>CM053786.1:576977359-577494859 GCA_028749045.1 Cupressus sempervirens
CTCTTTTTTTTTGAAATCAATAATTTTTTAACATTAACAAAAATTTGAAGATAGTTATGCTCAAAATTTTAAGATATGACAACAACAAAAGTAGTAATCCTTTGAATCTAGTTTCTAAACTACTAATTTTTTTTAAATGGTTTAGTTTTAGGTCCTCAAAAAAAGGGGCCACAAAAAGTGGTACTATTTATTCAAAAAAAATATACCACAATACAAAGTGTACCCCCCCTAAAATTTGAACCTTTTTTTGAAATTCTTTAATTGCTCTAGTCAAAAGTTACCTAACACTGTCTAGTTTATCCCATATTTTTTTAGTAATTTTATAATGTGTATTTTTTTAATGAATTTTTTAATTGGACACATCCCAAAAATGTGAAATATCTGTGTGCTTCCCCTAAAAATGATTGAAAAGTAATCTAAAATAAAAACTTCTTTTTTTTCAAAGTGTGTAGAATGGAGTCTAGTTTCTAAAAAACTAAGTTGTTGCAAAATTTAATGAATGAGCTAAAATCTACAATCTAATTAGTACATGTTGGTTTTCGACAAAAAATGGACATACATTCAAAAGAAATTATAGTTGAAAGGCTTGAAATAGTTCAAATAAAAAATAAATTATATGATTATATAACTAACATAGAGACCTACAATTTCATGTAACCTAATTTTATCGATGCTCAACCATGAGGAAACTTGAAGGAGAGCACACAACAAAAATAAATCATTTTTTGTATGTTTGTAGTAAAACACATCTCAAACAAGTTTAGAGACTCCAAACCTTTGGGTTGGATCCCTAAGGCAAAACCAAGCCTTAGGCTTGGTAAAATTTAAAGATTTAAATAACACATGCACACTATAGCATGCATGTGCTATTCAAAGGTTTTCTTAATTTTGGTCTTAATAGCATGTGCACACTTTAGTACATATGTGTTTTAGAGTACACACACTATTAAGACCTAAATTTGGAAGGGAGAGGCAGAGAGAGAGAGAGAGAGAGAGAGAGAGAGAGAGAGAGAGGTGGGGATGGGAGTGTGTGTGTGTGTGTGTGTGTGTGTGTGTGTGTGTGTGTGTGTGTGTGTGAGAGAGAGAGAGAGAGAGAGAGAGAGAAATTAGGGGATGAGAGAGGGGAGAGAGAGAGTAGGGGATGGAAGAGAGAGGAAGTGTGAGAGAGAGAGTAGGGGGTGGCAGAGAGAGTAAGGGATGGGAGAGAGAGAGAGAATGAGAGTAGGGGATGGGAGAGAGTAGAGAGAGAGAGAGAGAGAGAGAGAGAGAGAGAGAGAGAGAGTAGGTGGTGGGAGAGGGAGTGGGAGAGGGGGAGAGAGAGATAATAGGGGGATGAGAGTGTGTGTGAGAGAGAGAGTAGGAGATGGGACAAGAGAGAGAGAGGGGGATGGGAGTGAGTGTGTGTGAAAGAGAGAGTAGGGGATGGAAGAGGGGAGAGAGAGAGTAGTCTAAGAGAGAGTAGAGGATGGGAGAGAGAGTATGTGAGAGAGACAGCAGGTCGTGGGAGAGGGAGAGAGAAAGAGGGGGATGAGAGTGTGTGTAAGAGAGAGAGAAAGGGATGGGATAGAGTGTGAGAGTGTGAAAGAGTAGGGGGTGGTAGAGAGAGAGTACAAGATGGGAGAGAGAGATTAAGAGTAGGGGATGGGGGGAGAGAGAGAGAGAGAGAGAGAGAGAGAGGAGCATGGGAGTGTGTGTGTGTGTGTGAGAGAGAGACAGTAGGAGATGGGAGAGGAGAGAGACAAAGAGAAAGAGAGGGGGATGGGAGTGTGTGTGTATGAAAGAGAGTGAGTAGGGAATGAGAGAGGGGGGAGAGAGAGAGAGTAGGGGATGGGAGAGAGAGAGTAGGTAGTGGGAGAGAGAGTGGGAGAGGGAGAGAGAGAGAGGGAGGATGGGAATATGTATAAGAGAGAGTATGGGATGTGAGAGAGTGTGAGAGTGTGAGAGAGTAGGGGTGGTAGAGAGAGTAGGGGATGGGAGAGAGAAAGTGAGAGTAGGGGATGGGGGAGAGAGAGAGAGTGGAGAGGGAGATAGAGGGGGGGATGGAGTGTGTGTGAGAGATCTAGAGAGTAGGGGATGGGAGAGGAGAGAGAGGGGGGATGGGAGTGTCTATTTGTAAAAGAGAGAGAGAGAGAGTAGGGGATGGGAGAGGGGAGAGAGAGTAGCCCAAGAGAGAGAGAGAGAGAGTAGGGGATGGGGGAGAGAGAGTAGGTGGTAGGAGAGGGAGTGGAAGGGAGAGAGAGAGGGGGGGGATGGGAGTGTGTGTGAGAGATCTAGAGAGTAGGGGAAGAGAGAGGAGAGAGATAGTGGGGATGGGAGTGTGTGTCTATGAAAGAGAGAGTAGGGGATGGGAGAGGGGAGAGAGAGTAGCATGTGAGAGAGAGGGAGTAGGGGATGGGAGAGAGAGTGTGAGGCAGAGAGTAGGTGGTGGGAGAGGGAGTGGGAGAGGGGGAGAGAGGGGGGATGGGAGTGTGTGTAAGAGAGAGAATAGGGGATGGGAGAGAGTGTGAGACTATGAGAGAGAGAGTATGGGGTGGCAGAGAGAGAGTAAGAGAGAGAGAGTAGGCAGTGGGAGAGGGAGAGTGAGAGGGAGAGTGAGAAAGAGAGGAGGATGAGAGTGTGTGAGTGAGAGAGAGTAGGGGATGAGAGAGAGTGTGAGAGAGAGTAGGTGGTGGGAGAGGGAGTGGGAGGGGGAGAGAGAGAGGGGGGATGGAAGTGTGTGTAAGAGAGAGAATAGGGGATGGAAGAGAGTGTGAGACTATGAGAGAGAGAGTAGGGAGTGGAAAAGAGAGTACATGATAGGGGAGAGAGTGAGAGAGAGAGAGTAGGGGATGGGAGAGGAGAGAGAGAAGGGGGATGGGAGTGTGTGTGTGTGTGAAAGAGAGAGTAGAGGATGGGAGAGGGGAGAGGGGAGAGTAGGGGATGGGAGAGAGAGAGAGAGAGAGAGAGAGAGAGTAGGACGTGGGAGAGTGAGAGAGAGGGGGGATGGGAGTGTGTGTATGAGAGAGAAAGAGATAGTAGGGGATGGGAGAGAGTAGGGGGTGGTGAAGAGATGAGAGTAGAGGATGGGAGAGAGAGTGAGAGTAGGGGATGAGAGAGAGAGAGTAGAGAGGAAGAGAGTGAGAGTGAGAGTGAGAGTGAGAGAGAGAGAGTAGGGGATGGGAGAGAGAGAGTAGGTGGTAGGAGAGGGAGTGGGAGAGGGAGAGCGAGTGATAGAGATTAGGCAATAAGAGAGGGAGAGGGAGAGGGAGAGGGAGAGAGTGATTAGGTGATGGGAGAGGGAGATAGATAGAGAGAGAGAGTAGTGGTGGGATAGGGAGTGGGAGAGGGAGAGCGAGAGAGGGGGGATGGGAGTGTGTGTAAGAGAGAGAGAGTAGAGGATAGAAGAGAGAGATTATGTGGTGGGAGAGGGAGTGGGAGAGGGAGAGCAAGAGAGAGAGGGGATGAGAGTGTGTATAAGAGAGAGAGAGAGTAGGGGATGGGAGAGAGAGAGTGAGAGAGAGATTAGTGGATGGGAGAGAGAGTGAGAGAGAGTAGGTGTTGGAAGAGGGAGTGGGAGAGTGAGAGAGAGAGAGTAGGGGATGCGAGAGAGTAGGCAATGGGATAAGGGGTGGGATAGAGAGAAAGAGTATCAGTGGGAGGAGTGTGAGAGGGAGAGCGAGAGAGAAAAGGGGGATGGGAGTGTGTGTAAGGGAGAGAGATTAGGGGATGGGAGAGAGAGTGAGAGAGAGTAGGGGATGGGAGAGGAGAGAGAGAGATCAAGGGATGGAAGATGAGAGAGAGTGAGAGAGATTAGGGGATGGGAGAGGAGAGAGAAAGTGAGAGAGAGTAGGAGATGGGAGAGAGAGAGTAGGCCATGGGAGAGGGAGTGGGAGAGGGAGATAGATAGAGAGATTAGTGGTGGGAGAGGGAGAATGTGAGAGAGAGGGGGGATGGGAGTGTGTGTAAGAAAGAGAGAGAGAGAGAGAGAGAGAGAGAGAGAGAGAGAGAGAGAGAGAGTAGGGGATGTGGGAGTGTGTGTAAGAGAGAGAGAGTAGGGGATGTGGGAGAGAGAGTAGGCAGTGGGAGAGGGAGTAGGAGATGGAGAGCAAGAGAGAGAGAGGGGGGATGTGAGTGTGTGTAAGAAAGAGAGAGAGAGAGAGAGAGAGTAGGGAATGGGAGAGAGACGGTAGGTGGTGGGAGAGGGAGTGGGAGAGGTAGAGCAAGAGAGAGAGTAGGGGATGGGAGAGGCAGTGGGATAAAGAGAGACAGAGTAGCAATGGGAGAGGGAGTGTGAGAGGGAATGTGACAAAGAGAGAGGTGGATGGGATTGTGTGTAAGAGACAAAGAGTAGGGAATGGGAGAGAGAGAGTGAGAGAGAGAGTAGGGGATGAGAGAGGAGAGAGAGAGAGCAAGAGAGATTAGGGGATGGGAGAGGAGAGAGAGTGAGAGAGTAGGGGTGGGAGAGGAGAGAGAGAGTACAAGATGGGAGAGAGTAGGTGATGGGAAAGGAAATGGGAGGGAGATAGATAGATAGAGAGTAGTAGTGGGAGAGTGAGAGAGAGAGGGGGGATGGAGTGTGTGAGAGAGAGAGTAGGGATTGGAGAGAGAGAGTGAGAGAGAGTAGGGGATGGGGAGATAGAGAGAGTAGGTGGTGGGAGATGGAGTGGGAGAGGGAGATAGATAGATAGAGAGAGAGAGAGTAGGGGATGTGAGAGAGAGTGAGAGAGAGTAGGGGATGGGGAGAAAGAGAGAGAGTAGGTGGTGGGAGATGGAGTGGGAGAGGGAGATAGATAGAGAGAGAGCATCCCAAGAGAGAGAGAGGGTAGGAGATGGTAGAGGAGAGAGAGTGTGAGAGAGAGTAGGGATTTGAGAGGAGAGAGAATTAGGGAGAGTAGGGGATGGGAGAGAGAGTAAGAGAGAGAGTAGGTGGTGGGAGAGGGAGATAGATAGAGAGAGTAGGGGATGGGAGAGGACACAAAGAGCAAGATAGAGTAGGGGATGGGAGACGAGAGAGATAGCAAGAGAGAGTAGGGGATGGGAGTGGAGAGTGAGTGAGAGAGAGAGTAGGGGATGGCAGAGAGAGTAGGCAGTGGGAGAGGGAGATAGATAGAGAGAGAGTAGGGGATGGAGAGGAGAGAGAGTAGGGGCTAGGAGAGGAGAGAGAGTAGGGGATGGGAGAGGACTAAGAGAGTGAGAGAGAGAGAGTAGGGGATGGGGTTAGAAATTATTCTTCACATAGTGCGTACGTGCTTTATAGGGTGTACACACTATAGTGTGTACACACTATATGAGAACACAAAAAAATTGTCATAATGCAAGTTTGGGTCCCCGTTGATCCATATTCTTCTTTTTGTCTATTGTGCATTCTATAGTTTCGATAGTCAGATTTCTCTTTCTTATGGTCTCATCATCCTACATGTTTTGTAACTCATGTTATTGCATTTTTAGTGAAACTAGGTTTTTAGGACAACATTTTGGTGCACACAACAAAAATGGGCCTCTAACTACAATTTTCTTGGTTGAAATTTCATGGCTAGTTGGGAAATAGTAGTTAGTAGGGTCTTTTTGAAGATTCCATAGTTTCAAGACTGGAGGATGTGTTTTATGATTTCTCCAATCAAGCCCTAGGTCAAGTACCATGAAGGATTTGACCTGTTGTAGCATGTTGATTTGTGAATGGATGAGCATTTGGAAATAAGTTATTTTAGTGTTTCTAAACCTTTATAAGAATTTATTTCATTTCCACAACCCTATTTCCTAAGAGTTGATTTGTAAACCAAGCCTAACTTGATCACTTAGGTCTATTACTTTGTGAAGGAAAGGGAATGTTGGAGTGGGGCTAGAACTTGATGCTTTGGGGTTTGAAGTAACATTGAAAAGGGTTTTCAAAAGCCTAATTTTTTTTGGGTCTTTTTTAAAACTTTGTGAAGTTAGATCCCAAAAATCATTTTAGGAGGGCTAAAAGGGGCTCACAAGGCTACTAGGCCAAATTGGGGTTTGAGGCTTTGTGCAAGTGTATGATTCAAATTAGTCATGTAGTCTATGGTAAATAGGTTCCCTAAGATCATTTAACCTCTTAGAACCCTTGGGGAAAACTTCTAGGGTGTTTTCCTAGTATTAACCTAGTTGTGGGAGATTAGTGCAAAACCCATACAGTGGGCAAGTTTGGTTCTTTGTCCTTGGATTCTTGGTGAAGTTGGAGAGCATGTTTCTTTGATCCATTGGAGGATTGGAGTGTGCTAAAACCTTGTAATAAGGTTAAAAATTTGATGGCCAGTTGGTTGATTTCAAGAGTGGGAAGCCCATTTGAAGCTTCTTAGTTGTGCTCTCTGCATCAGTTCCCTTATTAGGCTTTTGGAGAATCCTTATGTTCTAGTGTTTTGAACTTAGGTAAACATATAAATTAGGTTCACTACCTTGTGTGGGTTATGATAACCTATGATAAGTTCATTATTGATGCTTGTGATAAGTGTCCTAGCACTAAACCCTCTTTTTGGAAAATTTGAAGGATTCCAACCTAGTCTAATTTCCTAGTGGCTTGCCTTTTAGAAGCTTCCACCGTGCACTACTACATCATAACCTATCCTAAGTGAACTATCTAGGATCCTTACTTGTGCCTTCTTTGATGAGTCTAGAATGGATCCTCATGCACCAATCATCTACTTGACTAGGACATGTTTAGGAATAAACAATCTCTATTTAAACTGAAGTCTCCATTTAAAGGCTACAATGAGCTTTTTTTTTTTTTTTTAATATCATTAATATATTTCGATGAGAACTTTGAGGGATCATGCCCAGTTTGAGTATCTTGGCTTCCCAAGTCCTATAAATGCAAGGCCATTGATGAATAGGCATTTCTAATTGAAACATCTATGGTGTTGGAATGAAGTGTTAGTGTAGGAGCACTGTTCCATGAAACAATGAAATAAGGGTTTTTGGGTCATTTATGACCTTTATTCAAGTTTATTTTTCTTGGTTTTCAATAAGACAATGTTGTTAGATTCATAAGTTCACTTTTAACTCTTTTGTGTGGCCCATTAGCAATTTGGGTGTTTTATAAACTCATTGCTCAATGAGGTCACAAGAGCACAAATTTGATGTAATTGAATACATCTACTATAATTTATGGTTTACCACTTTTTTAAAGTCATTTAGGACTCATTTAGATAGTTACAATGCCTTTAAGGCTTTAAAATGCAATAAAAGTGCAAAAGTTGCTATGCAACTTTGCAACTTTTTGCATAAGTAAGAAAAAATGATTGTAATAATTCCCCTAATGGTCACAACCTTTTAAATTTAGTTGGATCAGTTGGGTAAGACCTTCATATAACCCTTTCAGGTAGCTGGAAGGTATAGTGTAAGTTTTTGGTATTGAAATCAATAAAAGTAACCTTGTTTTCTACATTCTGTATGAGTTTTTTGAATGGTACAGATGTGTAAGGATGTATAGGAGTTTTATCCTAACATTTATGGATGCACCATTGAGTTATCTTTTAAATGAAACTAGTTTGAGGTCTTGAGGCTTTATAAAACTCAAGTTACACCTATTTTTGTGCAAACAACCCAGATTTTGAGGGTTTGGAGGGTTTTGAAGGAAATTGTTTCATAACTCTAGATTACACCATAGGAAATCCATGGCCTTTGGTGGAGTCCTTGTACTCCTATTACACTTTGAGATTCTTTTGGTTTCAAGTGATAATATGTAGGGAGAAGGGAGAAAGATGATTCCCTAGATGCATATATCTTGTATGCATCAATACATAGTCCTACTGTAACAACATTTTAAGACCCTGAAACTTCATGTACTAGTCTGTAAATTTTCATTTAGCACATTTGTGGCATTCCTCAACTAACCTAATTGGTTTCATGTTTTGTAATGGTGGCCTAATTAGCCCTTTAGGCCTAGTTGTTTTCCCATGGTTTATGATAGTTTTCTTGATCATGGGATCTCTACACTTTTAGATCTAATAGTACATCAAAAATAGAAAATATCCCTATTGATTAGATTCTTTCTTCCATTAAAAATATATAAGTTACAAGCCAAAATCCCATTCCTTGGGCTACTAGGAATTCAAGGGCTTAATGAACAAACTATGCCATTTTCTTGGTTTGGGGTTTTTAATTTCAGTCCACATGCCCATGTTGATGTAAGAACAACATTCCTTGAGTCAAAGTTCTTGGTTCCATGTCTACAGTAGATTTCATGTGTTAAGCATTTATTGTTGTCAAGGTGCAAGTGTGTGGTCTTGGGTCTAGTTTAGGCTTTCAAACTTTGTTTAGATGTTCTTGTGGGTTGTACTCTCCCAACCTTCATTGTTAGTACCTTGACCATTTGCATCAAGTGTGTGACTAGATTCTTTTCCTACTAATGAACCAATTTGAGGCTTCACTTCACATTGCTCCGTGGACAATTCAATAGCACTTGTTACTTCTCTATCTCAAAATTTTGTGTTTGTGTACATGTGCACTCTTTCCCAATATCTATAGGTTTTGTCTCTTCATCCTAAGTAATTGGCATACCCTGGATGGCACTAAGATAACCATTTTCTTATGAAATGTCCTTTTCTCTCAAATTAATCTCTCTATTAAGTAGGTTTTCTATATCTTCCTTTGTATATTTAATAGATGTAGCTGCAATTCCTCTGTATATTAAGATTTCCTTTGTACAAATGAGAAGGCATGGGGAGTGAGGCCAACTTTTGTTCACTATATTAAAATGGTAGTTCTTGGTCATTCAACTAATGGGAATCATTTCAATCTTATTTTTAGAATCGATACCTCATTTTTCTTGAAAGATAATATATATTGTTTTCAACGTCTTTGAAATATTTGTAGCTGGTATCCAATTACTTATTCATTATCTCTCAATATTCATGGGAAACTAAGGTATTTGGTTACCTAATAGGTCCTAGGAATTTTAACTAGGGTCCTAGAATAGTCCTAGATGGACCCATTTGACCTAAATATGTAAAGAGCAAAAATTGCTCAAAAGTTGCAATGTTGCTCAAAAAGTTGCTTGAGCAACTTTTGCAATTTTTGCAAAAAAGTTGCAAATTGAATTTTGGGAAGTTGTAACTATCCATGCTTAGGTATATGAGCATGGGAAAAATTTTGATCGGTTAGAAGGTTTCCAGTTAGATTTGCATTTTTAAGCAACTTTTACAACTTTTGCAATTTTGCACAAAATTTGCAACTAATACAAAGTTCACTTGATTTCACTTCTAGGAATTGGAAAAGGTTCCAAACTATTATAAAACAACTAAAAATACCTAATCCTAGGCTACCTTGATCAAAAACTCAAAAAGACCCAATTTGGCCTAATTAGCAACGTTTCCTCATATTTTGCACAAAGTGGCCTAAGCATACATATCTTGCTCATATCTCTCTCACCGTTCATTGTGGGATCAAACTATCTATTCCATTAGCTCTGGCTAGATGGGTAAACCTTATCCCCAAGCTCATCCCATCCCTTTGAGTGGTCAAACATTCTTGAGCATGCCAAACTGAAACATCCCTAAGAGTCATTAAATGCCATAGGGCAGCAATCTTTGATGGGACATATCTCGAAGCTCGTACAATATATGTATGCAATTCTAGATGCTATAGGACCATGTTGTAGAGACCTACAATAACATCTCTCACTTTTTGGAGATCTTACTCCATTTTGATTTTGCAATGCCATCTTGGGTGATGCTGAAACTTGTAATGTTGGCCAGTACAAAGTTACCAACTACCAAATCTCCCTCACTATTCATTGTGAGATCAAACTATCTATTCTATTAGCTCTGAGTGGCTGGGTAAACCCTAGCCCTAAGCTCATCTTATTCCATTGAGCACTTGAACATTCTCAGGCACACCAAACTTAAACATCCCTAAGAGTCACTAAATGCCATAGGGTAGTGATCTTTGATAGGGCATATCTCAGAGCTCATGTAAGGTATGGATGTGATTCCTAGTGCTATAAGACTATGTTTTGGAGACCTATAATAACCTTTCTCACTTTTTATAGATCTTACCCTAATTTGATTTTGTGATGCCATCTTAGGTGATGCTAAAACTCATAGTGTTGGCCAGTACCAAGTTGTCGACTACCAAATTTACCTCATCGTTCATCTTGGGATTGAACTGTCTATTTTGTTAGCTCTGGGTGGCTAGGTAAACCCTAGCCCCAAGCTCATCCCATCCTATTGATTGCTTGCACATTTTTGGGCATGCCAAACTAAAATGTCCCTAAGAGTCATTACATGTCATAGGACAATGATGTTTGACGAGGCATATGTTAGAGCTCATACGAGGTATGGGTGCAATTCTAGGTGCTATTAAACCATGTTTTAGAGACCTACAATAAATATTGTCACATTTTGGAGATCTTACTCTTTTTATTTTGCAATGCCATCTTGGGTGATGCTGAAACTTGTAGTGTTTTCCAATACAAAGTTGCCAACTGCCAAATCTCCCTCACTGTTTGTCATGGGATAAAACTATCTATTCCATTAGCTCTGGGTGGTCAAGTAAACCCTAGCCCCAAGCTCATCCCATCTTTTTGAGTGCTCAAACATTCTCAGCTGCTCCAAACTGAAACATCCCTAAGAGTCACTAAATGCCATAAGGTAGCGATCTTTGATGGGGCATAGCTTAGAGCTTGTGCGAGGTATGGATGCAATTCTAAGTGCTATAGGCCCATGTTATGAAGACCTATAATAACGTCTCTAACTTTTTGGAGATCTTACTCCATTTTGATTTTGTGATGCCATCTTGGGTGATGCTAAAACTTGTAGTGTTGGCCAATACAAAGTTGCCAACTACCAAATGTATCTCACCATTCATCATGGAATTGAAGTATCTATTTCATTAGCTTTAGGTGGCCTGATAAATCGTAGCCCCAAGCTCATCCCATCTTTTTGAGCACTCACATGTTCTCGGACACACTGAACTGAAATATCCCTAAGAGTCACTAAATGCCATAGGGTAGTGATCTTTGACAAGGCATAACTTAGAGATCATGCAAGGTATGGATGGGATTCTAGGTGTTATAGAACCTTGTTATAGAGACCTAAAATAACCTCTCTCTCTTTTTGTAGATCTTACTCCATTTTAATTTTGTGACGCCATCTCAGGTGATGTTGAAACTTGTAGTGTTAGCCAATACAAAGTTGCCAACTACCAAATCTCCCTTACCATTCATCATGGGATTAGACTATCTATTTCATTAGCTCTAAGTGGCTTGTTGAGCACTCAAATGTTCTTGGGCATGCTAAACTAAAACATCTCTAAGAGTCACTAAATACCATATGGCAATGATCTTTGATGGGGCATATCTCAAAGCTTGTGTGAGATATGGATGTTATTCTAGGTGCTATAGGACTGAGTTATAGATACCTACAATAACCTCTCTCTTTTTGGAGATCTTACTCTATTTTGATTTTGTGATGCCATCTTAGGTGATGTTGAAACTCATAGTGTTGGCTAGTACAAAGTTGCCAACTACCAAATCTCCCTCACTATTCATTGTGGGATTGAATTGGATATCGTATTAGCTCTATATGGCTAGGTAAACCCTAGCTCCAAGCTTATCATATCCCATTGAGTGCTCGCATGTTCTTGAGCATGTCGAACCAAAACATCTTTAAGAGTCACTAAATGCCATAGGGAAGTGATCTTTGATGGGGCATATCTTGAAGGTCATGTGAGGTATGGATGTGATTATAGGTGCTATAGGATCATGTTATGGAGACCTACAATAACCTCTCTCTCTCTTTTTGGAGATCTTATTCCATTTTGATTTTGCGATTCCATCTTGGGTGATGCTGAAACTTGTAGTGTTTGCCAGTACAAAGTTGCTAACTACCAAATCTCCCTCACCATTTTTTGTGGGATCAAACTATTTATTCTTTTAGCTCTAGGTGGCTAGGTAAAACCTAGCCCCAAGCTCATCCTATCTCGTTGAGCACTCGCACATTCTTGGGCATGTCGAACCGAAACATCCCTAAGAGTCACTAAATGCCATAGGGTAGTGATCTTTGACAGGACATATCTCAAAGGTCATGAAAGGTATGAATGTGATTCTAGGTGTTATAGAACCATATTATGGAGACCTACAATAATCTCTCTCACTTTTTGGAGATCTTACTCCATTTTGATTTTGTGATGCCAATTCAGGTGATGTTGAAACTCGTAATGTTGGCTTGTACAAAGTTGCTAACTATAAAATCTCCCCCACCATTCATCATAAGATCAAACTATCTATTTTGTTAGCTTGGGTGGCTAGGTAAAACCTAGCCCCAAGCTTGTTCCATCTCATTGAGCACTCGAATGTTCTTAGGCATGCTGAACCAAAATGTCCCTAAGAGTCACTAAATGCCATAGGGCAGTGATATTTGATGAGGTATATCTCATAGCTTGTACAAGGTATGGATGTTATTTTGGGTGCTATAAGACCATGTTTCCTACAATAATCTCTCTCACTTTTTGGAGATCTTACTTCATTTTAATTTTGTGACACCATCTCAGGTGATGTTGAAACTCATAGTGTTGGCCAGTATAAAGTCTCCCTCACTGTTCATCATGGGATCAATCTATCTATTCTATTAGCTCCATGTGACTTGGTAAATGCTAGCCCTAAGCTCATCCCATTCTATTGAGCACTCACATGTTCTTGGGCATATCAAATCAAAACGTCTCTAAGAGTCACTAAATGCCATAGAGCAGCAATCTTTGACGAGGCATATCTCAGAGCTCATGTAAGGTATGAATGAAATTTTGGTGCTATGGGATTGTGTTGTGGAGGCCTACAATAACCTCTCTCATTTTTTGGAGATCTTACTCTATTTTTATTTTGTAACACCATCTCAGGTGATGTTGAAACTCATAGTGTTGGCAAGTACAAAGTTGCCAACTACCAAATCTCCCTCACCATTCATCATGGGATCAAACTGTCTATTCTATTAGCTCTGAGTGGTTGAGTAAACCCTAGCTCCAAGCTCATCCCATCCTATTAAGTGCTCAAACATTCTCAAGCATGCCAAACCAAAACATCCCTAAGAGTCACTAAATGCCATAAGGCAACGATATTTGACAGGACACATCTCAAAGCTTGTGTGAGGTATGGATGTGATTCTAGGTGCTATAAGACCATGTTTTGGAGACATACAATAACTTCTCTCACTTTTTGGAGATCTTAATATATTTTAATTTTCTGATGCCATCTCGAGTGATGTTGAAACTTGTAGTGTTGGCCAGTACAAAGTTGCTAACTACCAAATCTCCCTCTCTGTTCATCATGGGATCAAACTATCTATTCTATTAACTCTAAGTGGCCAAGTAAACACTAGTTTCAAGCTCCTCCTATCCCATTGATTTCTTGAACATTCTTAGGCACCTCGAACCGAATTGTCCCTAAGATCACTAAATGCCATAGGGTAGCGATCTTTGATGAGGCATATCTCAGAGCTCGTGTGAGGCATGGATGAGATTCTAGGTGCTATAGGACCATATTGCAGAGACCTACAACAACCTATCTCACTTTTTGGTGATCTTACTCTATTTTGATTTTGTGATACCATTTTGGGTGATGCTAAAACTTGTATTGTTAGCTAGTACAAAGTTTTCAATTACCAAATCTCTCTCACCTTTTGTCGTGGGATCCAACTGTCTATTATGTTAGCTCCAAGTGGCTAGGTAAACACTAGCCCCAAGATCCTCCCATCCTGTTGAGTGCTTGAACATTCTCAGGCACGCTAAATCAAATCATCCCTAAGACTCACTAAATGCCATAGGGCAACAATCTTTGACTATGGCAACTAAATATGTCATCTCATCCAATGATGGAGACTCATGATAGAAGTTAAAGGGGTGATCATACACATAATTTTGAACATGTTATCTTTTATGGTAATAAAGTAATCCTTGTTTGTAAAGTCAAGGAACTTGAGGTCACCTATAAACCCAAGTTTCCTTAGCCCTAACAATTTTTCTTTTTTTATTATTTTTGTTAATAAGTTGACTCAATAAGTGCTTTGATAGTCATTACACCTTATATAGATACATTTTATGATTGAATGAAGTTAGTGGAAGATGTTAATGATCTTCTTGGTTGTAACATAACCACTTCCCTTTGTGAAGAGTTGTCCGAAAATCAGAAAATTACATGTTGTTGCAAAGAAAATACAATCATAGGATGTTGGAAGATTATTTTCACTCATAGGATGTTGAAGAATCTCTTGGAAGGATGGAATAGATGACAAAAAAAAGTTTGTGAGATAGTTATTAGGTGTTCCTTAAAGTATCTAAGATGTTAGTTTGAAGCAAAAAGTTGATTATGATCTATTTCTCAAATTTTCTCATTTTTTCCTTATTGTTTCCCAAGTCTTGAATAGGGAAAGTGATCAAGTAGTTTTGTGAAGTTGGGTAGAAGTTTGTTCAATATTCTAACCAAGTTGGAAAGATTATTTGAAGACACTTATGAAGGTGGGAAGGTAGTTTTCCTTAAATGTGTTCTTGCTAGGAATCCACTAGCTTTTGGTGTGAGCACTCTACATAATTTTGGATGCAATTTACATTAAAATGAAATACATAAAATGTACTTAAAACATAAAAAATAAAAATAAAATATATATTATGATAACTAATAATTTCATACATCAACAAACATATAATATACTATGATAACCAATAATGTCATACATGAACAAATATATCATATATTAACAAATAATATCATAAGTCTAATAATATCATGCATCAAATATATGTCATACATCAAATATAAAATTTCATATATACATCAAATGTATATCGAATATGTCCACTAACATAAAATCCAACATATATGTCCACAAATTCCTATACATGTGTGTCTATAAACTATATCTTCTCCTTCCCATGAGGGGAAGGAAACAAATCCCTAGAGGTCTTTGATCGTCATGTGGAGTGAGATGATGGGGATGAATGGATCTTCCTCACACACTAGCTCGTCCACTTGTTTAGGCTCTTCTCTGACTCGAGCTAATACAAACAAAGTAGATATGGATCAATAATTATTATACATTAGAAATCAAATATATGTACACACAAAATTAATTTTTTTCTTACCACCATCAAATAGTCACTCTATACATCCACCTTAAAGGCTCACGGACGATTGGGTATAACAAGGCCTTACAAAAATTCAATCAATATAATCACTTATAAATAACACTATAAATTTTGATACTAACTATTATAAACAACAACTAAAACCAAGAAAATTCTTTCATACCTCAGTCAATGGCTCTAAACTAGCCATCGCTACAACAATTCCATGATTAATGGTCTGGCAAAGATGACAAGTCTCAAATGTCAAGAGCTACATGTCATACTATACAAGTTACATGTAACATGAAACATGAAACAAATATAATAAAATGAATTAAATTAACATGAAACAAATGTACCTCTATGAAGCTCATATCACGCCTCAGCTTGGAGTCCCTAGTGAATGTTGATGGTCCAGTAGAGAATTGATGCACATGCATAAAAAAATTATGACAATCCTTCATATGATTACTTAATAAATATATGTATTAATTTAAATGATTAAATCGATACATACCTCTAGACTTGTCAGTGGGACAAAAAATGGGGTTGGGGGATATCTGCTAGGGCTAGCAACACTCTTACCCTAAATTTTGAACAATGTCAACACATCCTAATTAATTAGTCATTCACAATACATACGAAATGTAATCAAACTAGTTTATTATAATTGTAATTTACCTATGTGTCAATCCTAAATGTTTGACTCAAGAATTGATTAGTGACTAGCCCATCATCTATACCATCTCTAGCATGACTGTCAAATGTGCATAAGGATCCACATGATGTGCACATGTGATCACGATGCATAGAAAGCTTCTCCTCAACTAATGGACTCGTGCAATGAATGAGGTTCTACATCAAAGTATTAATAGTCCCTAAAGTGTTGGTCTCTACATGTTCCTTCACAAGTGAAGGAATAATTGCATGCTCACCCTATGGCTTGACAACAGGTGCCCTAACTACATTAGGGTCACAATGTACTCCCAACCTCTCAAATGGTGACCCCTAACCTCTACCCTGAAATTCTAATAGGTCAAAATAATTGGGGATATCCCCAAGGAAAAATTCACAATATAATTTCTTTAAGAAATACATTAGAACCTCATGATTATTGTAGGGAGGGACATCAAAGACCATCCACTATCTATCCCAAAATTTATTTATAATACCATCATGTATGCACCAATGGATGGGAAACCTTTTAGTTGTTTCTCTAATAGTACTTTGTTCACCAAGCTTTTTAAACAATGTACAAATGCTACCTTTTGTTATTTATTTATTTTTTTACATCTTGATATGATAAGGTGTTTTCATAATATCTTCTTTGTTCATCCCTCTTAACACACCAAATATCCAATTGACCACTAATAGAAGCTACATGGGTCATAATAGACTTGAGGGAGGATGCTAATTGTGCTCTCATCAAATTGGTTTGTCCATAAGATTTCAACCTACCAATGAGTGCTTCTAATTCATTTTTCCCTCTTTCTATTTCATTCATAATATTGTCTTGGGTGCTAGTAGAAGGTCTTTCAATTGGTGTAGGTTGCGAGATTTCTTGCTCTTGTTGTAGAGGGTTTTGATTTTCATCTTGTGGAGGGTTTTCATTTGATTGTATTAATCTGGTTGGGGATTTTGTGGTTGATTATTTACATTTCCTGATAAGAAACCAATTATAATCTAAATAAATAAACAAATTTAAAGAAAATTTGAAAAAACCTACAAAATAATGTAAAAACTTACAAAAAAATGCAAAAACATATAAAACAATGCAAAAACAAGAGTAAAAAACATACTACGTGATCTCAATCTTGAACTTCGGCAATGAGGAGGTATTTTGAGGAGGCGGGTGATAAAGTTCTTCAATTTCTTCAACTCACATATGCATTATGAGGAAATACAAGAAAAATGAAATGGGTTGTAGGTTTGTAACCCATTTATAAAATTTCTTAATTTTAAAAAGCACGTGCGTGCTATAGTGCACATGTGCTTTGGCTTGGGCTAGGCTTGTGGAGCCCAAGCCAAAGTGCTTATGTGTTATAGCATGTATGTGCTTTTTAAAATTTAAAAAAATGGGGTGTTATGTTTTTGGCACCACAACTTAGTGCACACACCCCAACATGGTTTCCATATCCAAATAAATCAACTTAGTCACCTAGAAATTATAATTCTTCACAAACAATTAAAATGTTGTTCCTCAACGAACACTAAGTTCTGACACTCAGTCATTACTACATTGCTTGGTCTCTATATAACTTCTTGCTTGACATCAACATTGTCACTCTGTAGATATTGATGCTCAGTCAACATTGAATTTTCTCTACACTTATTGTGGCTTGGTTGACACTAGCATCACTCGGCATATACATCAAGATTCATTGGACTTTTACTCTGTTACTCGGTCAAGCTTACACAAGTGAATAATATTTTCTCACACTATCAAGACTTGAGCATTACTATCTTCTCCTCTATCAACATGATTTAAACAATCACTTCATCTTGTCAAAGTTTAACTAATCAAATGTCCATTTATAGTTTCCTCTTCATAACTCAACCTTTCCTCTAGATGCTTTTGTTATGAAAAATTTCTCAAATCCTCTTCATCAATCAAATATATATGACATCTAGATCAAATAGAAAATTGTCTCATCAGTAGATTTGACATCAATGACAACACAATAATTATTCCAATTATAGTTTCCAACAATCCCCCTCTTTGGCATTGATGACAACACCTCAACATCTCAACAAGATATTTTCAAAAATACTTCAAGTTACCATATCATCCAAATTATATAGAATTCTAGTAACACTCTCAATGTATCAAATCTTTGGTTAATATCCTTAGTTTCATTTTGAAATCCCCCTAAGTAATCATTCCCTCTTACTTAGTATCTCTCTAGAAAAATCCAATTTCTCCTTTCATGAATGATCTCCCTCTTTTGAGATAACCTCTTCCTCTACAATCTTGTCTTTCATAAATGTAATATTGTAATCTCTCCCTCTAGGATTTTAATCTCTCCCTCTTTAAAAACAATGCCAAAGACACTATCTCTTTGCTTCATACATCTTGATTATGTAGATAATTGCATGTCAAGTCTGAATTCTTCATCTATCACCTTCATATGACTAATTTTTTATATTTCTCTTCTTCTTCACTACTACCTTATGCAACTCCTAAAGTATAATTGTCTTCATCAATGTGTAAGATAGTTTGATCAACACATTTGATGCAATGCTTCTCTATAGCTTAAGTAGCTCTGTTTAGGGGAATCATCCCCAGTTTACCTCTAATATATTCATGAGAATCCTTAGGTAAAACTTTAGTGAATATGTCAGCAAATTTCTCTTTTGTGTTCACATATTCCAATTTCACTTCTCTATCTTGAACTAGCTCTCTCAAGTAATGGTACTCAATAGAAATGTGTTTTGTATTTGTGTGTATAACCGGGTTATTTGATATATTAATAGCACTTGTGTTATCACAATAGATAACCACTAGATAATTAATTTCTTCCTTCATACCTTTCAACAATTGTTTGATCCAGATGATATTTGAACAATTTAATGTTGCTACCACAATAATTAATAGCACTTGTGTTATCACAATGGATAACCACTAGATAATTAATTTATTCCTTCATACCTTTCAAAACTTGTTTGATCCAGATGATATTTTTACAATTCAATGTTGCTACCACATACTCAGCTTCACTTGTTGATTGGGAAATGCAATTCTTCTTCTTGCTTGTCCATGAAATTAGTCTCTTTCCTAGAAAGAATGCACCACCACTTGTGCTCTTCTTGTCATCAATATTTCCTGCCCAAACAAAATCAGTAAATATCTTTAGTTCAAACTTATCATTCTTCTTATAATAAAATCCATACTCTTATATTCCTTTCATATGTCTCAATATTCTCTTTACTTCCATCATATAATTGTCCTTAGAACTTGCTAAAAATATACCAACTATTTGAACAACTAAATCAATGTATGGTCTACTATGAACAACATATTACAATTTACCAATCATTGATTTTTATTATGTTTGGTTCACATTAGTAGAATTATTATTCTTGGATAGTTTGTCTCTAGTGACCATAGGTGTACCCACTAGTTTGAATTCTTCCATCCCAAAAATTTTAAGTATCTCCTTGATATATTTGGACTGAGTAATGAAGATACCTTGCTTCAATTGATACACTTGCAAACCAACAAATTATTTTCTCTCCAAACATTGACATTTCAAATTCCTTCTTCATTTCTTTAGTAAAAGATTTTCATAATACTTCATTTCCTCCAAATATGATATCATAAAAAAAAATAGAGATAACAATAGCTCATTGTTCTTTCCAGTCTTCAAATATAGATTGTTGTTATCACTTGTCCTTGCAAAACAAATCTTCACCAAATAATTATGCAATATTTCATACCATGATCTAGAGGCTTGTTTCAATCCATATGAAGCTTTGTGCAATTTTCATACCATTTTCTTTTTGTCAAGATCCAAAAATCCTTTAGGTTGTTCTATGTATACTTCTTCTTCTAGTATCCCACTCATAAATGCATATTTTACATCCATTTGATAGACATTGAGTCCTTTATAAGTAGAATATACAAGGAATGTTCTTACTCCTCATCTTTCTACAAGAGAAAATATTTCCCCATAGTCAACACCTTCCTCTTATGCATATCCTTTACATACTAATCTAGCTTCATTCATTGTGACTTCACCTTTCTCATCTAGTTTGTTCCTAAATACCCACTTTGTTCCAATAAAATTTTTGTCTTTAGGTTTGGGTACTAGAGACCATGTTCTATTCTTTTCAATTTATTCAATTTATTCAATTTATTCAGTCATAGCTTGTATCCAATCTTCATTCTCCAAAAAATCTTGAACATATGTGGGCTCAAACTCACAAATTAAGCATGTATCACTTCTGATTCTTTTTCTTGTCATAACACTAGACTCTTTATTTCCAATAATTTTTTCAGGCGCATGATGACTTCTTACAAATTTCACTAACACAGGCTCTTTCCTTCTCTATTCTTCAATGAGTTCATCTTGAAAAATAATTTCAAACTCATCATCTCTAACTTGTTTAGGTTCAAGCTCAATTTTTGCATGCTTGACATTGTCTTCCTTTTGTTTGGCTTCCTCTATTTGTGACTCAACATTATCTATCTATTGTTTGACACCCACAGTCTTCTACTTGGCAACTAGTTGTTGCAACTCAACATTCCCAGTCTGTTGAGGATCAACATCTTTCATTTCTTGTTCAGGTGGAGTGCTTGGAGCACTATCATTCACATATATGAATAAGATTTAATCTTTAGGTTCTATTTTACATTCAACTTTTTTAGTGTTAGAGTTCAAACACTTATAAGCTTTACTCTTGGTGGAATATCCTAAGAATATACCTTCATCACTTTTAGCATCAAATTTTCCATTCATATTATCTTCAAGTATGTAGCATTTTCTTCCAAAGACTTTGAAATATTTCACATTAGATGCATAACCATACCACAATTCAAAAGGTGTAGCATTTGTACCTTTTTTTACTTGCACTCTATTCATAGTATAAAAAATTGTACTTCCAACTTCTTTTTAATATTTTTGTGACACATTCTTCTCCATCATCATTGTTCTAGCACAACTCATAATTAATCTCTTCCTACTTTCAGCTATTCCATTCTAAGCAGGGGTCCTAGCTGCAGACATCTACCTTTTGATTCTTCCTTCATTGTAGAATATGTTGAACTCACTAGAGATGAATTCAGCACCTCTATCAAATCTTAAAAACTTTAGACTCTTCTCTATCTCTTTTTAACTCTAGCCAAATACCACTTAAACAACTGAAAAGTATTAGACTTTTTTTCAAGAAACATCATAGTCATCATTCTAGAGTAGTCATCAACAAATAGAATGAAATATTTGTCACTGCAGTATCTTTGAACTCTAATAGGTCTACATAAGTCAATATGAACAAATTCCAAAATGTCATCAGATTAATTTGTTTTTCTCTTGAAACTAGACTTTTTCTTTTTTTCCATTTGACATTGTTTACACATAGCATTGTTAGGTTTCTTCAATATAGGAAATCCTCTTACTCTTCTCATTTTACTAATGCTAACTAGATTGTCAAATTTTACGTGACATAACCTTTTGTACCATAAAAAAATATCTTCATATTGTGGAAACAAACTTGTCTCATTAGAGAAATTTAGGTAGAACAAGTTACCTCTTGTTTGGTCACCACTTCCATTCAATTTACCATCAACGTAAAATATTTGGTCTTTCTGTGATAGAATTTAACTTGGTAACCTAACTTTTTTAACTGTGAAATACTAAATAGATTATAGTCAAGTCCTTTAACCTAGTAAACATTGCCACATTTAATTGTATTAGCTAGTTGAATTGTCACTTTGTATTTCACAAGACATGGAACATCATTACCAAATTTAACACAACTACCCTTGTAGGGTCCAATGTACTCAAATTTACTTCTATCACCAGTCATGTGATTAAAGAAACTACTATCAATTATCCATCTATCACTTTTGTTCACATAAGAGATTAAAGTAGTTTTCTAATCTTCATCAGAATCTTCTTTCATAGCAACATATACTACCTCTTCATCCTTACTTTCAAATTCAGTGTCAATTTCTTCTTCAAAAATATAACAAGATTTATTACCTTTTTCCTTGTATTCCTTATTCTTCTTAAAGTCTCATTCATATCCTCTTCCTTTGTACTTTCTTTCTTTTCTTTCATCCTTGTCTTCTTTGTTAGGAGACCTTGCAAAAATATGACCAACTTTTCTACATGAAAAACATATTATGGGAAGTTTACCTTTGTATTTTCCTTTGCCTCTTTATAATCTCCTAGCTATCAGTGCCCCAAGTTCATCAATTTCATCATCAAAAGTATCACTGTCATTTTTCACACATTTTCCTTTTTCTTTCTTGCTAGGAACCAATTGTGATTTAAAAGTAGATCCAATAGTAGCATGAGTGTAATTATCAAAATTTGAAATCTCAAAAGTAGTAAGCCTACCAATTACACCTTCTAGAGTTAGGTTATTACTTGGTGTACATCTTAGGTGTTGTATTGTAGAAACCCTAATAGCTAAAATAAGAAGTAGAGTTCTCAATACCTTGTTGATTATTGTTTCATATTCAATCTTTCTATTAGCTCCTCTAATAGCATTGGAAACTTTTTTTATTCTTCTACAACATTGTACTTTGTTCTCACCATCTATCATTTTCATCTCATCAAACTTGCCTCTTAGACTTTCTGATTTGGCTCTCAAGACATTATCATCTCCTCCATAGATGGTCTTTAGGTTATTCCACATTTATTTTAAATTATTGTATCCCTTTAGGTCATCAAACTTATTAGTATAGCTTAGGGCTGAAGCAATCTCTGACATTGACTAATTATATTCTATGTTTTCTTTTACTTGTTGATTAGTCAAAGGGACTATAATTATGTCCACATATGCATTGTCTAGAAAATCCAATGCAACATCATCAATACAAGCTTTATCTAACCTCATCAACTTCTTCCATTCAGGAAATTGTCTTTTTTCAACATTGGTACCTCTCTCCTATGTGCCATAATCTTTATCTTTGAGCATCTTCAAACTCCTCTTTACAAGAACCAACATTATGATACCAATCATTAGAATATTTAGAATAACTGAGAGGAGGGGGGTGAATCAATTATCCAAGGTCCAAATGTACCAATTGAATAAGCAAGCACTTAAATAGTTTTAGATCTTATCATTTCATTACTCAACCTCTATTATAAACTATTTGCAACACTAACTAGCTATCCACCATTCTATAAATAAAAGACATGTAGAATATAAACTTAAATCAATAAAAAATCACAATAACATTCACACAAGTTTGACACTAGGATTTTATGTGGAAAGTCAATTTGGAAAAAACCACTAACAACATGTCACCAATTTTCACTCTTCTAAAGTGAGTTCTATTAAGAGCCAACCTTGTTAAAGGTTACATTACACACCATTAAGTGTGACCTTGTTAAAGGATTTCATCACCCTATTAGGAGTGGCCTTGTTAGAGGACTTTAGAACATTCCATTAGAAAGTTAATTGGTTAGAGGATTTAAATAGACCATTAGGTCCTTATGACTATTAGGTCAATCTTAATTAAAGGATTTCAAATATTGTTCACAATGCTTAGAAATTAACAATAGGTTTGATCTATTTAGTACAATTCACTTTACATGTTTGGATCTCTATTCATCTCTCAATATGGATTCAGTGTCTGGCCTTCATTGTCATCTCAATATCATATTCACTTGGAAACCCTTCAAGAAATCACCCTTTACCTCTTCTCAATTAATAATTTTGCTCAGATTCACTGGTCAACAACATCCATAATTGCTCCAACTCTTTGGAACTCCTTCACATGCACACACAACACTTGTATGCTAAAAATTTTCCTCTGTACCTACTTAAATAGGTAGTTATGATATTTTTCTACTTAATCAATACTGTAGATCTTAATGTTTACAATTTGATCCATCAAATTCAATGTGTCTAATCACCTTTCTATTAATCTCTTCTTTTCTATAAAATTCTCCTTGAATTTATCTCTTAGGTCATTTACCTAATCCTCTCCTGGAATTAAATGATCCAACTCATCAATCTTTATCTTCAACACTTTTTCCATATCCCAATAAATCAACTTAGTCAGCTTGAAATTATGATTCTTTGCAAACAATTAAAATGTTGTTCCTTAGCCAACACTAAGTTCTAACACCTGATTATCACTAAATTCCTCAATTGCTATAGAACTTCCTTCCTAGCATCAACACTATCACTCGATCGATGTTGATGCTTTATCAAGACTAAATTTTCTTGACACTTACTATGGCTTGATTGACACTAGCATCAGTCAACATATACATCAAAATTCTTTGGAATTTTATTTTGTTACTTGATCAAGATTACACAAGTGAACACTATTTTCTCACACTGTCAAGACTTGAAGATTGCCATCTTCTCCTCTATCAACATGATTTGAACAATCACTTTTTCTTGTGAAAGTCTAACCAATCAAATGTCCATTTTTAGTTTCCTCTTCATAACTCACCCTTTCCTCTAGATGCTTTTTTTATGAACAACTTATCAAATTCTCTTCATCAATAAAATAGATATGGCATTTAGATCAAATAACAACCTATCTCCTCAGATGATTCGACATCAATGTCATTAAAAAAATTGTTTCAATTGCAGTTTCCAACTTGAATGACCTTTACAATTCCTTCCAACTGAGTGGTAAGGTTAGAAAGCTCTACTTTCCTAATTGCAAGTTCTTTTGAGAGTTTCTCCAAAAAATTATGTTCAATTTTCTTTCATACCATCTCATTAATTTGTCATTGGTCTCTATATCTTCTGTTTGAACTTTATCAACTATATACACTAGCTGATCCAAAATTGGATGTTGCACATTAACATTAGAAATTTAAAAAGCATCAACAAAAATATCTTTGATATTATACTTATTTGTTTTTGTGTTCTCTTCTTTACTATTCTTTCTTTGTCTCACAACTTAGAAAAGTTTTCAATTCTTGCATCTATTCCAATGTCATGTTATTTAAATCATACATAGGTAATGTGATTACCTCATCTAAATTCACTGGCTCTTCTAGTGTATCATCTTTCTAAGCCATTATTTGGGATCAAGGGATGCTATCACTAGGTAGTGATATCTATAGTTGTTTTCCCTTTTCACTTAATTCAGATACCTATCTCAGGTCCTATTGAGTTGATCTAACCTATTGTACATGTGTAACAGTTAATGTCTCTATTGGAATGACACTTGACAGAAGTATAAAAGATTGAATAGCTTCTTGTGCTTTGGGTTTATCTTCCTCTCTCATCTCTTTCTCCTCTCCTACCACTTCTCATTTCTTTTTCACACTGTGACATGGGTAAATTGTGGAAACATAGCTATTGTATTTTCCAATTGTTCAGAACTCATATAAGAAGTAACCAGTATAACATGAAAACCATCAGTTCTAGCACTATCAATCCTTGGATAATCCTATATTTGTAATAACACTAGATTGGTGCATGCTAGAGAAGTATCTAATGTAGCATTTTTTAGATCTTCCTCAATCAACACATTATAATTATGTAGAGATGAAATATAAATGTTTTCAACTTTGACAACATGTTGGTGTTTTAAATGGTACTAAAACTACTAAGCGACAAGATGCTTAATACCAGAATGACAGTACATACACAATCTAAAGACTAGCCTATTCTTATCAACAATTGCATATGTAAGGTATTTGGACCCAACTTCAACAAAACCACAAATGGTTTTCTACTCTTTTGGCTTTGCACAACCAGGGTGGGTATACCCAGGGATGGTTCAAAACTGAAACGACTGTATGAGGATTATTCTTAGTTTCATTCTGATTCTCATTTCAAAATCCTCAAACATATACATAATTCTTACTAACTTCCTAAACACATCCCATAAACAGATATGGCCAAGAAGTCTTCTATAGATCTGCAAATGTTTTCAACAACAATGGCTAACTAAAGCTTAAAACATTCCATGCAAACAAGTGCTGGCCAACTTTGAAAATCTACAGGGAATAAAAGTAAAATTTGAATTGATGATGCATTTGAAAAACCATTTGTAAGATATTTCTCCTTCAGCTGAAATAACTTGATCAGTGCCTAATCCATTGGGGTTCAGAGTCTATAGTAAAATCTAAGATCTAATTTGTTGCCTTACAACAAATTTTATCAGCAATTCTTATCAAAATTTATCATTCAAAATCATTTTTAATACTTAAGGAATCTTATCACATTCATCAAAGCTTTTATTTAATCCATTAAATTAACAGCAACGATAAATGGATATACCTAGATTGCATTCAATTGTGCAAGCTTTTACTCATACAACATCAAGGTAGATAAGTATTTAAAAGGAGACAAAATTCAGAAAGAACTGATATGGGGATAGTTCACAGTTTGTATTCATTTCCTTTGAAAGTGGTATATCTTTTACAATAAATTCATAATAGCCTTCAGAAAGAAACACAGTTCATTCTATCTTCATCTATTTTCATAAAATTTGACAGGAAAATACATTACAAACGTGCCTTCAAAATTTGGACCAAAAATTAGACTAAGCACAATACTTAGAAGAAAAAGAATTCAGACCCTTCTTTAGCCTTGGGATCTCACTTAAATAGTGTGAGATACAACAATCTTAGGGCTAAAGAGAGTGACATGTGTCCCTTAAAAGACACTGACAAATGTCTGCAGCAAAAGACAAAAAACAAATAACAGAAAAGCTAACACATCAAAACATCCTGGGTGGGTCCCTTTCTGTTATACTTCTCATTTGTTTCAACAAGAAGATAGGATCTGATTCTCCAATTATTCTACATCCTCGGAGTTAGTAGCCATGAGGTTTGAAAGTGATGTATTGTCTTCAGTTACCTGTAAAATTACTTCAACCTGGGGATTTTCCACGTCCTCATTATTAACTTCAAGGGTGACTGTTACTTTTACATTTTCTTCCTCATCATCTTCTGATATTTGTTCTAGAAACTAATTTTTCCATTTATTAAAAGCATCATCACCTGGCCAATCAAAGCTCAGAGCTTCTCTTTGTATCATTATTAAAGAATTTGCGTTTTCTTCTAAAACATCAAATTCTCTGCTCATAGCAGTATAAAATAACTGTACTTTTACTAGCTCCTCATTTGTTTTTGCCCAAAACCAGTGGCTAGTTTCAATCATGATGTTTATCATTCTTTCATTTAATAACTCATCCATCTCCCTTTTCCACTTTTCCTTTTCTTTTAGTATATCAACAGATTCTAAAGCACAAGGAAATAGTGTGAATTTTTCAGCTATGTATTGGGAAAAATAGAGTGTTAATCTTCTCTGTAAAGAATCCCTTTCATCATCAAAATTCTCTAGCTTATTTAATAAATCAAAAATCTTCTCAACTTGATGATAAGGCATTTGGACTGCAGATATACATATGATTGTAATATCATTATTTCTCTCCCTCCATTTTTGTGCAAGAAGAGTCAACTTATCCTTATCCCTGTTCAACTCATCGATGAGGGCTGCAATTCTTGCCAACTGATCAAAGAAATTTGACCATTTTATTTTATCCCTCAAATATATTACACCTTGCTTTAACTTTTCTTCATATTGATTTCTCAATTCTATCTGCAACTCATGCAATTTTGTTTTTTCTTCTTCAAATTCCTCTGTAGTATAGAATTGTGGCCTTTCAGGGGTGTCAGGTATTTCAATAATAGGGGTTGATCTAGATCCAACCAATGTCTGTGAAGGGTATGCAATTGTAGGTGCACTGGACTCTCCCATTTTTCTCTTCCCCAGTATCCTCTCAATTTGAGACATTTTTTTTTCCAATGATTGTATCTGTATACCCCTTTCCTCATATGCCTTCAAAACTTCTTCAAACCTAGCATTGAGTTGGGAAAACTTATCTTCTTCTTGTCCAGATACAACACCACCCAATTTTAGCATTTCTGTAGCCATTCCTATTACTTGTTTGCTACATACCTCATCAGGCCTGTATACTGTCAATGTACCAGTATGTTCTACAGTGGGAAACTCATGTATCCTGGTATTTTCCCTCTTATCTATGGACCACAAAACAAGGGCTTGGTGGTCATCACTAAATTTGATCCCTCTATGAGCCTGCAAGACCTCTTCAGCAGTTGTCAGTTGAACATCCTTCTGCTTCCTTACTGAATCAAAAACAATAGCATTCGCTATAACCCATTCTGGCAGAAGGAGGACTCCTGATTGTCTAACTATTTGCCTTCCAGCTTCAAGAGTGAACCGGGCAAAATCACTCAAAAACTTTGATTTTACCTCTTCCTTGATAACCGGGTCAGATTTATTTGGTTGCTCAACCTTGATCTTCTCACAGGCTTTCTCAAAATTCTTTATATTTAATCTCCATAAAAACTGAGCAAAAGCCCTAGATCTTACAAAATTTTCATCATTAACAAATCTTTCAGAAGCCTGGGCAACAATTGGGTCAATTTCCTTACCTTGGTAATCAGCAATGGTCAGGTCCAAGGAAGGTGTAGGAGGTTCTTGTGGCTCTCCAACATTCAGGTCTGTAGAAGTGACAATCACATCCCCATCTCCTCCCATTTGTCTAAGTTGTTCCTTTAGAGACGCCTCATCATCTATTTGGATTGGAGACTGGCTTGGGGAGTATTGTTCTTTTTGAGAAGAAGAAGACCCCTGCTCCAATTTTCATCTTTTTGGAGAGCTGGCTGCAGATGGACTTCTTGATCTTGACTTCGCGTGAGTGGGTACCTGTTGCATGCTCTGAACCATGAAATAACCTTCCCTTTTTTGCAATGTATATTGGCCAGGAGTTACTATATTTCTACCACTCATTCTTCTTTGTATTTCTGCTACCTTGTCTGGGTATGCCTTAATAAGTATATCTTTCTTTTCATTCATAGTCTGAATTATTGTAGCAAAATTATTCATTGATGCTTGTATTTTATCTCCCCAGTATTTCTTATCTTTCAATGGGTCATATTGGGAGTCAAAAGAATTAATGAATTCTAGGTTTTTACTGAAAACTATCCATTTCTCTTTCATTAATTCTTGCTCTTGCAATGTGAAAACATTTTTGATTATATCTTTCGGATAGTAAACCCGATGCACCATATGGGAAGCTCTCACCCTTTCTCTTAATAGGTCATAGAATCCTTCAGGGTCAATGAATCTGGCGTGAGATTCTACCATGTTGTATTTATTCAAAAACAAATTTAAATGCTTCCACCTCTTTTTAACAAAAACAAAATCATGCACCACAGTAACTATTCGAAAGAAAGTGCCCTTCTTGACCAATTCCCTCTCATCTATAGTACCTGTCTGCCATAAGAGCTTGGCTATCCCTATCTTCAGAGGTACATGAAAAGGTAACACATGAGGCTTTCCTAAGAAACCATAAACTCTTATTACTGTTGAAACATTGTAGGAAATTATATCCCTCATGTTGTGACTGAAAAGTAGCCCCTTAGCATGGTCCTTGGGTCTGACCAATTCTAATAATGCTTGTGGGATTCTAGGGCTATCTCCTCTTAAAAGCAGTCTAAGCTTTGATGCAAAATACTTGTCAAATCTTACATAACTAGCATCAGTGACGTCTGAAGTCATATCCACACTCCATAATTGCACTGGATTCCTTTCTCCATCCTTTTTGGTTTCTAACTCCATACCTTTGGAAAAGAAATTATATCCTTTGTATAAAAATACATGCATCATCAATGAATACCAACAAAATGGTGACTTTTATGGGGAGTTGTCCAACACCTCTGTGAAAAGTAATGCAGTTTCTTTGGTCCTATTGTGTACGTGTGTGTCATGTGGTCTATATTTTGCCCGTGGTTATAAGGAATCTTTTTGTGTCAAACCTTGAGAATTTTAAGAAGATAGAGCCCAAGTACCATTGCTACATACTTATGTACCCAGCCTATCCAAGTGTCTTATCTAACAAGCAAGAGTTGCAATCTTACGACGTTAGTGATTGGTCTGTCTGTGCCGAAGATTTTTGTTCATACTTGTGTATTGTTTTCCTTCGGTCAGAAAAAGTGTCATTATGTAATTCCCCGACATAGGGTGGCGATTCAATCAAGGTTTTGA
Source organism: Cupressus sempervirens (assembly GCA_028749045.1). NCBI lineage: Eukaryota > Viridiplantae > Streptophyta > Pinopsida > Cupressales > Cupressaceae > Cupressus > Cupressus sempervirens. The sequence goes on from CM053786.1 coordinate 577,007,135, forward strand.
AGCTAGTTCTTATTGTAACAAAAGGTGAATATGGCTGACAAGAGAAAAAACACAAGAGCTTACATGAGAGCCAATCCTGATGTATCAATGTATACTGATCTACCCCAAGGTGGTAGGAAGAACCAAAATAAGAAAAAGACAGATCCAAATCCTACTTGGAAACCCAAAAGTAATGCATTCGTCAATTCCCATTATCAACCAGTAATAGGAAGAGAGTCCTCTTCGCTTAGCTTTGAATCTGAAACTACAAGACTCTTCAAAGGCATTTTCAGTACCCCATTACTAGATGAGAGAGTATTTTAAGACAAGGACGTATCTACTATGGGAGTTGCTTCATTAAGACCAGATCCTATAGTAGATATGAATTATAGGCTAGGATTTAGGAGTTCATCTGATAATCCTTTTAATCCCAGAGCAGCCCCATATGTAGAACCAAACCTTATAGATCTGGATGACCCTGCTGATTCTGAGGAAACTTCTGCAGATCCTAAAGAAGTACACTCTGAGATAGAATTTTTGAAGAAATGGATTGCTGAGGAAGAAGCTAAACGCATTCATCTCAAAAAGGAGAAGGAGCAAGCCACCTTAGATGCCATAATAGAAAGAGATACTCTGCTAAGAAGGATGGCTACTTTGAAAGAGCAAAATAAAAAATTAAAAGAGAATACCACAACTCTCCATAAGGATGTTTTTGGAGATGTTGATGATCTTAGAGATAAAGTTCAAGAACAGGAGAAATGCCTAAATCAAAGGCAAGAACCAGTTATTGCTCAAGTTCAAGCCTATAAACCTGTTCAAATTGATCCTATAGAGCCTACTGCAAAAGCTCCAGATAAAGGGAAAGGCAAGGCTATAGGAATCCAAATAAATGAGCCTCAAGCTATACCAAGCAAATCTATACAACCCTCCACGTCAAAGTTAGATCTAGACCTTGAGAAGGCTCAAAAAGAGAGGGAAGATCTTGCAAAAGAATTTGAGAAGGTTGAGAATGAAGCTCAAGCTGCAAAAACTAGAAGGAAAATCCAATTCATAAAGTCTAATTCTGCATTGGCTTCATGGCCCAATTTGTCTATCCCACCTGCAAATCCTACACCAATTAGTGGTCCCACAATTTCAACTCAGGGAGTACCCCAATCTGCTCCTACCTCATTCTCCAATATTGGCACCCAAGTCCCATTTGTCCCACCATAACAGTCCCAAGCTGCTCCCTTGAGTCAAGCTAATATAGCTAGTATCTCAAATGTTCCTGGTTTCCAGAAGAAACCTATATACCTGGAAAAGTATAGACATATATCATTTGATGGTATTCCTGGTGGCCCCCATCCCATATTATTTGATTTAAGGGATAAAGTGGTTAAGTTTTCTAGAAATAATGTTGTTATTGGTGAAGAACATTTGAGGATTTTCATTGACATGTTGAATGATTATGAAGTTGAACACGAAGACATGGTAATGAAATTTTTTGTGCATTCACTAACAGAGGATGCCAGGGATTGGTTCAGGAGGTTGCCTGATGATAGTATTACCTCATGGAGTGATTTGGAGAAATTGTTCAAAGAGCAATATGGGGACAATACCAATGCAGGATTCATGTTGAACGAGTTCAACAATATCAAGAAGAATCCAAATGAGTCCACATTTGATTTCAATGTGAGATTCCAAAAAGGTATATACAAACTTTTTCAATTCATGAGGTTAAATGAAGACGTCTGTCTCACAACCTATTTCAATGCTCTTGATAGAAAAATGGCTTATCAATTGAGGGATAAAGATCCTAAAACTTTAAGAGATGCCTATAGAGTTGCAGTAAATATAGAGAATAATAAAAAGGAATCTGGAAAACTAGGTAGGAGGGATGACCCTAAGATTTTTAATCCTAAAAACAATAATAAAAGGGAGGGTGACAAAACTCCTATAGGAAACAAGCCCGAAGAACCTACTATAGGCCAAGTTTTAGAAATGCTCAAGAAGATGAATCCCACTAGTTTCAATAAGCCAAATGTCGTTGAAAGACCCCCTATGAATAACAACAACTTCAATAGGTAGCCTAGGATGCAGAATTACCCTTATACCACTCAGTGGAAAGATGGTAAACCAATTCCCAACCAGACCCAAAATATAAAGGATAAGGGTACTCCAAATCCTCTGCAAAGAAACACTATAAATATGAATGATGATGTACCATGGTGCATTGTATGCCAATCACCTCATTCTGCTGATTATTGTTCTGTTGCTCAGTCATTTGCCCAAGCCCAAGGAGTGCAAGATGAAGAAGAAACTGAAGAGAAAAATCATGATGATATAAGCTGCAATATGGTGAGTATGTGTGATGATTTGATAGATTCTGATTTAGAAGAGCCTAAAAATGACGTTACTAGCCAAAGAATTGCTTACCAGCTACATCATCAGCAAGTACTCTCAGATGATGAAGGGTATGATACAGATAAGGTATGCAGTACATTTTCTGATGTAGGTCTCACAAGTCTAAGAATGCCCTCCAAGGAGGAAATTGATAGAATTACAGCTGAAATGATTTCACAAGTCCATAGTAATTATAATTTGAGAAATAGAGCAATAAATAATGATGCAGGAAAGCCATCTAGTGTCTTCATCAAGGACATCACTCATAAGATGAATGATCAAGACACAAAAGTCAATGTAGATGTGCCTAAAATCAAGGAGAACAAGGGTAAGAAATGGGAACCAAAGAAGAAGGTTCAATTTCAGATAAGTGAAGCAACAAAACTAGTTGTGCAACCAAAGAAGTCAGAACCAGATGTTATCAAGCAAAATGTGGTGTCTACTACTCAAAAGACTCTGATTCCAGGTACTATTGTAAAACCTACTATGGTTGAACCTGTTGATATGATATCCATGTTATCTCAAGTTACTGTAAAAGTGCCCTTGTCTAAACTTTTTAGAATTGAAGAGCATAAGAATAAGGCTTTGTCATGGTTGGGTGGAATAGCAAACAATAATATTATTGTTGACCAAACTATGCCCCAACAGACCCCATTAGTAATACAGGACAGTGGTATCATATCCCAAATTCCTCAAATGTTTCTAGATGATTCCTCAGTGGCATTCATAGAAGATATTGATCCTTTTTTCCTCAATCTAATCATAAAAGGGAAGACCTTAAAAAATTTCATGATAGACTCAGGAGCTTCCAACACTATAATGCCTTTTAAAGTCATGGAAGCCTTAGGATTGAAGGTCGATACCAAGCAAGGCAGTTGTAGAGGGATGGATGCCAGGGAAGTTCCAGTCATAGGTACTATAAATGCCTTACCATTCAAACTGGCTGCTTATCCTGAAGTAGAACTGACCATGTCTGTCCTTGTGGTGGATATACCTCCCCACTACGGAATGTTACTTTTCAAAAAATGGAGTGTTGCCATGGGGGGAAGCCTACAATGTGATCTTACTTATGCCACTTTTCATATAGGGGACAAAGCTGTTAGGGTAAATAGGGAACCAAGGGTTAACCACATCTTAGGTGAAGAAATTGACAAAGATACCACTTGTTTCCTAGATACTGGGATTAATGCTTTTAGTGCTGAATTAATTATTTAGGAAGTTGAAAACCTACCTGCTATCATCGAAAATGAAGTTGAATGTTGCATGTATTCACAAAAATTATGAAAAATGTTCTTCGATGGGGCTAGTTCTAAAGAGGGTGCAGGGGCAGGTGTAGTCTTTGTGTCCCCTGAAAATAACACTTTTAGGTATTCATTCACCTTGAAGTTTGCCTTCACTAATAACATTGCAGAATATGAAGCATTGCTACTAGGACTCAAAGTTGCCATACATCATAAAATTAAGAAATTATGTGTCATAGGGGATTCTGAACTAATTATCTCTCAGATCAAAGGAACCTACTCATCCAAGAATAGGAGGTTGAAACAATACATAAATGTAGTTTGGGATCATATAGAATTCTTTGATGCATTTGGAATCTCATGGAGAGATAGAACCCAAAACAAGATGGCTAATCTGTTGGCAAATGTAGCCATCAAGCCAAAAGAAATATCAATTGTAGGAATTTCCCAGATTGAGGTACAAAACAAACCTTCCATACCCGAAAACATTGAAAATTGGCAGGTTTTTGAAGATGACAAAGATATTACAAATTTTTTGTTAAATGAAGACAAGTACCACGGTCAGGAGATGGATTGCAGTGGACTGATTGAAACCATAAATGGGAAGGAAACCATTTTTGGTCAAGAAATAATGCAGTTGAAAACAAATAAGATGCCAAAGGGGTTAGTAGTCTTGGAAAATATTTTTGATAACAAAGACAGAGTAAAATTAGTAGTAAATGACCCCAAACCCCAGGAGTTAGAAGAAATAAACTTGGGTACTAATGAAGTTCCTAAAAAGGTTTATATTGGCCAACATCTGCCTGTTGAAATCAGGAAAACATTGATTGACCTACTTAGAAAATATAGACATGTTTTTGCTTGGTCATATGATGACCTTAAAGCTTACAGGGAGGATCTTTTCCAGCATGTCATACCATTGAAGGAAAATGTAAGACCTTTTAGGCAAAAACAAAGACCAATCAATCCTACCCTTGACCCAAAAATGCAAGAAGAACTGACAAAACTGAGAGATGGTGGGATAATCAAACCGATAAGGCATTCCACTTGGGTTTCAAACTTGGTTCCTATCAGGAAGAAGAATGGAGATATTAGGCTTTGTGTTGATTTTAGAAATTTAAACATTGCATCTCTGAAAGACCATTATGGCTTACCTAATATGGAAGTCATGCTACAACAAGTGACTAGCTCTGAATTGATGTCAATGATGGAAGGTTTTTGTAGATATAATCAAGTTCTAGTAAAAGAAAGTGAACAGTTCAAGACAGCCTTCACAACCCCATGGGGAACATATGTGTATGTGAGGATGCCTTTTGGCCTGATTAATGTAGGAGCTACTTTCCAAAGAGCCATGGATGTAGCATTTCATGAGTATATTGACAAACTTATGCTTGTGTACAAAGATGATCTCACAACATATTCTAATAAGGCTGAAGATCACTACAAACATTTGGAAAAAATCTTTATAAAAGCCCTGGAATATGGAGTATCTTTAAACCCAAAGAAATGCACATTCGAAGTCACAAAAGGAAAATTATTAGGACACATAGTGTCTAAAGATGGGGTAAAAATAGATCCTGAAAGGGTAGTAGCTATTGACAAAGTCCCTAAACCAAAAAATGTGAAAGGAATTCAGTCTTTTTTTGGCCAAGTCAATTTTCTGAGGAGATTTGTTACCAATTTTGCTGAAATCAGTAGACCCATCTCAAAGATGCTTAAGAAGGGAGCTGTTATAGATTGGAATGGTGAACCTTCACAACCATTCCAAGATATAAAAACTACAATAAAGAATGCTCCAATACTAAGGACCCCAGATTATGCAAAGGTCATGCATATTTTCTCTTTTGCATCATTCCATACTGTAGCAGCAGTCTTATTGCAGAAGAATCAAGAAGGGTATGAACAACTGATTGCCTTTTTCAGAAAATCACTACAGCCTGCTGAATTGAAGTATGAGATAAATGAAAAGCAAGCATATGCTTTAATGAAGGCTGTAAAAGCTTTCAAAAGTTACTTGATAGGTGCTACTGTTATCGCTTTTGTACCTAGTGCTGCAGTCAAAGATATATTCTCTCAACAGGAAGTATCAGGTAGGAGGTGTAGATGGATCAATAGAATCCAAGAATTTAACATTGATATACAAATAAAAAAATTAGTAAGAGGTCAAAGTTTGGCCAAACTCATGGTTGAAACTAATCTAGAGGCAAATCAGATAAATCTGGTAAATGATGATCTCAGAACTGACTTATGTGACATGGACCAATGTGATTGGTACACCAATGTCGTATATTATTTGCAACATATGGAAGCTCCTCCCCATCTGCCTGACAATGAAAAAAGAAATACTAAATTGCAAGCCATCAGGTATGTAATTGTCCAAAATAACCTATGGTGGAGAAATTTTGAGGGAATTCTACTGAAATGTGTTGATAAAGAAAAGGCGAAAGAAGTCTTGAAAGAAACGCATGCTGGAGTATGTGGGGGACACTACATGGCCAAAACTACTACACATAAGGTAATGAGAGCTGGATTCTGGTGGCCTTCTCTGTTCAAGGATGCTCAAGTTATGGTTAGGAAATGTGATCCCTGTCAAAGGTTTGTTGGAAAACTGAAATTTTCAGGAAATACTCCATTAAAGCCAGTGGAGATTCAAGCACCTTTTCAACAATGGGGTCTGGACTTCATAGGAGAGATTTTCCCCAAGTCTAGGACTGGCTATTCTTAGATTCTGGTTGCCACTGACTACTTCAAAAAATGGGTAGAAGCTATCCCTACAAGAAATGCAACAAGTAAAGTGGTAAATAATTTCTTGTTGAATAATATTATTTCTAGATTTGGATGTCCACAGAGAATTGTAACAGATAATGTTATGTGCTTCAGATCTGAGGAGTTCATCAAGTTTTGTGATAAATATGGAATGACAAGGTCATCATCTGCTCCATATCATCCACAAGGGAATGGACAAGCTGAGTCCACAAATAAGAGCCTGTTGAAGATCATTAAAAGAACCTTGGATGATAATAAAAAGGCATGGGATTCCAAGTTATAGTTGGCAATATGGGCTGACAGAGTAACTGTAAAGAAAGCAATTGGTGTAGCTCCATTTGATTTAGTGTATGGGATTCAAGCCAGAATGCCTCAAAACAACTTGATGGGACTATACAATTACATCCAGTTATATGATGAAGATACTACAGATGAAATGCAAGAAAGAATGGATAAATTGGTAGGACTGACTGAGACCAGAAAAGAAGCATCTTCAAGGAACCAAAAGTTGCAATTGCAAGTCAAGACACTCTATGATAAAAGAACTGTAAGCAGAAAATTTGAAAATGGAGAATTAGTCTTAATGTGGAATGCCAGAATTGAAGATAAAGGAAAACATGGCAAATTTGATCCTATCTAGTTAGGCCCATATCTCATTGAAAATACTTGGGGTGAAGATTCTTATATACTCAAAGATATATTTGACAATATTCTTGAATTGCCAGTTCATGGACAGTTCTTGAAGAGGTATTTTTCTTGAAAAATACTTATTTTCTTCCATGAACATTAGTTTTAGGGTTTCCTGTCATTTTGTTTTTTCTGTAAATCCTTGTAAATATCCTTGTGCAGTCTGGTTCCTTGTTTTTGTGTGTTGCCTTGTGCTCTCTGAAGAAGTTGTCATTTTACCAAGTATGTGGTCTACTCTCCTAGAAATTCTGAATTCTTGCATAGACTCAGGTAGTCTATCATCCCCAAACAGAGCCACTGTTGGTGTGATTTTTCACAGTATAGGATTTTTTCTGATATTTGGATGAAAAATCAGTTATGTCTTTGTTTTGTGGTGCCCTCATTTTCAATTAAAAACAAAAGGGTATTTTTTTCAAATATGTTGGCGGGGTTTTTAATCTAAATATTTTTATTTACGTCAAAATGCCCTTTTGAAAACCCTTTGTATGCATTTAATTGCGATTTTTCGTCTGAGAGGACGCCAAGTTAAAATGTTTTTTAAAATCACTGTTGATCTATCAGAAATCAAGGGTCAGCGCATCCCCGCATTATAGAGTTGTAGGTTTTTAAGTGATGCGGGGAAGCGCAGTAATGACACGTAGCCCCTGATGTTTTACGAGATCCGATAGGCTGCAAAAGCTCCTGTATGTCTGATTTTTCAGTACTTTTGCACGTTTTTATTTTTCCACGATATCATTGGTGGATTCATTGGCAGAACTATGGAGATTACTTACCAAGCAGTATCACTGTTGATCACGTCTTGATCAATGGTTGATGCTTCCCCGCATAATAAAGATGCAAGTTTTTAAGTAATGCAGGGAAGTGTGATGATGACACGTGGCAATGTGGGGTTAGATATTTTTATTTCAGCATGCTACACTGCAAACGACTGGTGTAATGTAATGCTAGGAATGCATAGACATTTTTTGGCTGCTTAATGGATGCGAAGCGGTATCACCGTTGATCCTGTCTTGATCAACAGTTGACGCTTCCCCGCATAATAAAGATGCAGGTTTTTAAATAATGCGGGGAAGAGTGATGATGACACATGGCCGTGATGACGTCAAAAACTTGCTTGCTCAAAAGATGATACGATATCCGTTGGCTTGAAGTGTTGTCCGATAGTATAAGCTAATATGGCAGTTTCCTATTGGTCCGTATAGCCAGCTGGTCATTAATACAAAATGGATTATTCCAATTGTCGATCTTGTCTTGATTGACAGTTGATGCATCCCCGCATAATAAAGATGCAGGTTTTTAAGTAATGCGGGGAAGCGTGATGATGACACGTAGCATTTTTCAGAAAGGACTGTAAAGCCTTGTCATTTTTAAATCAGGACCGTGCGATCTGATAAAATCTAAGGATATTATTCAAATTTGAGTGCAAATTGCAGGCAATGGTTACTGAGAGTAAATGTGATCCAGACCTGGTGCGTGCGGTTTTAATTCATAAAAAGAGCCCACAATTTCACCACTAATGAATCATCAAAGTACAAAAAGAAAAGGGCGTTCAAGTTTTCAGAGCTAAGGCACGAAATTTCTTGGTTAATACTCCAATAAAATTGCAAAAGACATCATATAGCGCCGAAGTGCGATTTCTGGCGGGTAAGTGCTCTGTGACTTTCTGAGTAAAATTTCAAGCATCTGCTGTTGTGAATTTTTTAAAGTTTCGTTAAAAATGCCGCCCCGAAAAGAGTTTATTGGACAAAAAGATTATCTAAAACGTTCAGTACATGATTATTTTCTCGAACAATTCCCCTTATCAGTGCATGAAATAAAAAAGGGAAGGGAACTCATTCCAAAAAACCATAGATTGGTTGTGGCAGAAGGATTTTATGACAAAGCTAATTGGATAAGGGATGCCCAGGTTTCCATGGGAGGTTTGGAGTTATTTAGGAAATGGTTTTCAGAGCAAAAACTAGACACTCCTATGAGCAATGTATGGGAATTTGACATTGGAAAATTAGTAGTCCCCAGTGTCTTCTCTGATAGCAATTTATTGATGGACCTGGCAAAGAGGTATGACCCTATCACAGGGTGGGTAAAAAATCATTTAGGGGTCAACCTTTTTAGGGTTTTCCCTGAATTGTTTAGTGAGGTTTTCAACCTAAACCCTAACCACGTTGTGCATGAAATTATTGATCTGGATGATTTGCAAGCTAGATATGATGCATAACGAGTGTACTTGAGAACAGGGCCACTACAAGAGCATGCTGCTAGGGTTGGAAATTTGCCTGTGATCACAGCCAGTACTCCAGAGCCATTGTTAAGAAGACATTTCAATTTGAGAGCTCAGGCACTATATTTTTCTCTTTGCAAGATCTTGGGGATAGATGAGGGTGATCAAATTCCAAGTTTTGTGGTCCTTATAATTGCTCAAACCTTTCAATTTGGAATGAGTACCATTTTGGATTTTGCCACTTTCCTAGCAAAAGAAATTCACAATGGGTTGGTTGGAATAGCAAAGGGGAAAGTAAACAAACCATTCTATTGGTATTCATTGATGATGCATGTATGTTTATACAAAGGATATACTTTCTTCTCCAAAGGTATGGAGTTAGAAACCACAAAGGATGGAGAAAGGAATCCAGTGCAATTGTGGAGTGTGGATATGACTTCAGAGGCCACTGATGCTAGTTATGTAAGATTTGACAGGTATTTTACATCAAAGCTTAGACTGCTTTTAAGAGGAGATAGCCCTAGAATCCCACAAGCATTATTAGAATTGGTCAGACCCAAGGACCATGCTAAGGGGCTACTTGTCAGTCACAACTGGGGGGATATAATTCCCTACAATGTTTCAACAGTAATAAGAGTTTATGGTTTCTTAGGAAAACCTCATGTGTTACCTTTTCATGTACCTCTGAAGATAGGGATAGCCGAGCTCTTATGGCAGATAGGTACTATAGATGAGAGGGAATTGGTCAAGAAGGGCACTTTCTTTCCAATAGTTACTATGATGCATGATTTTGTTTTTGTTAAAAAGGGGTGGAAGCATTTAAATTTGTTTTTGAATAAATACAACATGGCAAAATCTCACGCCAGATTCATTGATCCTGAAGGATTCTATGACCTGTTAAGAGAAAGGGTGAGAGCTTCCCATATGGTGCATTGAGTTTACTATCCAGAAGATATAATCAGAAATATTTTCACATTGCAGGAGCAAGAATTAATGAAAGAGAAATGGATAGTTTTCAGTAAAAACCTAGAATTCATTAATGCTTTTGACTCCCAATATGACCCATTGAAAGATAAGAAATACTGGGGAGATAAAATATAGGCATTAATGAATAATTTTGCTACAATAATTCAGACTATGAATGAAAAGAAAGATATACTTATTAAGGCACACCCAGACAAGGCAGCAGAAATACAAAGAATAATGAGTGGTAGAAATATAGTAACTCCTGGCCAATATACATTGCAGAAAAGGGTAGGTTATGTCATGGTTCAGAGCGTGCAATAGGTACCCACTCACGCGAAGTCAAGATCAAGAAGTCCATCTGCAGCCAGCTCTCCAAAAAGATGAAAATTGGAGCAGGGGTCTTCTTCTTCTCAAAAAGAACAATACTCCCCAAGCCAGTCTCCAATCCAAATAGATTATGAGGCGTCTCTAAAGGAACAACTTAGACAAATGGGAGGAGATGGGGATGTGATTGTCACTTCTACAAACTTAAATGTTGGAGAGCCACAAGAACCTCCTACACCTTCCTTGGATCTGACCATTACTAATTACCAAGGTAAGGAAATTGACCCAATTGTTGCCCAGGCTTCTGAAAGATTTATTAATGATGAAAATTTTGTAAGATTTAGGGCTTTTGCTCAGTTTTTATGGAGATTAAATATAAAGAATTTTGAGAAAGCCTGTGAGAAGATCAAGGCTGAGCAACCAAATAAATTTGACCCGGTTATCAAGGAAGAGGTAAAATCAAAGTTTTTGAGTGATTTTGCCCAGTTCACTCCTGAAGCTAGAAGGCAAATAGTTAGACAATCAGGAGTCCTCCTTCTGCCAGAATGGGATATAGAAAATGCTATTATTTTTGATTCAGTAAGGAAGCAAAAGGATGTTCAACTGACAACTGCTGAAGAGGTCTTGTAGGCTCATAGAGGGATCAAATTTAGTGATGACCACCAAGCCCTTGTTTTGTGGTCCATAGATAAGAGGGAAAATACAAAGATACATTAGTTTCCCACTGCAGAACATACTGGTACATTGACAATATACAGGCCTAATGAGGTAAGTAGCAAACAAGTAATAGGAATGGCTACAAAAATGCTAAAATTGGGTGGTGTTGTATCTAGACAAGAAGAAGATAAGTTTGCCCAACTCAAAGCTAGGTTTGAAGAAGTTTTGAAGGCATATGAGGAAAGGGGTATACGGATACAATCATTGGAAAACAAAATGTCTCAAATGGAGAGAATACTGGGGAAGAGAAAAATGGGAGAGTCCAGTGCACCTACAATTGCATACCCTTCACAGCCATTGGTTGGATCTAGATCAACCCCTATTATTGAAATACCTGACACCCCTGAAAGGCCACAATTCTATACTACAGAGGAATTTGAAGAAGAAAAAACAAAATTGCATGAGTTGCAGATAGAATTGAGAAATCAATATGAAGAAAAGTTAAAGCAGGGTGTAATATATTTGAGGGATAAAATACAATGGTCAAATTTCTTTGATCAGTTGGCAAGAATTACAGCCCTCATGGATGAGTTGAACAGGGATAAGGATAAGCTGAATCTTCTTGCACAGAAATGGAGGGAGAGAAATAATGATATTACAATCATATGTATATCTGCAGTCCAAATGCCTTATCATCAAGTTGAGAAGATTTTTGATTTATTAAATAAGCTAGAGAATTTTGATGATGAAAGGGATTCTTTACAGAGAAGATTAACACTCTATTTTTCCCAATACATAGCTGAAAAATTCACACTATTTCCTCATGCTTTAGAATCTGTTGATATACTAAAACAAAAGGAAAAGTGGAAAAATGAAAGAATGATAAACATCATGAGTGAAACTAGCCACTGGTTTTGGGCAAAAACAAATGAGGAGCTAGTAAAAGTACAGTTATTTTATACTGCTATGAGGAGAGAATTTGATGTTTTAGAAGAAAATGAAAATTCTTTAATAATGATACAAAGAGAAGCTCTGAGCTTTGATTGGCCAGGTGATGATGCTTTTAATAAATGGAAAAATCAGTTTCTAGAACAAATATCAGAAGATGATGAGGAAGAAAATGTAAAAGTAACAGTCACCCTCGAAGTTAATAATGAGGACGTGGAAAATCCCCAGGTTGAAGTAATTTTACAGGTAACTGAAGACAATACATCACTTTCAAACCTCATGGCTACTTACTCTGAGGATGTAGAAAAATTAGAGAATCGGATCCTATCTTCTTGTTAAAACAAATGAGAAGTATAACTGAAAGGGACCCACCCAGGATGTTTTGATGTGTTAGCTTTTCTGTTATTTGTTTTTTGTCTTTTGCTGTAGACATTCGTCAGTGTCTTTTAAGGGACACATGTCACTCTCTTTAGCCCTAAGCTTGTTGCATCTCACACTATTTAAGTGAGATCCCAAGGCTAAAGAAGGGTCCAAATTCTTTTTCTTCTAAGTATTGTGCTTAGTCTAGTTTTTGGTCCAAATTTTGAAGGCAAGTTTGTAATGTATTTTCATGTCAAATTTTCTGAAAATACATGAAGATAGAATGAACTGTGTTTCTTTCTAAAGGCTATTCTGAGTTTATTGTAAAAGATATACCATTTTCAAAGGAAATGAATACAAACTATGAACTATCCCCATATCAGTTCTTTCTGAATTTTGTCTCCTTTTAAATACTTAGCTACCTTGATGTTGTATTAGTAAAAGCTTGCACAATTGAATGCAATCTAGTTAAGTTGTATATCCATTTATCATTGTTGTTAATTCAATGGATTAAATAAAAGCTTTGATGAATGTGATAAGATTCCTTAAGTATTGAAAAGGATTTTGAATGATAAATTCTTATAAGAATTGCTGATAGAATTTGTTGTAAGGCAAAAAATTAGATCTTAGATTTTACTATAGACTCTGAACCCCAATGGATTAGGCACTGATCAAGTTATTTCAGCTGAAGGAGAAATATCTTACAAATGGTTTTTCAAATGCATCATCAAATCAAATTTTACTTTTATTCCCTATAGATCTTCAAAGTTGGCCAGCACTTGTCTGCATGGAATGATTTAAGCTTTAGTTAGCCATTGTTGTTGAAAACATTTGTAGATCTATAGAAGACTTCTTGGCCATATCTGTTTATGGGATGTGTTTAGCAAGTTAGTAAGAATTATGTATATGTTTGAGGATTTTGAAATGAGAATCAAAATGGAACTAAGAATAATCCTCATACAGTCATTTTAGTTTTGAACCATCCCTAGGTATACCCACCCTGGTTGTGCAGAGCCAAAAGAGTAGAAAACCATTTGTGGTTTTGTTGAAGTTGGGTCCAAATACCTTACATATGCAATTGTTGATAAGAATAGGCTAGTCTTTAGATTGTGTATGTACTGTCATTCTGGTATTAAGCATCTTGTCACTTAGTAGTTTTAGTACCATTTAAAACACCAACACAACATCTTATTGTTCACATCCTTCTACCAATTGCCTTATTTCTTTTGCTAGCTTGGCAATTGTTCTTCATCTTTCTCTTCTATCTCTACTACATCTCTACCATCTTTTTCATCTTCTTTATTGGCCAATGGAACAAGAAGTCCAAATGCTTCCTTCCATATGAGAATGCTCTCTTTCTCAACTTCATGAGCCTTATTCTTCAAAATTTTGTATGCTCTTTCTTAAGGTATGTATTTCTTTAAAAAATCTTTGAGGGCATTAGACATATGTGTCATTCCCCAGTCTAGCATTGTCTATGCTAACATGGTACCCCTTATTTATTTTTCAGTGAATAATGCCCACTTCCACTTAGCATCTAATTTATTATATAAATATCAAGAATATAATCTCCTAAATCTATAGGTGTATACCTAAACTTTATCATCATGTCCACAATAGATTTTTCAAGCTTCCCTTGATTATATTTATTTAAAGAGACATATTTAATATCCTTAAAATCTGTAAAATTTGTTGAATTCTTAATCTCTTTATATACATGTTCTACAATCATTGGAGGTAGTCTAGGTACAATCTAAACTTTTCTTAGATAATCAAACTTGGTTTCTTCATCATCTTCCTCCTCCTCATTAGGTGTCATAACTAGTTTTCTCCTTGACCTCTTACATAAGCTTTGCTTTTTTGTTTTGGATGACTTCCTCTTTGATGGAATATCTATTTCTTTTGCAACCAGGGACTAACCTGCCTTTGATCTTGTGATCACCCTTCTCTTCAACTCTAACTTTAGAGGTGAAACAACCTTCTTTTCATCTTTATTTAGATCTTCTTTCACCTTAATAGGATCAAAAATCTCTACTTTCCTTTGTTTCATTGTCTTGGGTTCATTAAAAACTAGCTCTTTTCCCTTTGATTCTTTGGCTTCAACCTCTTTTTTAGATTCCCCATCCTCTCCTTTTCCTTCAGTTATGTAAAGTTGACCTTCGCCAAGTTTTCCCTCAATATCTTTAATCATCTTCTTTCTTTTCCTATCCATCTTGGGCACTTTTATATCCATTAACATCTTAATCTTGTTTCTCTCATGTGTATCAAATGACTCAACATTCTTGTCAATCTCTTCAAATAAAAATGCAGTCACCACTACTATAACCTCATCAATATTAACTTCATATTTTATAGGCCTTAGTCGTGCAACCCTTGGTATTACTACCTATGCATATATATAATGTATATCTACCATAAAGAATATATCATCAAAATAGTTGTCTAACACTAAATTAAGTATTCTCATTTTGTTCTTTATTTTAATCTTGAATTACTCAAACTAATTATCCATTATTACCTCAATTTTTTCTCCTAATTGACTAATTAGGTCACTTATCTATTCTATTGTCAATCTACTTCTATCCTATGCAACTGTTTCTATAGTGGGAAATGAATTTCGTACATAGAAAAATATACAAACAAGTAAAGAAAAAAAGTTGCATGATGTATTATTGGCTTTCCTTATTTCTCCAAGATTCTAAGATAATTGTTTTAATTGTAGCTTAGAAAGATCATAACTATGATCCTTCTTCATAATTTGTTATTTGAAGTCCACTACAATACTAGGTACACTATTCATATAGCTCGACTAATAGAATTTGTGTACAATTATAGACACTAAAAACTCAACAAATGTGTCTTCAATCCCATCGATTGACATACCAGGATCATTCCATTTTGCCTTTGTCAATTATTCAAGAATTTCCCTTGTAGCACATCTCATTATCTCCAGTCTGTCTAATGTAGAGTAACCAGTAACTCAATGTATGATAGCCTTGTTAATATTAATTGATCCACCCTCACACCATATATTCATGTTGTGTACTCAACTCAACATAATTTTTATCCACTCAATCTAGAAAACTATCAAAAAAGATATGGCATGGGTAAGCCCTTTCTCAAAAATAATCTTAACAATCAATTATTACACAATTTCTCATAAGTTGCATGAAGTTTGTAGTCTCCAATTTCTTCCACCTAACACATATAACATGGTTGTACATTGTGAATCATCAATACCCTTGGTAGAATTGATGATAGGGAACCAAATTCATCACCATTCAATGCAATTTTTTAGATATTCCTTGAAGTTAGGTGGAGGAAACTAATTGTTCTTCACAATCTCTACATTTCTCTCCTTCAAAATTTCTTTGGCAGTTGCAAATGCAAAGGATACCATTTCCAAACTAGGGTTTTGAACTAATTTTCTTCAACAACAATTTAACTTAGCACTAAAAAATTTACTTGATGAGTTCTTACAATTTTCCAATGACACGCTATGATTCACTTGTTATGTCATTAAATTTTCCTTAATCGCCTTTAAATCACTTGTGTGTTGAAACTTGCTTGGTAAAATAAAAAGAATAAGTACCAAAATTTGATATATACCTTCAATCTTGTCTTTTTAGGTCCTCAATAAATATATTTGTACTCTGGTAGGTGCATAATAGATGTTTCAGCCTTCATAAGTTGTGTTCACACTTCTTTCCAATCAAATATTCAGTCACTATCATATGACTTGGTCAATACCATTTCATTTGGTCAATACATCAACTTAGTCGATGTAGGCTACCATTCTATATTGCAGTGCTTGATCATTATTGATAGCATTATCGATACTTGATACTTAACAATATAAATAAATTATTTGCACTTTTCTATCCACAATTATAATTTAATGCATATTTTCTCATTTAGATATGAACTCTTGCACACTCAATACCTAGGAATTGATGTAAGATAAATCACTAAATATACAGTTCCTTACATACCTTATTTTCCTAGTTAGATGTGGTGTGATGACCCAATCCATTGGATTGGGTGTTCTCAACCTTTCTTGTTCCACTACTTCCAATTTCTACTATCTCTTTCCATGTTTTATTTGCGTCATCTTTTATTTTTCCTTCATTTCTTTCATTGTTTGGTGTTGTTGCTCAGGTCCTACAATTCTTACTAACATGTCCAACTTTGAGACAACTGAAACAAAATAGATTTCCATTTAACTATTTCTTGTAATTTCCTCTGAAATTTGTCTTAATACAATTCTCTAGAATGTTCCCATACTCTCCATAATAATGAAATTATACAATTTGTTGCAATCCAAATTGTAAGAGTTACCTTGCCTAGGTGCATGTGTTTTTCCTTTGATGTCTAGTTGGATTTTTCTTTAGATCTGCATTCTTGAGCTCCACATCCATATTTATAACATTTATAAAAATGTCATTCAAATATAGGTGTATTAAGTGCATCACTTGTCATTGACCTACATTCACGTGCTTGGTGTCCTTGTTTCTTGCAATTAAAATAATTTCTAGTAAACTTAGGTTTAGGGTTTTTCATACCATTCTTGATTTTGCAAATGTTAGCAGTGAGTCCAAGTTTACCACAATGATGACATGTAGGCTTTCTTTTGGATTTTGCACTTCTTTTCTCTCCACTCTTTGATGATTATGCATCCTCATTAGATGGAGAGTGTTTTATATGTCCTAGACCGTAAGTATTAGTGGATGACGTTGGTGATTTCATAGTTTCTTCAAAGTATCTAAAAAATTCACTTGGTTTTTTCATTCTTTCTAGAAGTTCCTTCTCATAACTCAACTCCTTCCTCAATTAGCCACTTTGTGATCTTATATTTGTAATCTACATGTCCTTTTTGTTCAACTATTGATTTTCAAGTAATAACTAATTCATCATATGCAGCTAATTATTTGTAAGCTTCTCCACATCAAATTGATCTTTCTTCAAGTCTAGTAGTCATTTATCTTTTGTCTTATTTAGCCATGATTTTTTTCTTTTTCAAATTTCTCGTTTTTCTCAATCACCTCACATAGTCTTACTAATTGAATTTCTTCTTCTATTTTGAGTTCTTTGAGTTCTTTACTTAGAATTGTATTCTTCTCCATTATATCTTCTATAGTTACATCACTGTTACCAATATTTCCACTATTAAGAAATCCTTGTGTATCAACTTCCTTGTAAAGTGTGTCATTTTGCTGAATGAAAATACTTTTCCTTTTCTTTAAGGATTTCCTTAACTCTTATTTTACTCCTTCAAGTTGTTATAGTATGATCTAGATTTCAATCATTTGGTTTTCAATGATTTTTCCCAATTTTTATTCCTCCATTTCCAAGATCTGTACTCTCAAGTTGTTAGATTTCTTTTCAAGAAAACATGGCTTTGATATCTTTAAAACTTTTCACTAATAAAATAATTAATTGTATTCATACCTATCCATCTCATAACTTAGATCTTATACCATAAACTCATAAACTATAATGTTGAAATGAAATCTACCTAAACATAACATTCACATAACACAAAAGATTTTTGTAATCTAGAAACACTTTAAGATGAATGTAAAACTATGGTGGGGATGACACTGACAATATTTATTGATACAATAACAAAGTTCACCAGTTAGGGATACAATTTGATAATATCTAATGATCTACCCTATGAGGGGTCTTCTCTATTAAAATATTTACAAGACTATTAGGTCTTATCTTGATTAAAGGATTTCCTACCCATGAGATTTAAATAGATCTATTAAACCCACTCTATTAAAAGATTTAGCTTCACTTAATCTGTCAAAAATGATTTAGTACTTGATCCTTTGATTTTCTGTAAAAGTTGTTAATGGATCTCCTCTCTTCAATATCTCTAACTGATCTCCTTATCTGATACCTTTGTTACGTCCTTCACTGTTAGGTTTCTCTGTCTGACCTCCTTTCAAACTTAGCCTTCCTTGCTCTATTCTAATATTTTTCACTCCTCCATGCTCACTTAGATTTAGACATATTAATCTTAGGATTAGAGCCCTTCTTAAATAGATAATCATAGAAAGTTCTAGATCTTAATTAATTATTCATATTTCATCCTTTTGTCATTTTACCCTTTTGATTTTCATATTGGTTAATTTTCTTTTCTTGGGATTAATGTCTTTTGAAAAAATACATAATCTTCTTCGTAACTATCTCTACAATATTTAAACATTATGTAGAAGTCAACTAAAATAATTTTCATAATTTTTTGTGCCATTAAAAATTCATATGTCAAAATTAGTTTACTCAACATTTGAATTTTTTTATTCTTGGCCATAACCAATACTCATGGTGTCACTCGACTTCTACACACTCAACGTATACTAATTCATTTTGCATTAATTAACTTTCCATTAGCTTGGGGTCCACTATTTTACTCAACATATATGCTTGCTCGACCTCTACTAGGGTGCTTGGCAACCATTGATGTTCTTAGCATGTAATGAAATAAAAATAAGTTATTTGTAGCTTGGCCTTCTCTTGATGCCTCAATCATCATGATGAACAACCAATGCTACTTTGAAAATTACTAAGTGTTAGACACTAATAGGCAACTCAGGCTTAGAGACCAACACACATACTATTGTTTATGTGTATGTGTTTGTGTGTATGTTTGTCTATATTTTTGTGTGTGCGTACATGTATGTATGTGTACATACACTTTATTTAGTTCATGCGTATGTGTATGCATTTTTCTGTTTGTGTGTGTTTTTCGTGTGTGTATGTGTTTTTGTATGTGCACGTGTGGACATATACATGTATAATGTGTATCTAAGTGTCTATGTGTCTATGTGTCTATGTGTCTATGGGTGTGTACGTATGTGTATATGTGCTTCTTTGTGAGAGGGCAAACTTTTGCATGTGTGCAATTGTATGGGTATGTGTAAACACACCCATATTTGTGTGTTTTAAATTAGAGTAATATTTTGGGTCTTTCTTTGCATAGTTCTTTTGTTTGTGAACTTTGAATACTTCAATTCTTGTTTTTAGTGTATTGCAATAATATCATTTATCATCTAGCAATAGATGTAGAAATATATTAATAATAAGTAACAAATATGTTGATAAAGAATGAGTACTCCTACCTCTATAAATTATAAGTTGTTGGTATTGAGATTAATACTATTATTAATGTTTAATTTAGAAGTAGGCCCATAAAGTAAGGAGGATCGTTATACTAATTGAATGATGTGTATATGCTTATGTATGTGCTTGTGCAAATGTGTGTGAGCCTTACACTAGGGGTTCATGTAACTTTCTTTCTTTTTTTGAGCAGGGTGGGGCGGGGGGGGGGGGGGGGCGTGTGGGTGTGGTTGCATGGGTCCATGGGAGGGTAGGTAGGTGAGTGTGTGTGTGTGGGTGCAAATGCATGTATTTGTTGATTGGACCATGATTTTTATACTACAACTATACCTGAATATGATTGTATCAACTTATGAAT
This sequence comes from Cupressus sempervirens, assembly GCA_028749045.1. Taxonomy (NCBI): domain Eukaryota; kingdom Viridiplantae; phylum Streptophyta; class Pinopsida; order Cupressales; family Cupressaceae; genus Cupressus; species Cupressus sempervirens. Next base: position 577,027,146 of record CM053786.1, read on the forward strand.
ACTAAAAAGTTGTGTTACCAATATAGTAAGTGATAATATTGTTCATCTCTTTTGATACAATATGTTATATAAAAAACTGATGAGTATAGAGGGCACAATCATAGCTTAATATTATTAAAATAGATTTGTTGATATCCCCAATATAATTTATTTTAGGAAATATCCTAAGCCACTTAATATAGATCATATTCTAACGAACCTACAATGGAAAGAGAGATTTTCTTATGTTGAATAGAAACTAGTATTTCTTATGTATTTTAATATCAACTAATTTTTAATGTATTTAATGCACTAATTTAAAACTATTCCATCTAAACAAGGTGGTTTTATTTAAATAAAATTTGATATTTTATTAAAACTTGGTAAAATCTATGGAAGAGATACATTTATTCTCTAATGATGCATTTCTTTAAATTTAGATCATCTATAAATTGACAAATTCAAAATAAAAAACTTAATAAAATTAGTAAGCTAAGGTTAAAATAAAAAACCAAGGAGTCAGTGTACCCATGTTCTCATTGATACTTTAATTTCACAAATAAATGAGATCGAATGAACTATATAATAAAAAATGACTTGTTTTATTTGTTTCCCAACCTAGAAAATTCATAAATATCAACCAATCAATTATAAATTGAATTGGTTTGATGTACTAGAAAACTCTCTAAAATACTTGATTTAGTTGCTTCAAAATAAAATTACAACTTCTTTCCTAAGAAATCTCTAAAAGTATTGAAGAGGTAACTCTACTCCAAAGACCTCCAAAATATAAATGTAGTGTCGTAAATTAAAACCCTTACAATTTCACATTCCTTTTTGTGTCCTTTCCCTAGAGCATTCACTTATTTCTATTTCCAATCCTATTTCTATCCCCTTCACCATCAAAGTATCATCATGTGTTGGTGTGGAGAACAAATCGTGGATATTAAGATATGCATGTTTTATTTTCCACTATTCTATCCCATTTTGGGTGGACTATGTTGTTAGATGTCATGTTCTTGGTAAACTAATTCACTATGCACCTTGGTCCTCGTGGACTGTGGAATGATGCACCTCAATCTTGATCGACTATGCTAGTTTCCACAATCCCCTTTAATTAGGCCCAAATTTGAAAATGATAAATCTTTGTTGTTGTCAATTTTTATTTGATCTTGATATTTGTACATTACTATTGGAGTTTTAACTAATTCATGAAATGCCTTGAGAATCCTCTATAAGGGCATCCTTTCCTCATTCAATTTCATACTCAAACATTATAATCACCCCCTAAAGGAAGCATTGCGGATGAAAATATTCAAGTTTAAGAATTAGTGATTAGAAACTTGAAATATTTTTCATGTCAAAGAGGTTTTTATGATTGTTCATGTTTGAGGTTTTATGTTTTTGCATCAACACTTGAGGGCCCTAATCAAAGAGCATAGTATTAACATAATGAGCTTGAGGTATGATATTTTGAGATTCACCATTCTATGAAAAATCAAGTTAATTTTCTAATCATCTTTATTTCTTACAAGGTTGAATCATCATAGGGCTTGAGTAAGGAAAGCCCCTATAAAAAACAAACATTACTTTTATCCCGTTTGTGTGAAACTTTCTATATTTAGGAGAAAGTTATTGATAATCCAAGGAATATGGAATGAGACAATAAGAATCAAAAAATGAGAAAGTTATTAAGATGTTGTCAAATAGTGAAACAATGTATGGTACATGAATTAGCATAAAATATTTTTTTGTGAAACTTTAGAGGAGGGATCAAAGTAGGTCCATCTACAATATCAACTCCATGCATTGCTAGTACTATGTGACCTACCAAAATGGTCATGTTATTTAGAGCTTGAATTTTAATAATAATTTCCTCGTTGATTATCCTTTCCAAATACATAGATATGTACCTTATTATTTATGCTCACAATAATCAAATTTCAATCATTCCCTAGTTTTATATCCTAATCAATGAAATTATTTGTTTATGTGGGTTCATGTGAGCTGAACTTGTCTTAAATTTGCATATTTTGATTGGGAGATTTTAGATTTATTTTTTCAAAAAGAACGATGAGATCTATTTATGTCTCATTTTATTCTATATTTTGCACACCTTCATACCCATTTCCATGTTCCATTCCATTCCATATCTCATCACTTTTCATATGATCCAATATATATATATTCATTTTTTTTTGTATAAATTATGTGATAATAAAATTAGACTATATTTACTTTAATATTTCTTGTGACATATCAAGGAAATATATAGTAGCATTATAACCTCTTATCAAACCGTAGAGGACATTGTTCTATTTTGACATCTAAATTCTTTGTTCAAATGTGAATATGTCATTCTACTTCACGAACATGGACACTTCAATCACCAAATTGATACATTTTCCCACATAATTAACATTTTTTACAGTTATGAATGGGAGAATGGGAGTGTAATGCCCCACTAGTGGATCCAAAAGAACTAACCTAAAGTTTTACTAAGTTTGCCAAACAATTCTTTTTAGAAGAATAACACGTATAAAAATCATAAAGTAGTGAAAGCAATAACATACAAGATCAAACTCAAGGGTTATAATCATTAATTTACATCATACGACAAATTTGAAAGGGTAATCATCTCAGATACTTGTCCAATTTTTTTAGGACAATCAGTTTGAAGGTTAGGATCTGGACTCAAGAATTTATCTCCCCTCTCTTACCATTGAAATATTGTGATAGGGTACATTCATTCTAGAAATTCAGGGAAGTCAATAGCTAGTACCTACAATCTACATAAAATCCATGCATGTACAAACACATATATTCTAAACTAAATAGGTAATGGCAAGAAGTGGTGCATCATGTAGATCTTGACTAGCAGGTGACTACGACTCCCTTCCTTAACCACATTAGAAATTTCATACATAAAGAAAACATACATGCACACCATACACATGCAGTATAAAGTATCCATAGAAAACATGTATAAATAATCCATCTAACTAACATCATTAAATAATTGAAATCACTATAAATAATCATCATCAAAGTATAATCATGCATACATGAAATAATTAGTACCAAAGTAGTCTCATCATATAATCAACTGAGTATAAAAACAATATCCAATAATCTGGAAGATAATGCTACTAATCATCAAGCATAACATAAACTAGCCTAAAAGAGTTTGACAATAATAACTGAATGTAAACTAGGGTTAGGCACTACATCCACCCCACCTAGACTTAGGCTTACTCCTATAAGCCTACAACAAAGGTAAAACTAAAGAACTCACTGAGCAGGTCCCATTGGACCCTTTCCCCTTGTAGGAGGATATGACTCTACTGAGAACACTCGCTGTGACCTACCCATGTCTCCAATTGTAGGTTCTGAAACTGCAGGTTTCTAGTTTGAGAATCATGATTTCCATTGAGGGGAATGGGATAACTTGTGTCCACATTGTCTACATGAGAACACTTTCTGTTGAAACTCCTCTGCACTCCAGGTGCACTAGATTGTTGAACACTACCCCCACTAGGGTAAGAAGAAATACTCTAAGACAGTTAGTCATACTGGTTGCACTTATTGTGTTGAGAGTATTAAGGGTCCCTAGCATGTGATCCAACACCAACACTCTAAGTTGAAGGATAAGATCATCCCTACTACTAATTACCTCTAGAAGGAGGTTTCCTACTACCACCTGAGTTGTGGTTACCTTTAGATCCTGATACTATAGGTGCTCCCAAAAAATGCACATGTCCTAGGTTAACACTATGCTCTACAAGTATGGCTCGATGCACCACATCTTTAAGGGTTTTAGGTTCAAATACCTTAACATCCCCTACTAGATGGTTTTTCAAGCCTCTGATAAAATATTGTGCCACTTGTGTTGGGTTATCACTAATTCCTGCATAAGGCATGAGCTCATAGAATTTTCACTCATACTCTACTACATTCATAGTGAACTATCTCAGGTTGCGGAATTCATCTACTCTCTATTGATTCCATTCCTCTGGTAGGAATCGCTCATGGAAGTTTTCCATAAATAACTCTCATGTGACATTGTTCATATTTATACCATGTTTCTTCTCTTCAATAGTCCACCATATGATTATAAATTGCATGTATAATAATAGATAGTTTAGTTGGAGTGAAAAAGGCTATATAAGCCAACAAACATTGAAACTGACAATGGTATGTATCAATCATAATATCATAAATATGGTATTGTTGTGTTGAATTGATCTAAGAGTTCTCTAATCATTTTCTTCAATCAATTTTCTTGGAGGAAGGGTACCCACTCTTAGCTAGTGAATGTATATATTTTATTATATTATGAACTATAAAATTTTGTGTAAGTTTGTTATTAATTACATTCTAGATCATTTCAATTTTGATAGTTTGGACATCATGAGCTACATAGGTTGTATTCATAAATAATTATTGTGCTTCATGTTTGAACATTAAGAACTCCTTGATTAGTACTAAGGTTTTTTTAGAGCTTATTGTAATTTATATGGTTGTTATTTAATTTAATTGGATTCCACATTTTAGATTTAATTCTTTGGTTTTCTTAAGAGTTTTTGTTTCAAAGATTTTTGCAATTTATGCATATATGTCATGTTTCCTTAATAGAGTAGAACAAATCCAATCACCAAGAAGTGACAGTTCTTGTCACCTATTCTAGTTTAATTTTCAATATGTTTTATTTTCATAGTTTCATTCACTCCCACTCATCTCATTGATTTCACCCTTAGATATCATATTTCTTGTACACCTCACACAAGTTTATGCCCACAGATTGACACATATAGATTAACCAAAATTCATTATTAATCATCAATTTTATTGCACTCTTTTCCCCAATGTTGGCCTATCAATGGATTTCCCAAAATAAAGTTGTTTGACAATTTTACATATGATTATGTTTATTACTAGTTATATATATCAAAATTATGTGTTAAATGTGGCTTATTTCACTTCATATTGTTTTTATTTATTCATTGCATTATAAGAATTTCAAGTATGTTTCCTATGCTCATTTATTTTCTTAAATGTTTTGTACTTACTTCAAATTATAATCTTAAACTTGATCATTAATTGATTGAGCTACATTAAATCTTTAGTAGGTCTTTTTAGTGATACCTTTGATATTATTCCTAGGTATGATATTGAAATGAAAAATTCTTGTATATCTCCTAGAGCATAGCTTAATCACGAGGAAATATTTAATTATCCTATAAATGATAAATGCAATGAAGATGAATAATTAATAAATAATGAATATTCAGGTCTCATAAGGTTACTTTGATGCAAAAGGGACAAGATTTAATTTTTGATCCAAATCTTAACACCTTTATCACCACTCCTTATTATCCTAGACCTCATATCAGCCATCAATATATTTGAAGACAAGATGATGTTGTGAATTTCCATAATGATATGTTGATTGATATAACATTAAGTTATGATGAGACCCTAGATAATGAGAACACTACTTTCTAGTCAAATTATTTAATTTGTCAAGTCAATAAAGGCAATGATAAATATATGAATCCTCCTAAAAGTATCTACCCTCCTTCCCATATTCATTCCTTTTCAAATTATAATTACATACCAAAATTTGATGAGGTTTATGATGAAATTCCTCCTCATTTACAAATAAATTACAATGTTATAGTGGAAATAGTTGTAATTTTTTTTAAAAGGGAATAAAAGTCCCTATGGAGTCTTCAATCTAATACAATTGAGAAGGTTATATGATATTTATTGATACCTCCCTTCACTTTCTTATTAAATATAATATTCCTATCCCATAAGGAACAAAGCCTTTCCATTGGGATATACACTTGAATCCTAAATATCTCTGGTTTCACTTTCCCATTGGTTTAGATTATTTAGTGACTTCATTTAAGATTTATATGATAGAGCCAAAATTCATATTATGTATGACAACAAGTCCAATGATTTCTTCCTGCATTCCTTTCAATAATTTCTTGATCCACACTATGTTGGAACAATTAACTGTTGCTGCTACATATTCAACTTCTACTATAGATTGAGAGATGTAGTTATATTTCTTGCTTGTCCATGAAACCAATCTCTTTTCTAGAAAGAAAGATGCACCACTTGTACTCTTTATATCATCAAAAATTCTATCTCAATCTTCATCATTCTACACTTTCGGTTCAAACTTGTCATTTTTCTTGTAATATAGTCCATAGTCCTTTGTTCCTTTCAGATATCTTAGTATCCTTTTTACAGTCATCATATGATTCTCCTTAAGATTTGAAAAAAATATAGAAACAATCCCAACAACTAGTGTAATATCTAGTCTATTGTGAACAACATATTACAACTTTCCTATTATTGATCTAAACAAGGTTTGATTTACATTAGTAGAATCATCACTCTTTGAAAGTTTATTTCTAGTATCTATAGGTGTACTAATTGGCCTTAAGTCTCCCATTCCAAAGGTCTTTAATGTCTCCTTCATGTACTTGGATTTTTTAATGTATGTTCCCTTCTTCATTTGATATACTAGAAAACCAATAAAGAATTTGATCTCTCCAAACATAGACATCTCAAGCTCATTCTTCATTTCATTATAAAATGATTAACACAATGAATCATGTCCTCTAACTATGATATAATCCACAAATATATTAGCTAATAGTATCCCTTTTTTAGGTTCAATCTTCAAGTATATATTACCATTATCATTAATCCTTGCAAAACTAATCTTCACCAAATATATGTGCAACCTTTCATACCATTCTCTAGGAGATTGTTTCAATCCATACAATTCTTTTTATAGCTTACATATCATATTCCTCTTGTTTGAATCAACATATCCTTCAGGTTGTTCAATATAGACTTCTTTCTCTAGTATTTCATTTAGAAATGTAGATTTGACATCCATTTGACACACTTTGAATCCTTTGTAAGAAAAATATGTAAGAAAAGTTATCACTCCTAACCTTACTACTAGGGAAAATGTCTCCCCATTGTTGATTCCCTCTTCTTGTGCATATTCTTTCCAAGCTAGTCTTTCTTTGTTTCTTGTGACTTCATATTTCTCGTCCATCTTGTTTTTGAATACCCACTTTGTACTAATAAAATTTTGGTCCTTTGGTCTAGGTACCAATGTCTAGGTCTTTTTCTTCTCTATTTTCTCAATATTTTCATTCATCGTTGTAATCCAATCTTCATTCTCAAGTGCATCCTTGATTGATTAGGCTTATACTCACACAATAAGAATGTACCACTCCTCTTGTCATAAAACCTATATCTTTGTCTCCAATCATTTGATCTAGTGTATGATTTCTTCTTACATATTTTTCTAGCACATGTTCAAATCTTCTTTCTTCTTGTATTGGTTCATCAAGTGCACCTTGTAAATCCACTTCAAGTAGAACTTCTTGCATCTCTATTTCTACTTATGGTTATTTGAAAATCACTTCCCAGTGCTCCACTCCAGCTTCCTAATGCTTGATAGTGTGTTGTTGTAACTCAACATTCGCTAGTTGTCATTGCTCAACAACATTCTTTTTAGGATCAGGTAGGGTACCATGCTCTCCTTCATAGACATATAGAAATTTCTTTTAGTCTTCAAGTTCTTGTTTGCATTCAACTTTATTTTTCTCTACATATTCCTCAACTCTAACATTTGCACTTTCCACAACATTTTTAGAGTTAAAATTCAAACATTTGTATGCTTTTCTTTTTGTGGAATATTTTAGGAATATTCCTACATCATTTTTAGCATCAAGTTTTCCATGTCTATTACCTTTCAATATATAAAAATTGCTTCCAAATACTTTTAAAAAAATCAAATTAGGTTCATATACATACCATAACTCAAAAGGTGTAACATGTGTACCTTTCTTGACTTGAACTCATGTCAAAGTATAAATAGTTATACTTATAGCTTCTCTCCAATAATTTATGAAATATTCTTCTCCATCATCAATGTCCTAGAACAGTGCATGATTGATCTATTCCTTCTTTTAGCTATAGCATTCTATAGAGGGGTCCTTAGTGTTGAAATCTATCTCTTGATTCCTCTATCATTACAAAATATGTTGAATTCCTCATGTATAAATTCACCTCCTCTATCAGATCTCAAACACTTTGGGCTTTTACATGTTTCCTTTTCAACTCTAGTCAAATACCACTTAAATAATTGAAATGCATCAGATTTTCTTTCAAAAATTTCATTGTTATCATTCTAGAGTAATCATCAACAAATAGAATGAAATATTTGTCACTTCAATAGATTTTCACTCCAATAGCTCCCCAAAGGTTAGTATGAGATAAATCCAATATATCATTAGATGAATAGGTCTTTCTCTTGAAACTATACTTTGTCATTTTGCTCATTTTACCAAATTGGCATTACTTGCACATTACATTATCAAGTTTCTTCAATCTCGATAATCCTCTTACTCTTTTTATCTTACTAATGCCTACCAAATTATCAACGTTGACATGACATAACCTCTTATGCCACAACCAAATGTATTCATACTATGCAAACAAGAAAGCATCATCAGATAGGTCTAGTAGAATAAGTTACCTATTTTTTGTTCTTCACTTCCAATAAGTTATCTAGAACCATTGTTGTTCTTATCTTTCTTGTGTTGATGCTCAAATTTGTAACCTAAACTATTCAACTATGCAACACTAAAAAAATTGTAATTTAGTTCTTAAACCCAATAAGCATTATCACATCTAATCTTATCAATCAATACTATTGATCCTTTACATTTTACAAGACATGGTGCATCATTACCAAACCTAACACAAATTCCTTTATAATGATCTAAATTTTCAAGCTTACTTTTATCACCAGTCATGTGATGTGAGAAACCACTATCAATTATACATAATTCACCTTTACTCACATATGAAATAAGTGCAATTATCTCATCTTTATCAGAATCATCTTTCATTGAAACATAAACAACTTCTTAATCATGACTATCAAAATCACTATCAGTTTCTTTTCCAACAGTGTAACAAGATTTCTTAAATTTTCCCTTGTATTCTTTATAGCATTTTTTGTCTCTTCCATCTCTTCTTTCTTGATACTTCCTAACTTTCTTTTGTCCTTTTCATCCCTGTCAGGACATCTTGCGCCAATATGACCAACTTTATTAAATGAAAAATAGATTATAGGAAGTTTACCTTTAAATTTTCCTTTGCCTCTAGGTAACCTTCTAGCCATTAATGCTTCAATATCCTCAAGATCATCATCAGATGATTCACTATCACTATCCTCATACTTTCCTTTATTCTTCTTAGACTTATGTAGAACTAATTGTTACTTGTGTCAACTCCTAAATTAACAGATTTTTAATAACTCAGTGATAAGAATACATACACCTAGAGGCAGCTAATTCCCATGTTTAATGTACCTATTCAGACATGAGGGCCAACTATAAGGATATTTTCTCTCCTTCTTCTTCAGGCTCTACAAAACCTAGGCAGGTGCTCAGATTCTTTATATGGTACCAGTATCAAAGCATATAACTAAATCTATATAACAAATAAAAACCCCTAGATCTTCTATGTTTATGCAAACAGTCATGGATATGAAATAGCTAATTACATAACCCATGAATTTGATAAAATAAGTGAGGGGAACTTCTTTTCAACTCTTAAACGAAAAAGAAAAAGATATTTGATTAAATATTTGAATCAGCATAACCCAACTATGCAACAAACAATTATCTCCAAGTTGATCAGTCCCTTATCCATTGGGCATAAACTAAGTCAAAACATACACATGGATACCCAAAATATACTCATATATCCAGATATTAGATCTATATATCTACCTTGCAAATAGACAACTATCTTCAAAATGAAATTCATACTTATCAAACCCTCCTGTGATCCTTATTTTGTCAATGGATATCAAGCAGATTACTCAAGTCTTTGACCCAACAACAAGATACACAAGACATACAACTTTAAAACCAAGTTGTGTCTGGACAATATGCACCTTGTACATAGTCAACAGAAAATGACAAAAGGAGACAAATTCTAGAATGAAACCTTCAATAAAGTTGTATATTAAATTCCTTGAAATCAATACATCATGGTGTATGCAAAAACTCTAAGGATACACAACAGATGACTGTATTAGCTAACTGCTCAAAAGAAAATATAACTATTGTTCATAATAGAGAAACTATCAAAAATGGTATCAGTCATGAAAGAAGATTTCAACCTAACTGGAACCAATGAAGTGGTCACACAACAATTTAAAAATGTCCAAGATTGGAACCCTCACAATGAGAAAAGAAGAGAGATATATTTACAAGAAGAGATTCTCAAATCAAATATGATATTTCCATATGTTCACCTAAGACTCTTTCTGTTGTTGTAGAAATTATATCTTCCTTCCCCTAATGGCAATCAAAATCTGATCAATGTTGTTTGCATAATATCTAATATATCTCCTTAAAGTAATAAAAAAAACCCCTCTGAAGGCAAATCAGATATGGATCAAAAGTATAGGAGCCTCCAATCTGATTTTGTCTGTCCTCTTCTTCCCTTTAGCCGTGAATCTTCAACTACCTCTGCCTACAAAACATTTATTCTTTGCATCTACCTTCAAAACACTCACTTCATTCTTTATGGCTATGTAATGGATCTAATCCTATCAAAATCTAATCATGATCTGGTCTTATTCCATCTAAAAACATCAAATGTGCATAAATATTGAGGATGCCCCAGAATCATAAATATGCTTATAACTTTTTCCATTGAAGACCTGTGTAAATTCTAATTGAGGAAATACAAATTTTAGGTTCTCCTAATTCTAGCGATATATTATATTACATATTTCAAATAAAAACAATACCTTTGGTGTTGATTGGAAAAACCAGGCCCCATGCCATGAACTAACATTAAAATTGAGATTTTTAAAAAACTATATAGTTTAAACTATATAATATCTTAAAATCAATTCAAAATTTTCAACTCTTGAATTTCTAATATGCATTCAGATAAGAGATATTTGATTTAAATCTTTTATTTTATCTCTTTACCTTGTTTATCCAATCTCTTAAGCCACATGTCAATTTTCTATTTGTCGAACTCATCTAGGTGGGACCAACATCTCCTTATGCAACATTTGAAATTATTACAAATTTGAAGCCTCTCGTAGCATCTTAACTTTGCAAATTTGGTCCTTCAATCCTATGCCAATCTCATAACATCATAGCTCCCTTAGTTTTGCCTTGTGGCCTCCTAACTAGTGTGAGATCATAACTCCTCAACCTTAGACTCATGAACTCATGATCCAATCATAGCGTCTTAGCTCTTAATTATTCACTTTTTGATTACACTATTCATCAATTTAATTGTAGCATCTTACCACTTCTATTTTAGATCCTCAATCATACAATGACATCATAACATCAGAACTCCATTTCATTTAGGGTCCATTTGGTTGTGGGAAAATAAAAATGGGAATAGGAATACTTATTCTCGAATAGAAAAAGGGGTTATGTATTCCTATTCTTGTTTGGTTCATCCAGAATTTGATGTAGAATTCATAGACTCAAAAAATTATGTTTTCTAAAATTTTAAAAAAATGGAATAGGAATACATATTCCTATTCCACCTATTTAGGTGGAATAGAAAATCCTCATTTTTGAACCAAAATTGGAATACGTATTCCAATTTTATTCGTATTCCACTTGTATTCTCATTGCCAGACGGACCCTTACATTGTCATCCATATGGTGGATCTCCAAGATGGTCAAAATAGTCTTTTAATTGCCGCTCAAGAGGCCAGATGGGACCCATCCACATGAGCTTAAATGTCTTAAAAGATATTTTTCTTTGGACATCGTAATAGCAAAGTACTAACACATAAAAATGTTGTAAAACCAACCCCACTTATGAATGTTGGGTTTTAGACACTTCCATCCCTATTTTAAAATGCCAGGCATCCTCGAGCCCCGGTGCAAAGGCATTCTTAATATGTGACATTATGTGACATTATCATTGTCAGGTGATGCTCCCTTTCATGCTTCTAGAAGGAACGTATTAGGCTATGGTCACTACACAATATCTCCTTGTCCGATCAGTGTTCTTCTCTCTGCCATTAAAAGAGGGGAGAGGTGGGACGTATGGGCTTCAACACTCTTGCAGACTAGCAAAAATAGGGAAACAATGTAGATCTCTCCTGTTGTGGACTTTTCTCTAGCTCAGTCGTCTCCCTTCTCCGCCCTATTCCGCTCCTCTTCTGTCATGGACTACAACATTCATTAATGTCGTGGATTTCTAAATGGGATCCCACTGAGACTTTGTGATCATACATTCGATAATATAGAGTTGCCACTTTGAACTTACATTTTGAATTTTTATAAAAAAATTGTTGACCATGGCAACAGCCACTCTCGAACATGGCCTCCATCCCGTAATTAAAAGAAAGTCTCTCCTACTCGTGCTATATTAGCTCCCACACGGTGGTGCTCATAATAATTTTAGTTATATGAAACTTCAGGTATGAACGACCTCACTTCCATCTGGCAATCATGGGATGTCTCCAACAGCCAACAAACAAGCCTCCAAGAACCATTAAAGTTGTGAGCATATCTGACAAAGGGACATCAAAAGATGAAAATGTTAAAATCCAAAGTGCAAGGCCAATTTTTCATTTAGGCAACTTAGATCCAGTCTAAAGGCTCAGGAAGCATTGCCTGCCATTGATTCAGGGGCAACTTCAAAGGTTTATTCGATTGAAGAAGTGGGCTCAATATTCCATTCCAACATCAACAGGTGTTCAACCCCTCAAACTTCCTCACATAATCATAACAAATTATTGTCTTCCCCTGGCAACCGTATTTCTATGCATATTGGGGAAGAAATTTTCATTGATGCAAACCTATGATTTAGCTTTGCAATACACTCTAAGAGCATTATAAGTAATCAGACATCTACAATAAATAACATTTCATATGACCACTCAATTACTTCAAGCATAAGCTTATGAGTGAAATTATGGGAACGCTTTAACTATTCAAATAGAAAATGTCATTATGTTCTAGTGCACAAGTCTAGACGAACAAATAATAATAAAAGTCCCTCGTGCTTAGAGCCCATGACAAAAGCCATGTGGTGCCTTTCTTGAACTTAATCCACTAGTCTCCACATAGGTAAAATATGTTGGACGAACTAATAAGAATGTCCATATTCATTGTTGAGCCTACACCCTTTATAATCTCATGACATTTGGAACATGGACATTTCATTTTACTTCTTTGAATATGTGCTTATCCCAAGTCCCTCTTTTATTCAATTGGACCCCCAACATTTTGCACGTCTTGATATGTGATCATGGCACCTCATCAATTTTTATGGAATCATTCGGGCCCCAAAGTGGGTCCAACTTTTAAAAAAATCGGACTGAAACACCTAATTCATGAAATCCACTAAATTGACTCCCTGAACTGACTAGATTCAATATGGATCAGAAATTGATCATTGACTAATAATTTAAAAACTCACTTCACCTCTTTCTTTGAAACTTTGATTTTATGCCAAGAAAGCCTATAGGTTGGATTTAAAAATTGACTGAGCTTTGAAAACTGCCATGTTGATTCTTTGTTCCACATTCCCTTACTCTATTTGATTTTGTGTCATGGTGATACCTTGGTCAAAAGATATTGACCGTTAAAGTTGCTCAGTTAAAACTGCCTACAAACATGTTAGAAAAATAGGAAAGTGCATTCGGTTTTGACTTGGAAAATAAGTCAAATGCATACGTTCACTGTCATGAGAAGAATATGAAACTATGATTTGGTATTATGAAGAATAACTGGGCACCTTTGGCAAGCTATCAAATTGGGGTACTTAGATTTGCAAAATAGGGAACATAAACAAAATTGTGGTTTTCACAAATGGAATGAACCTGGGAAAGTGTGCAGACGGATTCGTCAAGACATGAAAAATGGCACACTAAAATAACTTTCAGATTAGAAAAAGTGGTACAATCCAATGGGTTCGGATAATCATGGATTTAAATTTATGACATTTTTAATAGGGGTACTAATCAATCTGCATTTAATGACACTAGTAAAACTTTATAAATTGCATATGGAATCACATTTGAAAACTAGTCAAAGAGATTCATCATAGGCTCAAATCTGAAACATAGGAAGTGTTTGACTTCTAAAAAGTAAAGCAAAAGGAAATTTTTGAATAGGATCAACTGGGTCAAATATATAACCAATCAAATAGGGCTTCCCGAAAATTAGGGCAATGCGCATCAACATGACCAGTAATTAGCCAACTTTGAGGGATTCAAAACCTAGTCAAAATATATTGAAACAACTTAAAATCTAAAACATAGGTTCTCTAATATACGTAAAAACACTCCCAAAGTGGCAAGTCATGAAACATAGTCGGATGCAAGATATTCAAATGCAAACTAGGCTTCTTGTCGTTGTTTAACACTTATGCAAAAATTGTAGACCTAAACATTACTCAATATGAAACTTCACGAAATGACTCAGAATGTCAATTTATCATTATAGGATGCATGGACATGCTGAATGCAAAGTGTTAGAAACATTAAACACTTCATAGGCCTCAAAAAAATAGTCAAGTGCATAAGCATTAAATGTGCTTATATGGGCTCAAAATGACTAAATTTTTTAGAAATGGGAATGCAATTTTGAGTCACATCAACTTGAACTTGTAGTTTCGATAGAGGGGTGGTAAAATTATCAAAATTCGATAATTCAAAAGAAGTAAGCCTCCCAATTAGACTATCTAAGGTTAGATCATTACCAAAAGTATATCTTGATTCCTGTAATGCAAAAAATCTAATCGCATAAATAGGAAGTAGGGTTCTTAGTACCTTGTTGATCATAGTTTTATTGCTAATTTTTCCTTCAGCTCTATTGAGAAAAGATTGGTGCAAGTATGATAGTGTATTTCAATCATTGTTTTGTCACTGATGTCAAACTTGCTACCCGCCGATAAGACAATTTCTTAGTTGATTTGAGTACTATCATTTGTTTGATTAATGAAAAGGATTTGATCAAATGAGATAACAAGAGAATCTAGAGGAAAGATTGAGTTATGGTATGTAAAAAGAGTACAAAGATTAGTTAAGATAGTGATGATATAGTGTATTGTTTTTGTACTTGAGACTATAAAGGATGGATAGATTGAGAAAGTCTACAAGAACAAGGAAGAATAATTGTGTCTGCTAAGCTTGACCAAGCACACAGTTGGTGCCAATAAATGTTAGTGCAAGCCAAGTAGAAAATCAGTTGGAGCTAAGTAAAGTGAAGATTCATTGTATGTCAAGTAAACACAATGTAATCCGAGTAAAGTTTAGTTGGTGCAGAGCATCAGTAAACTTTAGTATGTGCCAAGTAAACTGCTAGTGGATGTTGAGCAACACAGTGTGTGCCGAACATCAGAGGTAGGTCAATGTTGAGGGGCAACATTATGTGTTAGATCATGAATTTGATTCATTTGAGCCGACAAGGTTGATTTCTTGGATTGTATGAACTGTGTGGAAGATAAGTTTTATGAATTAGTGGCACAAAATTCAAGGTAAACCATTTTGTGAAAAAATCAATTTGGATTGTGAAGGAAGTTTCTAGTGGGAGCAAAATGGAAAAGTGAGAAGATTCAATGAATCTAACCTAACCCTAGAATGGATGATTGTGGTTGAGTAGAAAAATACCTAAATTTTCTTTATAAGGGGATACAAGGCTTAAAGCAATAGTTGGCATGTGCGAGAACCCAAAGAAGACAAGGAGTCTAGGGTATTGCTTCATCTGGAGGTTGAGCTATAGAGTCTGTAATTGGCATACAAAGCAAGAAGAATTAGGGGGATGAATGCTTGAAGTGTGATTGAAATCCTTTAAGTAGGTGACATTTAATAGTGTGTATTGTAACCTTTAATAGGGTTGGCCTTTCACAAGGCATCACTTTAGAAGAGTGAGAATTAGTAGCATGTAACTAGTGTTTTTCTTCCCAATTTGGGTTTCCACATTAAATCCTTGTGTCATATGTGTGAATGATTCTGTTACATTTCATGTTTACTTTCTGCAAAGTGATTTTGACCTAGGACAGTAACCTACAAGTTTAAGTTTTGAATGATCTAATGGATGTATGAAAGATACATGATAAGGAGATATATGTATGAGTTTTGTTAAGCACTAAAAAGTGTTATTGGGATTTTTGGACCTTGGGTAACATACTCACCAACCCCCCAAACCCCCCCCCCCCCCCCCTCTCAATTATTCTAAACTATTCCAACAATTGGTATCAAAGCATTGGTTTCTTGTGAGAGATAGTTTGAAGGTACTATAAATCAAAGATCAAAATGCCTAAGAGAGAGGTACCCAAGCTTAACAAGGAGAACTTTCCTGCATGGAAAGGTTTATTGAAGCTAAACCTAGGAGGACTTGATGATCTTGCACAAACTACTATTACTGTTGAACATGTTGACCCTACTAGAACCCTCACTTCTAAAGATATGAAGAAGAAGAAAGAGCATAATCAGGCAATGTTGGAGATTTCATTACCCTAAGTTATTCTAAATTTTATGACATCAAGGAATGTGACACTGCAAAGAAGATGTGGGATGCTCTTCAGACCATCTATGAAGGAGACAGAAATTTTTTGAGAGCCAAATCTTAAAGGTTTAGAGGTAAGTTTGATAATATGAGAATGGAAGAAGCTGAGAACATTGTTCAATATTGCTTTAGAATAAAAAAAAGTTGTAAATGCTATAAAAGGAGATAATGGTAAGATTGATGATGATATTGTATTGAGGAAAGTATTGAGGACACTTCTACCCATCTATGCTATTAGAGTTTCTACCATACAAGAACTAAGATTTATACCTAGCACTAATCTGATCCTTGAAGGATTGGTAGGTAAGCTTACTACCTTTGAACTCTATAATTTTGATAATTTCAAATCTGAGAATGTTGAATCTTCTTTTAAAGCTAAGTTGTCGCTAGAAGAACCTAATGAAAAGAAAAAGAAAAAGAGAAAACATGTTTCCAGTGATAGTGATATAGATGAGGAAGATGTCGAATAGCTTGAACCACTATTGGCTAGGAGATTTCACATAGGCAAAGGAAAATACAAAGGTAAGATACCTATAATATGTTTCAATTTCAATGAAGTTGGTAATATTACTACTAGATGTCCAGAGAAGAAGAACAATAGAAGTGGAGACAAATTTAGAAGCAAAAGAGATGATAACAACAAAGACTACAAGGACAAAGGAAAGAAATCCTTCTACCTTGTTGAAGAGGAATCGAATGAAGAATTTGATGATCATGAGGATGAAGTTGTCTATGTTGCAATGAAGGATGATTCTAATGAAGATGAGTTAACTACACTTGTATCTTATGTGGATAAGAGTGACGGATGGACTATTGACAGTGGTTGTTCCAACCACATGATTGGAGATAAAAGTAAGTTAAATCCCCTTGTGAATTATGATGGAAATAGTGTTAGATTTGGGAATGATGCACCATGTCTTAATCAAAGGAAAAGGATCAATTAAGTTGATAGATATGATCATTTTTGACAATGCTTATTATGCAGAAGGACTAAATTATAATTTTCTAAGTGTTTCACAACTAAATACTGTTGGTTGTAAGGTTGAATTTGGAAATAGAAAAGCTAAGATCTATGATGCCAATGGAGAGATAATTGGCAATGGTGATCAGACTAGAGGTAATATTTTCTACCTTGACATGAATGGTATTGCTTGTCTAGTTGTACAATTTGTTGATGTGTGGTTATGGCACAAAAGACTATGTCATGTTAATTTTGATAATTTGGTTAATATTAGTAAGATGAAGAGAGTCAGAGGTTTGTCAAAACTAAATAGACCAAATAATGTAATATGTAAACAATGTCAGTTAGGCAAGATGACTAAGTCAAATTTTAAAAGTAAGACTCACTCTTCAAAAGGGATTCTTGAATTAGTTCATACTCATTTATGTAGACCAATCAATGTACAAAGCTATAAATGTGACAAGTACATTATCTTATTTGTTGATGATTATTCTAAGATGATGATAGTTATTTTTTTAAAGAAAAAATATGATGCATTTCAATTGTTTAGGTGGTACTTAGCTAGAGTGGAAAGGGAAACTGGAAAGAGCTTGAAATGTCTAAGATCTGATAGAGGTGGAGAATTTACATCAAATGAGTTTGAGATGTTTTGTAATGATAGAGGAATCAAAAGATAGATTTTTGTACCTAGAACCCCTCCACAAAATGGGATTGTTGAAAGGAGAAATAGATCTATGATGGACTATGCTAGAACACTTGTGATGGAGAAGAATGTTGCTTTGAAATACTAGAGAAAAGTTGTAAGTATAGTTCTCTATACCCTAAACCATGTACAAGTCAAGAAAGGTAGTCATTCAACACCTTTTGAATTATGGTATGGATACTCACCCAATTTAAAATATTTGAAGGTATTTGGAAGAAAATTCTATATTGTTAAGAATAATAGGAATGGAAAAATTGATCCTATAAATAAAGAAGGTATATTCCTCGACTATTTCATAAGAAGAAAAGCTTATAAGCGTTTGAATACTAACACTAACAAAGTTGTGGAAAGTGCAAATGTGAATTTTGATAAAAATAAAACAAAAGTACATGAAGTTGAACCTACAAAAGAACCTAAAGATTATAAATATTTTGTGTATTTCTATGATGACATGATTGATAATGATGTTGTGAACCAAGTTGAAAATCAACAACAATAAGTTTTAGTGACTATTGAGTCACATATAATCAATGTCGAGTTGCATTCAGGAATCGAGTTATAGTCAACAACCAAGTTGCAAAATGAATCTGAGGTACATTATGATAATGAGATCAATACACATGTAAGAGATGTTGAATTACCTAATAGAGAAGTACACAGTGATTATGAAGTTGAGAGACCTATTGGAGAAAATAGAGCAGAATCAAGATTGTCAAAGTATGTCAAGAGACCTACACAAATTATTGGAGATAAACCTATGACAAGAAACAAGTTGAGAAGTGATACAATTTTGTTGAGTATGCATGAAGCTAAATCAGTTAGGGATGCATTAGAGAATGATGACTAGATTCAAGCCATGAGAGAAGGACAAAACCTAGTCACTTGTACCCAGACTAGAGAACAAGAATGTTACTGGAACTAAGTGGGTGTATAGGAACAAGTTATATGAAAATGGTGAAGTCACAAGAAATAAAGAAAGATTAGTTTGCAAGGGTTATGCTCAAGAAGAAGGAATAGACTATGGACAAACATTTTCCCCTATTGCAAGACTAGAAGGAGTAAGAACTCTACTTGCTTACTCTACATACAAAGGTTTCAAATTTTACCAAATGGATGTGGAATCTACATTTTTGAATGGTATATTAGAGGAAGAGGTTTACATTGAACAACCTAAAGGATTTGTTGATGCTAACAAAAGAACATGGCATGTAGATTAACAAAGCTTTTTATGGTTTAAAGAAAACACCTAGAGCATGGTATGAGAGACTTCATAATTATCTTATGAAGATTGATTTTGAGAGAATTGATGACAACAACAATTTTTATTTAAAGACTGGAGGTGGTAAAGGTATTTTACTAGCTGAAATTTTTGTTGATGATATCATATTTGGAGGACAAAATGTACTTTGGAAGATTTTTTTGATCAAATCAAGAAAGAATTTGAGGTGTCCATATTTGGAGAAATTAATTTCTTTGTTGTCTTGCAAGTGTATCAAATGCAATATGGTATTTACCTTACTTAGTCTAAGTATGTGATGGAAATATTGAAAACTTTTAGATTGAAAGATTCAAAGCATGTTAGCACACCTATGGTGATAGGACATAAACTATCAAAGAATAATGATTCTACTGATGTGAACCAAACTTTGTATAGGTCTATGATTGGAAAATTGTAATATGTAGTTCATAGAAAACCTAACATTGTGTTAGTTGTTGGGATTGTTGCAAGATTCTCTGGAAACCCTAAGAAGAACTATTTGATGGTTGTTAAGAGAATTATGAGATATCTAAAAGGAACAGAGGACTTTGGTCTTTACTATAAGAAAAATGAGAAATTTGAATTGAGAGCCTACACAAATGTTGATTGGGTTGGAAATGTTGATGACAGAAAAAGTACAAGTGGTGGAACATTTTTCTTGGGAAAGAGACTAGTTACCTGGAATAGTAAGAAACAAAATTGCATATCTCAATCTACTACTAAAGCTGAATATGTTGCTGTTGCAATGAATTGTACCAATATTGTATGGATCAAACAACTACTCAAAAGAATGAAAGAAGAAATTACTTAACCTATTATACTTTAGTATGATAACACCAGTGCAATAAATATTTCTAAGAACCTTGTGATGCATATAGTTATCAAGTATCATTACTTGACAGAGTTGATTCAAGACAAAGAAGTAAAGATGGAATATGTGAATACCAAAGAACAGATAGCTAATATATTCACAAAAGCTTTACCTAGGGATACTCATGAGTATCTAAGAACTAAAATAGGGGCGATACCCCTATCCAAAGTTATTTAAGAAGCATGAGTTGTGCCTTACATCAATTGATATGGATGGCATATGTTATACATTGATGCAATGGATCTTACTTTAGGAGTTGCCTAAAGTAATCAAAGACTTGAAAAAGAAGATTAGTCAAAATTTAGGTGACAAAGGGAGAACCTGAAATTGTTAACATCCACATGTTGAGATGACAAATCTTTGGCATTGATGTCAAAGAGGGTGAAATAGGAAATACCAACTAAGAGGGAGATAGAGGGAGATATACTATTGAGGGAGAAATAAGTACAGATAGAGAGATAGATACATCAATATCAGAAAGAGGGAGTGATCAGAGAAATTCAAAGGGAGAAGCCTTACGAGTTGACATTGAGGGAGTTATGAATATTAAGGTTTCTAACCAAGAGGGAGTCATAAGTAAAGACTGAATTGATTTGTTTGTTGATCAAAATAGAATTTTGTAGCCTATACAAAAGATGGAAGTTGTTAATAGAGGGAGAGATTTCAATACAAGGTATTATTTTCTTTTTGGTATTGGTTTTCCATCAATGCCAAAGCAAGAGATTGTTGAGAAAATATTGATGCAAGTATGAGAATGTATTTCAATCATTTTTTTGTCATTGATGTCAAACCTGCTACCTACTAGTAAGATAATTGCTTAGTTGATTTGAGTACTATCATTTGTTAGATTGATGAAGAAGATTTGATCATATGAGATAACAAGAGCACCTAGAGGAAAGGTTGAGTTATGGTATGTAAAAGGAGCACAAAGATCAATTAAGACAATGAAAATATAGTGTATTATTTATCTACTTGAGGCTATAAAGGATGGATACACTAAGTCTAGAAGAATAAGAAAGAATAATTGTGTCTGCTAAGCTTGACTAAGTGCACAATTGGTGTTGAGAAATTTTAGTGCAAGCCAAGCAAAAAATCAATTGGAACTAAGTAAAGTGAAGATTCAGTATATGCCAAGTGAACCAAAAGGATGGGATATGATTTTACCGCAAGTGTAATTTTCATATAATAATTCTATCAATAGGAGTACTAGTAAATCACCATTCCAGATTGTATATTAGAGTAGTCCTAGAAATGTTTCTAAACTAAGGAAGTTGGATAAGGGAGAGATAAGTAGTGTTGAAGCAGAAGATTTTGTTGAACATTTGAAGAACATCCATGAGGAGATGAGGAAGCACATCATAAAGATGAATACACAGTATAAAGCTAAGGCAAATGTGAAGAGGAGATATAAGAAATTTTAGATTGGAGATGAAGTCATAGTTTATTTGAGAAAGGAGCATTTTCCAATAGGTACATATAATAAGCTAAAGATGAAGAAGTTTGGACCATGCAAGATAGTGAAGAGGCATGATTCTGGAAATGCATATGAAGTGGAGTTGCCCGTTGAATCAAATATTTCATGAGTATTTAATATTTCATATTTGACAAAGTATTATGAAGGAGGTGATGGAGATGAAGTTGTAGAAGCACAGTGGTGCATTCTAGCAGCTAGTTCAGCTACCAAGGAGATTGAGGAGATACTAGATAGCCGTATTGGAAAAATTACCCAAAACAAAACTTATGAGGAATATCTAGTCAAATGGAAAGGGAGACCAATTGAGGATTCATCATGGCTAGCAAAGGAGGAGGTCAATTGTCTTGGTTTTCCTCTTAACACCTGACATGTGGTGAGGTCACTTCTCAAATAACCCTAGGTGTCTGATGTAGGAGCATCCTGGGTGTAAGGGCAATCTTGCATCACCCAAAAATATTTTATTTTTAGTCTTTTCTATTTTAATAAGGACTAGTAGATAGGGTGGTTACTATTTATGGGAACTTGCTATTTTTAGTAAGTTTTTCATACAAGCTCAGAATGTTCTCATTTTCTACAGGAAGGTTCATTTTAGAGATACAAGCCTACCATTAAAATGTCATTGCTCCAGCTAAAGTATCAGAGAAGTTATTGCAGATTTTTGGTGGAAAATTTTGCAGAAAAATCTTCAGGCTCACTGTTGGAGGCCTTAGAATACCTAGATGAGGTCTAAAAACTTGATGGAAGGGCACTAGCACAATTTCAAGCCTATAGATTAGGAGCTGGCATTTCTCAAAAGTGGTTATAATAGTCAATCAGAGCAATGGTTTGTGAGTTATGGCCTTCAAAAGTTGGGCTGCTGAAATTTCTAAAATAATTTATCAAAAATGTATTTGGCCAACTCTATGTGTATTGTTAGGGTGTGTCGGCCCTAGGTACTAAGTTTGAGCATCTAGAACCTTACTGGGTGGTATAAAATTGCCTATTTAAGAAAGGCCCGAACATTTTCTAGGACAACTCTAGGTGATAGTTCACAACACTGTCTTGCAGATTACTATAATGAAGGCACCCATTTGGGTTAGCACATTGTAATTGAGAATTCTATAATTCTGCATTTGCAGTGATAATAAGAAGTCCATATTTTGTTCTCGTAGTTGCTATTATTTCTTTGTTTCTATTATGAGTTTATGGTATTAAGGGGAGTCCCCTACATCACATTTCACAGTGTGTATTGTAACCTTTAATAGGGTTGGCCTTTCATAGGGCATAACTTCATAAGAGTGAGAATTAGTAGCATGTTACTGGTGTATTTTTCCTGAATTGGGTTTCTAAAAAAATCCTTGTGTCATATGTGTGAATGATTCTATAATGTTTCATGTTTACATTTATGCAAAGTGATTTTGACCTAGGACAGTAACCTACAAGTTTTGAAGTTTTGAATAATCTAATGGATGCATGCAAAATACATGATAAGGAGATATGTGTATGATCTTTGTTAAGCACTGAAAAGTATTATTGGGAGTTTTGGACCTAGGATAACCGATTCACCCCTCTCTCAATTATTCTAAACTATTCCAACAAGCTCCTCTAATTGCATTCACCACTTCTTTGATTCAGCCATAGTTCTATGCAATGTTCTCACCTTCTTTCATCTTCATATCATCAAACTTGCCTCTCAAGATTGTTAACTGAGCTCTTAGTACATATTGGTCTCCATTATGGATCTTTACTAGTTTTTCTGACATTTACTTTGTAGTATTGCATTCCTTTACATCATCAAACTCTGAGTAACTTAGGGTAGATACAATCTCCAAAATTTCATGATTGTGTTCTTATTTTTCCTTTATTTGTTTGGCTATCATATGTGTGGGTTAGTGCAAGAGCACCTAGAGAATGGCTCAACGGCTCAACTCTAGTAACAATTTTTGGCTTGTAGTGATCTTGGCCAAACCATGGTTGAATAAGGGTGAGTTTTTAATCCCAAGAGTGTGTTTGGTTAGTTTAGAAGACCTAGGAATCATGGGCACTTAATAGTTTAAAGAGTAGTAAATCCTAAGCGTGTAATTGCACAAGTTGCTCACATAGGGTTAAAGGTTGAATTTGACCTCAAAAAGAGTAAGATAGTTGTAAAAATGGACTTAATGATACATTTGAATCAAAATTTATACAATAGAAGTTGGTTTGAGGCTAGAAAAAGTCAAAATGCAAAAGTTGTAAAAGTTTCTCATGACAACATTGACAACAAATGAGAAACTTCACTAGAAGTAGTTAGATGGTAGTTCTAACAATTTCCAAAGACAAAGTTATTCTATATAAGACTATGCCACACCAAAAAAAAGGGTTGGATTCAATACTCTAGGAAAAAAACAATTAAACATTACCAACAAATCAAGGAATTTGATCATAGTCTGGTTGCAAGCCACTCTTCCAAACCTTAATGGATTCAATTGGTGAACTTTGATGCATGTTTAGTTATAAATTTATTACTATTTTTTTAATGTGATGTTTATTTTTCAAGTTGAAATAGTTTCATAGGAGTTTTGTAAATTTCTTGAAGTGAACAGGTTGCTAGTCTATATAGGTAAAGTTGTCAAGAAATGACTCTATCTTTACTTACAATGGTTGAACTTCTATGGACACTTGGAATCAAGAAGAGAATTGTAAATAATCTATAAATATACATTTTTTGATCATTTCTACAAGGTTTTCTATTTTTCCCACCAAGCTCTAGGCAAGCCACGGTGTGCCCGATAAGGTGTTTTGGTGATTACAAGTTAGAAAAGATGGTGAGTTTGGCTTGGTATGTGCCAATCATATTAGAAAATGGGAAGAGTTATACTTGAAGGTCCATAAGACTGGATTTGAGGAGGATTTGAATCCATTTGATAGGTCATTGCTTCAAAAACAACACAGGTTACAAAATCCTTGAAACCCTTAAAAATAGGGTTATTTGGTAACTATGATGTACAGGTGGGTTGGAGGTCTAAAACTAGATGAATATTAAAGATCTTCCAAAAGGTTAACTAGATCCTAAGTTAGTTAGGGGAGATTTCTAAATTTGTTAGAGATAGAGGCCCAAATTCTGATTAGGAGACCTAGTTGGGGCTAAAACGCTACAAGGCCTAAAAGGAGTTTTCAAGAAATAGGTAAGAAAGATATGTATATGACTACCAAGACAACTTTGAGAATCATGGAATGGGCAATTAAAGAATCCCTTACATGCCTACTTGATTAGAGAGGGATCTTAGGTGATTGAACGAGAGCTTGGACACTAGGGAACAATGGTGTATTTCAAGATTGGAGTTATGAATCAAGTTGGTTGGTGAGGATAATCAAGAGAGGGAATTAAAGAGGCATTGTCACTTGGGTTAGGGTAAAGAAAGAGACCCAAAGAGACAAGGAGAGAGAAAAAGATCCTAGTTGAGTACCTACACAATACATCTAGGTCTTTGTGGCGATCCTCCCTATTAAAGTGGTATTAGGGAAAGTAAAAAAAATTGGGAAAGGCATTTTATATGTCTAATTCAGTGGGTGAATCCATCATGGTGACTAATGTTGAGTTAGCTAACGAGGTCATAGAATAGACTCCTAAAAGAAGCCCTAGAGGCTGAGAGGAATATATTGGATAAAGTTGTAGAGATAGTTGATAAGGTAAAATAAAAGCAAACAGATTTCCACAATCCATGAATATTGTATTAATTTCTGGGGAAGATTGTGTAAGAGTTTTTTCATCAACGTTTCGGATCATATTATATTTTTTCTCTCATTGACTCTTTGGCATCTTGATGATGGATCATATAGTATGATCCGAAACGTTGATGAAAAAACTCTTACACAATCTTCTCCAGAAATTAATACAATAAGGTAAAATAAAATTTGTAAGTAGATGAAGATAAGGAGAAGGCAGTGAATGAGGATGATATAGTACCTAAACTAGATCCTCCACTACAAGAAGAACCCTTCCTCAAATCCATAAAGGTATTGGGTGGTAAGGAATTGGAAGGAATACCTTGATCACTAGTAAAATGGATACAAATTTAGTGATGGAGTGGATAGAAGGCATGTAGAACCATTTTGAGCATGAAGGAGTCATAGAGACTCAAAAGGTAAAGGTGGAAAAAGAAAGATTAAGAGGACCCACTTTTCCTTGGTGGAAATTACTCCAAGAATAAAGAGAAAGAGAAGGAAATATCTAGATGGAAGGATATGGTGGCAAAGACTAAAGAGAATTATCTCCCAGGGGAATATGAAATTCAATTGCACAAGAGAAGATAGTTTAAGGTAGAAAGACATGGATGTGGCATCCTATAAAGAGGAGTTCCAAAGATTGTGCTAAAGGTCAAAGTTGCAAGAAGAATAAAGTATCAGGGTGGAAAGAAATTTAGGATGTATAAGGTGGGGTATCCAAGAAGAGACTAGTTTGTGGATACCTACCACTATTCACAAGTGTTACTAGTTGGAACTCAAGGTAGAGGAAAAGAAAAAGAAGAATTAGGATTCTATAATCACCTAAAAATGGTCATCTAGACTATTAGTCCACATCTTAGTATTTTGGCTAAATTAATTAAATATTTCCCTAGGCCAAATTGCTGAAAATAAGTTTACTTGCTTTTAACCTATAGTTTGACTATAATATCCTAAGTCTATATTTGATTAAAAAGGACATGTCCCCTTTTAATTAAATAAAAGACCTTATTCTTCTAACCTATTCAATGTTCAGACATAAAGTCTTTTTCCTATTTACAAATTAAAAGAAAAGGCTTTTGTCTCACACTAAAAGTTAATTCCTTTTAATTGGTTGACATTCTCTTGCACATGGATCATGCCAAAAGTAAACCCCCACCCTTGATCAACCACTTATTGATCTTGATCTCAACCATCCATCTACCATTAAAAGAGAGAGCTCTCTTCCTCTCTAAGGATCCAGTTTTGAGCTAGTATTATGCTACAAGTTTCTTGAAAAGTTTTCTTAGATATTTGTGGAGAACTTCTTGCTTGTTGTCTCATTCTCTCATTTCCATCCTCATTCTATTTTAGATGCATTTGCAATAGCTTAGATTCTCTATTTACATTAGCATAGATCACATAGCTTAATTATAGTTGTCATATGATCATCTTGATTAGTTTAGTTTCATTCTTGCACTTCATCTTAGCACAGCTCATTCTTGCATTGCATATTTTAGAGATCTTTTGGAAACATGCATTTTTGCTCTTGTCTCAAGATCCTCCCATTTTATGGTTTGCTAGAAAAGGTTGAATCTCTAAGGCCCATTTGAGATCTCACTTCATGCTTATTTCATGCCTCTTGCACTCCATGACTAGGTAGCTCTAAGATGACATTCGAGTGTTCCAATCCATGGGATATCTTGGATAGAAGGGTTTAGAGAAGTGCACAAACTAAGTGCACATTTTTCGCTCCCATAGTGGGGCAGAACATTCTAGTTTTGGCTCTCAATCTTCTCTTTTATCTTGCATTGTTTGCTTCCTATTTTGTCTTTTTATTTTTTGTAGTTGTGATTATCATGTGATACTTTCCCAGTATCGTATGATAGCTCTCAATATTGTCATGCGATACTCTTCCCATAAAAGTATTGCATGCACACACACAAATATATATTGCACTAGTATATCAAGTTATATCACTTGGGTATAGAACGAAATATTGCACCAAACAGAAGTATGATACAACTATACTAAGAAGTATCATATGACATTCTATGAACATAAAACTACCACCCAGCTTGTAACTAGTTGTTGTTTGAATTTTTTAGTCAGCTTTTGGTCCTTGGCATTCTATTTTTCAGGTTCCTCAGGATTATTTGTTGTTTTACAAAGGTTTGTTGTAATTTTTAGATTTTTTTTGCACTAACCTTTGTTTGACTAACATTTTTTCTTGTAGGGTTGCCCATAATGCTTGCAAAATTTCAATGAAAAGAACACATGTCAAAGCTTCAAATGCAAAAAGGCTACTAATGGTGCTTGCACGACTGCCTAAAAGCATAAAAATAAATAAGTGCTTGTATTTTCCTTATCTTTATGTGTCAATATTACTAGTTTTTTATCTTTCATAGGAATATAAGACTTGTGATTGAGGTCTATCAGTGTTAGGAAAGTATGCTCTTCACCCTTATGTTGAATCCAAAATCTTGACCCACCTTTAGATTTTAAAAGCAAGAGGGTTAATTGAACTTTTTGATGTGTTTGGGGGAAGAAATTGAGATAGGAGACTATTATCTTCACCCTTGTGGTGAATCAAATGTCGTGACCCCCAAGAGCGGATCCAATCTGTTCTAGTCTAGAATCCTTTAGAGGGCCTTCTTTTGAGAGATCAAGAGGAATGACCCAAGTGGGGACAAGAGAACCTAGCTATTCCAATCCATTATAAACTCAAGGCTATTAAGGACACAAAACCTTGGTAGTTGTAGTGCTTTTCTTCTCTTAGTATGAGTACTTGTGGGATTGGGACCATGAGGAAAATGCTAAGCGAGAATTCTTAAGGAACTCTTTTGGGCATGAGGTTCATTACTTGTTTCAAGGAAAGGTGTCTTGTAATTGGGTGCAAGAGGAGTGCTACAAACATAAGCCATTTCTAAATACCTTAGATTAGAAGCTACCTTATTTTTCTGCTCAACATCTTGGTGGAAGGATCGATCATAGAGGATTACCCAAATTACCCCAAGATTTTACAATCACCATTTATGTCCCCTTGGTTATGCCAATGGCATCTCCATGACAAAGCCAATATCTCTCATGGGTAACCACTTCGTGTGAGGTGAAGGTGCATCAAATGTGGGCCAAGTTGTTGAGTAATGAATAGTGACCTGAGGTAGTATTTCTTGGAATGTATTTTTGAATGTGCTAGAGCCATTTAAATGTTCTTGAACAACAAACAATCTCGTTAGCATTCGTAGAAATTTTCTTTGATATCCCAATTATGTATAGCCAAGGTTGCTTTGTCCCTTGTCCAACTGTTTGGGATATGTTAATTACCCTTACTATTTTCAAACCATCTTATTTTCTATTGTAAACTAAGGTCTTATACTATCTACACTACCCTCTAGTCTGAAACATTCAAAAAATCAACCTCAAACATAGGTTTTTTAAGCTCAAAACTTCAGTTTTCATAGCTCACTAGCCCTTTATTGCATGACCTTTTGAGAAATATCGTACGACATTTTGTACTTTTCAAAGTATCATATGGTTATTATAAGTTCTATTACCTACTAGTGCTGAGGTTTGTATCGTACGATATATTATGATGATCAAATATTGCCTTCGTTACTAAGAAATATCACCTGATTCCTATTGCTTCCAAAAAAGAGTCAAATTTGTATCTTAGCTAATTTAGGGGTGTTGTCACTTCATCCTACCCAATTTTGGTCAAAAATATTCATATTAGGTATTGTTCTAAAGTTGAAAATATAGGTCTAGTTTATCATATGTAAGCTAAAAATGTCACTAATGATCACTTGCCAAAATTTGGTTACCTTTCTATGCTAGCTACTTGCTATTAAGCTTCTTATTCACTCTCTTAGCTTGAGCTGTTGGTGCTATGAATTTTTGAGCACTTTCAACAAGCCACTTACTTATCTTTTATCTTTGACAAATAATCATTCTTGACCATACAAGCTTCAAAAATGAAACACTTTTTCTCATCCTATTAAATGAAGACATGCCCTTACATGTTGGTCACAACTAGGTTCCAAGTTGGTAAAGGGAATTTTCCTTCTTTCACCTTTGAACAATTGGAAACTCCAATTAGGCATCCTTGTAGGAAACCTTGTGTGGAGGATCCTAACTCTGATAAACCACAAGAAGCTAATACTTGGAAAAACCCGCTTTATGATTTGAGAACCTGTTCGATATGCCCTTTCATACACCTAGGGATGAAGAGAACATGTCACTCACCATGCATCCTAAGGAGAGGAAACACCACTTAGAAGAAAATCACACCTAAGGCCATACACATGGATAATAGAGAAAGATCTTATCATCAAGATGAGGTCAATGCTCATGCACGAAATGCTGAAAATAGACATGGCTACTATAGAAATCCTTTTGATAAACTTCATCTTGGTGGTAACGATGGAAACAACACATCTCCTAGAAATCCTAGAATAAATGATAGAGGGTTTCCACTACTACCTATATTCTCACAATCACATCACAAAAGTGAGAACAATGACAAGGTCACTAGTGAAGATCTCATGTGATTCCAACAAGACAAGTTTGCTCAAAGGCTAATGTTAAAAGCCTTAGAACAAAATGGGGACCAATACTTCCAATACATGATAGCTAAGGGATGGAAATTCCCTCA
Source organism: Cupressus sempervirens (assembly GCA_028749045.1). Classification (NCBI taxonomy): domain Eukaryota; kingdom Viridiplantae; phylum Streptophyta; class Pinopsida; order Cupressales; family Cupressaceae; genus Cupressus; species Cupressus sempervirens. Next base: position 577,057,328 of record CM053786.1, read on the forward strand.
TTATTTTTACATGCAAAGAATCATCCAAAAACAAGAACCTACTGAAGCTAAGATCTTGAGATAGGAAATGCAAGAACTCAAAAATTGACTTGCTCAATTATAAGTTTCCAAGGAACAACCCAAAGCCTCTTTTTTCAAATCAATATGTGCCCTTCCTTTCAGTAGGAGTCTTTATATGGTCCAATTTCCTAGGGATATAAAGGTTCCTAAATATGATAAATATGATAGAAATGGTGATCCTTATGACCATTAAGTCACTTCTATACTCTTAGTATGGACTTTATGCACGAAGATACTTGCCTCATGAGGTTTTTCTCTAGGAGCTTGAGGAGCCAAGCTATGGAATGGTTCATGAAGTTGTTGCCTCCACTCAAGTCATTTGATGAACTTGCATAATGGTTCATCCAACATTATTCCTCTAACATTTAACATCCTATCACTATGTTGGATTTACACAACATTAAGAAAAAAAAAGGTGAATCTTTTATCACGTACCTCCAATGATGGAGATATATACACTCTAGGTACCCTTGGTAGATTCCTGAGACTAAGAAGATTGAAATTTTTGTCAATACACATGTACCTAAACTATACTATGATATTAGGAAACAATTGTTCACATCCTTCAATGCCATGGTTGAAAGTGCATACCACATTGAGGATGTTGCTATTAGAAAAGGTGACATTGTGTTGAATAAAGACAAAATTGGGAATGGGAATGGAAAAGACAAAAGAAAGCCTTGGAATAAGAACAAATATGTTGTCAATAATGGAGTAGTGAACACTCCCAAGACCAAGGATTTATCCTTAAACCTTTCCAAAACTATCTATGCTGCAAAACAACAAGAGACTTCAAAGTCTCAAACCTTTGATAAGAAAAAAAAATATCTTAAGCCAAAGCATTTTTACACACCTATGGTAGAATCTTATGAAGTGGTCTTGAAGACCTTGCTTGCAAATAAAATTTTCATGCTTCCAAAAAACTCCCACCCCTATGACCCACCCGTCAAACCTCCTTGGTGGAGGGATGATCATTTCTAAAATTATCATAGGAGAAAAGGGAATTACACTAAAAATTACTCTAACTCAAAGATGTTATCTAAGATCCCATTGGTGTAGGCAAAGTCATAACAGATGGCTTAGTAAAAATATTTGATCACAAAGACTTCAAACAACCATTACCTGAATATGAAAAAGGGGAATCATTCAAGGCTAACAAGAAGAATCACGATGCAAAGATCAATTATACCTACATTGATATTGACAATGTCATAAAAATGCTAGAACTTGTTGAACATCTTTGCATGATGGGTCCTAAATTTTATATGGAACCCAATAATGATACAAATGATGAAAGACCTAAGGTAGTCCTAAAAATGTGTAGTGCTCAACAAAATTATAAGGATGTTAGGCTGAAGGTAGTTCTTAGGGTGGTGAAACCTTCCTCTTCGAATACTGAGACACTAAACATTGTCACTAGGGGGCAAGCCAAGGTTGTTCTCAAAGTTGCAAATGATCCCATGAATGCTTCCTCATCCAAAAAAGAAGCTACCCCAGCTATATCTAGCTATGATCTTGTTAGTCAATTACAAAGAACCTAGATGAAAATTTCAATCTTTGAGATACTAGAACTATCTCCTTTGTACAAGGAAATTCTTGAAAAAGCTTTATGCACAATCAATGTTCCCATGGATATTGACACGAAGAGATTCTAGGATATGGTCAATCACATTTCTTCACCCCACTGTCTCACATTTTTTGAGGAATATGAAAAGTCACTTAGTCATCCCCACAACCTTGATCTACACATAAAAGTCCAAATCTTCTGTGCTCGCGTTCATTGAGTCTTGATAGAAAATGGTGTTGGGTTAAACATCACCTCCTTAAATATTATTCAATAGCTAAGCATGTCTAAATTTTCTATCAACCCTAGGTGAAATATCACCATCAAAGCCTATGATGAAGTTCAACAGTCTTCTAAAGGCCTTATTATCTTTCCAATTTGTGTTGGTCCTATTGAAAAAGATGTACTCTTCCAAGTTTTAGACATCCCACTAGTATATAATTTTTTGCTAGGAAGACCTTGGGTCCATAACATGAAAGCAGTGTCATCAACATACCATCAATGTATAAAATTTCCCTTCAATGGTACTAAGATAGTTATTCTAGTGAACAATTCAATGCCCATCAACACACTATATGTTGCTGAAATGTTAGAACCTGAATTAGGAGCATCTTGCATCACGAAAAAAGGGGTGTGATAAAATTTATTTAAAAAAATTTTAAAAGTGGAGGAGAGAAAAAGTGATGAAAATAGAAAGAAAATTAATAAAAAATAAAAAGGGGGGAAAAGAGGGAAAAGAGGAATTTCTATTTTCAAGGTGCATAGGTGGCATAAATGGAAAAATAAGAAAATGGTTATCATTTCATTTATCAAGGTGTGTAGGTGGCATCTTAGAAGTTTTTGGAAATTTCCTTAAGTCATGCATTTAATACTTGTTGTGATCCACAAAGGAAATGTAATTTTCTAATTGGCCCACATGGTGGTGCTTAGTTGTATTTGGGTGGGAATTAAATATTTGTTGAAAAGTAGTTGCATTTACCTTTAATTCCACATTGGTTGTGTTTGTAATATCTTGGGTGGTAAGTGCCTATATAAGCAAGGCTTATGAGCATTTGTAATCAAGCTCTCATGGTGTAATCTCTTGTAAGCAAGCTTGGAGGTGAAAGATCTTAGTGTGTAAGATCTTGAGAGGAAGTTTCTTCTTGGTGAAGCTCTTCTTTGTGGAATTTCTCTTGGTAGAAGCTCTTGGTGTGAAGACTCTTCTTGTGGAAGCTCTTATTTGGGAGTTCTCTTATGTCGAATCATTTGTAAACTTGTTTTGGAAGAAGTTATATCTATGATGACATATTGTTGATGTTGTAAGACTTTTCAAGTATAATAAAAGCATTCTTTCTGAATCATTTTGTCATCTATTTGTCTCCATATTGTTGTGTTCTTGGTTGTAAGTTGGTAAGGGTGGAGTGTCCCTTCATCAGTACCACACAATTGCTCATCTCATGAGTTCAAACTACCTTTCAAAGAGTTTGAATAGAATTGAAAATGATGGGCCTTGGTATGGGCAAGTACACTCTAGATTCTATTGCTTTGTCAGTTTCTCCTAGATCTTATAGGAAACGTTTTGAGAAATTGAAGCACTCAACTTCTGTCTACTATGGCAATTTTTGGCACCTTTATTTAGTCCTCTATTCCCTTAGAAGCATAAAAATAAGACCAAGCTATAAAAGATTGGATTTATAGGGAAGAGGAAGATGTGGAGGAAGTTACGATCACTACTACCATTTCACCCAAGCATTATAGAAAGGGATACAATTTTTTGAAAAAATATTGACTATCATGGCCAAGGGTCCCAAACTGGTGATAGGAAAGCTCTCATAGAACCCTTAAGTCATATGAGGGATGGAAAAATAGAGATACTATTGGACTAGGCTTTGGATTAAAGTCATACTTACCATGACTTGACAAAAGGGCTCTTATGACCAGTGACTTTGAAGATCATGACCCACCTTTTATTGCTACTACTCTGCCAGATGAGGATTTCATGCCTCCCACTACCCTCCTTTGGGGAGAAGAACATATAGTTTCCCATAATGATGTTTAAGCTTTCACCTCTAGAACCCATGAATCTAATGAATTTAGTGTTGAAGATCCTAACAGAGGAGGGATATGAGAGAACATTGCTCAATTACTAGCCCATGACCAAAGCATTGACTCTGATGAATATGAATGGGACTCTCTTTCAGTTGCTTCCTATGAATTAGAAGTGGATGGCATCCATTCCTATGCTACCTAACTGAACATAGTCAAAGAGTCTAGTCTAGGGTCTGACGAGTTTGGTTCACAAATTACTTTAGTAGATCATGTTGATCCCTCTAGGTCTATTCTTGATTTGGATTCCTTTAGAATTTTCACTATGGATTTGAGCTCTGATGTCACTATAGATGACTCCTTTCATATCAACAACCTTGACACCTCCATGTCCCTCTCATTAATCCACCCTGATCTCATAGATTGGTCTTCTTAGCACCAAAGGCCAGAACTATTGTCTTTTCAAAATGACTATGAGATAACTTGCTACCTCAATGCCATTTAACCTATGATATCTTCCACCTACAAACTCATGGTTAACATGATAGAAACAAATATCAAGTGCCTTAGTCATAAAATCAAAAGAAAAGAAAAAAATAAGTGTTCATATGACAAAAACCACTTTGTGATAGTGTCTGAACCCCAAAAAGTAAAAATAAAGACATATCTAAGGGTGAAAATATCTTTGAGGCACCTGAAGATGAGGTACTTGGTAGTCTTCAAAGTTTTTTTCAGGATATACCTTCAATTCTTATCAAACCCAAGTATCCTATCAATTTAGGTACAAAAGAGGCTCTTAAAATCATCCATTTTTCTCAATCACTCTTAGTGGGAAAAAAAAAAAAAAAGGTTCTAGGTTCTTCCAAGAAAAGAAAATCAACTTTGCATTAACATATTCAGATATGACAGGTTTAGACATAGATCTTATTATGCATCATCTATTCATTTCTCATAATGTCAATCATGTTAAGGAAAAAATGAGAAAAATACATCCACATGTTGCTCTCTTAGTTAAAGTGGAACTAGAAAAGTTGTTGAGTGCAAACTTCATTCGATCCATTGACTATGCAAAGTGGATCTCTAACATTGTACCTATATCCAAGCATGACAAGTCCATTCATGTGTGCACTGATTTTAGAGACTTAAACAAAGCATGCCCCAAGGATGACTTTCCATTCCATAACATAGATATGCTAGTGGACATGACTGTCAAGTATGAGATGTATTCTATAATGGATGGTTTTTCTGGATACAACTAAAAAATGATTGTCCTTGGGGATAAAGAAAAAATAGCCTTTACGTGTGCATGGGGTACCTTTTGTTGAAATGTCATGCCCTTTGGGCTGAAAAATGTAGGAGTCACCCACCAACGAGCCATGACTACCATTTTCCATGATATGATGCATAAGAACATGGAAGATTATTTTGATAATAACTTAGCCAAATCTAAGAAAAGAGACATGTACCTTGATGACTTGAGCTTGATACTAGACCGCATGGAATAGTTTCAGCTTTGGTTAAATTCCAAGAAATGTGCTTTTAGTGTCACATAAGGAAAATTTCTAGGTTATATCATATCTGCTATAGGCATAGAATTGGATCCAGAAAAGGTGGAGGCCATTATGAAAATGCCTCCTCCTAGGAACATAAGTCAATTAAGAAGTCTTCAAGGACATCTTCAATCCATTAGGAGTTTTATATCTCAATTTGTTGATAGGAGACAATACTTCAACAAAAAATTGCACAAAGGCTCCACATGCATTTGGAATGAGGAATCTCAGCAAAGATTAGAACAAATCAAAGGATACTTGGCTAAAACTTGCATATTGATGCCACCTATACCAGGAAAACCTTTGATTCTATACATCTCAACTACATACTCATCTCTAGGAGCACTATTAGCACAATGTGACAAAAATGGAAAGGAGTGAGCTACATACTACATTAGTCATAGGAAATGAATTACAAAAACATTGAAATGACTTGTCTTGCAATGGTAATTGCTTCCCAAAAACTTAAGCACTACATGATGGCTCACACAGTGCATCTCATTGCAAAAATTGATCACCTCAAATATCTATTGAGTAAAACTACACTTACTAGACATCTTGCTAAATGGATGATGATTCTCTCTGAATTTGGCATTTAGTATGTCAAAAAAAATTCATTAAGGGACAAGCCATAGTGGATCAACTTGTATTTCCCATTACAAGACAATGCTCCTATACAGGTTGAATTTCTAGATGCATCTATCATGTACATTGCTGAGAGAACATGGAAAATGTTCTTTGATAGCTCTCACACATAGAATGGAGTAAGTGCAAGAATTTTGTTTGTCATACGTTATGGCTACATTATCCCAATGTCCTACAAACTCTTGTCCCCATGCACCAACAACATTGTAGAATATGAGGCCTTAACCAATGGGATTAAAATGGCTCTAGAATGGAGAATTATAGACTTGCACATCTATGGAGACTCTCAGCTTGTCATTAACCAAGTAAATAATGAATTTCAAACCAAGGATGACAAGCTTGCACCCTACAATAAATTGATTGATTCCTTAAGAAACTACTTCACATTTGTGACAATTCAAAAAATTCCTAGGGCATAAAATAAGATTGCAGATGTTATGGCCACTCTAGCATCTATCTTATGATTATAAGAATATGAATCATGCTGACAACTATGAATATCACATGATTTTTGGGGGAGTCATATGTGGGATGGTGTAATTCTTTCACCATGAACTCTCCCGTTACTCCCACATTTTCTCTTACCTATGTGATTAGATAATTCTTAAAAATCTTACATGCAACCAAAAACGTCAAATTTTCCAAAATGTCTCTCATTATACCCTTGTCTCTGGTGATCTATTTAGGAAGGGTGTAGATGGAATGCTTCTTAAGCTAGAAGAGTCTAAAAAGGTGTTTGTCGAAGTCCATGATGACATTTGTGGGGTACACTCTAATGGTCTTGCACTTTCTCATAAACTACTTAGGGTGGGCTATTATTGGCCAACTATGTAAGTTGATGTTGTTAGATATGTTAAATCTTGCAAGAAAGGTCAGCTACATGGTAACTTGATTCTTTCTCCTAGACATGTGCTTATATCTTCTATTACATATTGGCCTTTTTAGGAGTGGGCCTTGAATTTGGTGGACAAGATTCATTCGAGTTGATCTAGTAGCCACAAGTTTATCATTACAACAACATAATAATTCAAAAAATGGGTTGACATTTTACCTTTATCTATTTTTATAAGAAAACATGTTGCCTTGTTTATTCTCAACCACATTATTTTTCACTATGGTATTCCATCCTCCAATGTTACTGATAATGGAGGAAAATGAAAAAACAAGGACCTAAACCAAATCTATAATAAATTCAAGATCAAATAACACTAGTCCTCAATATACTATCCCCAAGGGAATGACCAAGATGAGGCCTCTAACAAGACACTACTCAAGATCTTACAAAGAATGGTCCACAAATTAGGTAGAGATTGGCACTTGCAGATCAATATGACACCATGGTCTTACATGATCACTATATGTACTCCTATAGGGGCTACACCCTTTTCACTAATCTATGGTTCTGAGGTTGTCCTACCCTTAGAAGTCAAGATTTCTCCGCTACAAGTCTCCCTGTATGGGTTAATAACTAATGAAGACCATAGAGCTATGAGGACACATGAGCTAGAAACTCTTGATAAGTGCCACAATGATGATTTTGACCACATGAGGGCTTATTAAAAGAGGATGTCTACTACCTGTAAAAAAAAGGTTGACCGTCCTTGAGAGTTCTAGGTGGGTGAGCTTGATCTTCAAGAGAAACCCAAAAATTAGTAGAATAGAAAGAGAAATTTGAGCCTAACTAGTTGGCTCCTATTGTTACAAAAGTTTGCACCCTTGCCTAAAGTTTTGACCTAAAGGGAACCTTGTGAAACATGGAAACAATCTCCAAGTTGTGGGACTTGAACAGTGAGATTGATTCTCCAGAAAAGGTCAGCTTCCTTACTATCAGGGTGCACCTAACCACTTCTTGAGAGGAAAAGGGAGAAGGAATGCATGAAATCAAACTACCTAATCTAATCTAGAGGGGATGATACACCAAATAGTATGTTCAATCTTATCTCTACCTAGAATCACACAGTTCACCAGTATTATCTCAAGATATATAGATTCAACCCTTGCTTAACTCAACAACTATATGCTAATTAGAAACCAAAATAATGCTATAAGGAAGAGGCTTCAGTCTATATCATTCATAGGCCAAATAGATACAATTGTACAATCAAATAATGGAGATAATACATTAACATAAGGCAAGAAGATATTGCACAATATGTTAATGGAAGAAAGAGATATAACAAAGAATTATATTAACTCAAAGGCAAAGGGAATTATAGTAGTAGATTATGCCCATAAAACTGCTAAAGAATTAGAGAAAAGATCAACCCTTGGAAAGGTTACAAAAATTTTGTTTATAGTTCAAGCATAACTGAGAAAACTTCCACTAGAAGCCAAAGAATCAAATACTATGGTCAAGTTGCAAAAAACCATCAATGTTGATCCAAAGGGATTTGATCATGCGTCCACATATAGAAATTTGATCCCTATGTGCATATTCAATCTTTGAAGGGACAAAAATGATGGCCATAACTAAAAACTTGGGTAGATGGATAACCCAAAATAGCAAGAAGACAAAAGATACATTTACCAGGCATGAGGAATGCAAAAGAGTAGTTGCAGATGATTGAAGAATCAATTTTCCATTAAGAGCTACTCAACACTGTGTCTTTAACTTTGCAAAATCAACTATATTAGCAAGTCAACTTGATTTGACTGTCTAACCTTGTCACGTGGGCCTATGACCTTTAAATATTCTGCCACCTTGCTAGACATTTATCTTTTGTTGACCTATTAACTGCCCTATTTTGTGACTTCGCAACTCATTTTATCTATTAACTATTTGTCCTTGTGAAATTGCAAAACCTTCATGTTTTATGTCAATCGTCATTTCATAGATCTTTATCACTTTATTCCCTTGACTGCAATGATCCAATGACTACCTCATTTTTAACCTTCTCACAACTTTGCCATGGTTAGAGCCTATCTCTTAATTAATTGTATGAAGATGTGAAGCTAGTTCTCTTGCCTTTGTCACCCTTTTGCAGCTTCTTTTCTACCTAGTGTCAAATGCTTGCAACCCTACAATGATTCCCCTCTTGATTTTTTATCATCTAGTTGTAACTGCAAAAAGGTATCTTCATTGAACCCTAGAAAGCCATGACCAAAGAGTTTGCTACATTGCCACATTAACACTAGGTTGGACCTAACCCTCTATGACCTTTTGATGAAAGTATTTTGCAGCTTTGCTACCATGACCATGGGTTAGCATTAACCCTCTACAATGATGTAAAAACTAAAATTGATTGCGGCTTGTTGACCCTTCGCATGGTTGTGACTTAACCTTGAAGCCCTATAGATGGAATGCATCAATCCAACCTTATCCACTTTCATTTGATGAACTCCTTCGAAAATAAATTACCTTAATTTTTTAATCCTGTGATGATGTGATGATGAGACTTCATATGCCTGGTCGACCATTCTACATGTCACAATGTCATATTCTTGCATTGACTAAACACTATGCAACTTCAGAAAGCAAGAATATGATAGCCCTTGATTGAACAGGATCTGAAGATCACAACATAACTAGAACTCATTGGCATAGTCAACATCTTCAACCAATTAGGCATTGCCAACCTATTACACTATTGTGACACATTTTCACATTTGTGGCCTTCAGCTAAATCTGCTCCCATCTAAGACACGTGGTAGATGCTCATATTTCTGCATTAGCTAAACATCATGTAACTTCAAAATGCAAGAATACAAGAATTGTCGATCTAGAAAATCTAATGGTGGGGAAAAAGCATTACTTTATATTGGTCAAAAACCAAATGGGGGGCTCTGCCATGTAAGATGTTAGATCATCACGTGCTCACAACTTAAACATTGAAGCCTATTTCGATAGAAATCACATCGATTGAGATGAGAAGTCTTCATTCGATGAAGTGTCCTTACAATGATGTGATCAACACTTAACTACTACTTTGGACTCTCGATCTTACACTAACTATTATCTTCCTTTGTCATGGCTTTAGAAACCTTCACAATCTACTTTAAGATCTTATGATCTCTAGCATTTTGTAGCATTGGGCCTATCTTTTCTTTTTCTTTATGATCTCTTGATCATCCTTTTTTGTAACATTGAAACTTCATCGTGACCATAGTAGCTTGGTCAATCGTACAATCTTATGATCAACTAACCATTGTAAGATCACAACCCCTTGATTGAATCCTTATGATCACATGATCCATAGTCTATCATAACATCATAAATCCAAGCACATCTATTCAACATTCAACACTTACGATCCTATGACAAGGAACTATCATAAGATAGAAATCTATAAAATATGTACCCATGATGCTACAACCAAAAGGAAATCGTAAGATCATAACCTTAACAAACATAAAATGTGATACTACAATAGAATAAAATTGTGAGATCAGGAGACTTAGTATTTGATCTTACGAGGACCTGCTAGCACTACACTTCATAACATTAGGAAAGGAAATGGCAAGGCTTACAATGAGATGACAAAAACCTTGATCATAAGATTGTAACACTGGATAAAAATATGAAAATCAACATATGACCAAAATATTGCACAAAAAACTAGGGTTTAGTAGATTTTGACCAACTAAGCAATCTTGATGCCATGAAAGGTATCTCTGATTGGATTTTGATGATGGTGTCAAGAAAATAAAGAGGGGGGGAAAAATGGCTAATAGTTTATTATATCATCACAACAACATTTGGATCTAGTGTATATCAAATCTCTACTCCTAAAGGGGAACAACTTGTTGAGCCTATCAATATTCTACATTTAAAAAAGTTTTATGCCTGAGGATTTTTGGTATCAGCTTTCTCTATATATCATATGATCTTGAAAAAAATCCTAAAAAGTGTAAAATGTCTTGAAAAATGACCATCTTAGTGAAAACCTAGCAATAGGCACTTTTATGTATCACCAAAAAAATCAAAAAAATCAAAAAATACAAATAACTTGAAAAAAGTCATGAAAAAGGTGAAAACTTGGAAATACGTGCTGCTTGAAAGTTGAGACCCTTGCACCTATGACTATCAATCTCACTTCATGCTCATTCATCTCACAACTACATTTCCTACCTTGGAATTGTCTCCTTGTCCTTGTCTAGGGGGCACAATTTCTTAGCTTATCAAATGTCTTCTTGTGCATTAGAGTTTCTTTGGGAAACTCATTCAAAATAGTGTTTATCAACACTCTCCCCTTGACATCGAGTGTTTCTCAACACTTTTTGAGTACCTTACCTACAATCTAGGATGCTATGATATTTATCACTATCAGATGCAATTCCTGGAGAAGTGGACATGTGAGTTACACACACACATGCTTAAACATTAAAATTGTTGAGCTATAATGAAATTTATCTTCTTTGTATGTTGTTGATGATGATTTCTTTTCTAAATGTTCCTTCCCTAATAGTCTTTCAAGGATGTCATGGACTAGAAGATTGGGGGCATAGGCCATGTTTTACTTTCTTTTTGCTTGTGGGTATACTTTGTTAGCCTAAGGTGTTGAGAGTATTCACGCTTGTCCTACTTGACACTTTAGACCTACAAATGTATCATCCTTGTATGTTTTCACAAGATTGCACTTAGGGGTTATCCTAGCCCTTATAGCCATCTTGACTTACATGTCTTTGATGCTTAGGTTTGATTCCCATAGTTCTATCTGACATAGATCATATTCCTATCCTCATAATTAAACTTGTGATGATTGTATGATCTTCTGATGTCCCTAATAATGCTCAATGATGAAATTAGAGTTTAAAAAAATTTTCCTTTGCAAGTAAACCATGTTGCATACTAGTTTGCATTATATGTTCATTTTAGCTTTGTCTTGCATATTTTATATGGAGAGAACTCTTTCTTCATCTCTCATGGACATGTCAGCTAACTGCAATCACCCCCTTTTAATGTTTCTCTCAATCATGTCTTTTGTTCCTTGTTGATCATGCTCGCTTTCTTTCTTCTTCTATACCTATCATCACAAGGGGTTAATTTAATCATCATATCTAAATATATCCAAGTATCATATTTTCAAAACATGAGTCTACATCACAAACATGAAAGCTAAAAACATGTGAGAGAGATTCACAAGCATATAAACACAAACATAAAATTAAGCATGCACCAAACATGAATAGAAATGTAAACATCACATGGAAATGAAAATATAAGTGCTGAAATATCCATGAACAACATCAATCAAATGAGCATAAAAATAAGACAATTAGACAAAATACATCATTTGAATCCAATATCTCATATATATCAAATGTGTCAAAATATATATATATAATATGGGATCCAAAATCTAGATATATGTCACAAGGATATCATCCTAGACCTACTCCTAACTCTAGGACTAACTCTTGCCCTCCTGGGTTGGTGGCGATCATGGAGGTGGAGCTTGTCTCCTATCTAGCGATTGTACCTCACCATCTAATCTCCTTGCCGCTCAAAGTAGTCTAGCAGTCACTATCCTAGCAGTACTACACCCCTGTACACATCATAGTAGTAGGCCGCTTGCGCAACATGATGCTTTGACTCCTGCCTCATAGCATCTCATTCCCTATGGAGCTCCTCGCTTTGTTCTCACTCATCTATGAGATGTTGATCCCACATGACTTTGGTAATCTGTACTGCCTATAGCTTTGCCTCTAGGGCCTAAATCTGAGCATCTCGATCATCCTCTCCTCCACCCCTAATAGGTTGCTCCTACCATGGCTCTACTCCCTCCACTCTCCTACATCTCAATGGATGCTCCTCCTCTCTAGTTTCTTGGGCCCAAGTCCCTCTCACCCTAGCAAATTGGGAACTATTCCCAAACTCCATCTCCATTAGCCCCTGCCTCCTCCATCTTCATCATCTCCCCCCTATCTCATTGCCATATGTATTGCATCTAGCCTAGTAAATTGGGGAAAGGGATGCCTCCACATCTCATATAGGTATGTTGGATTTACCCCTGCATCTGCTAAGTCTGGGTAGTAATCCCATGGCTCTAGCATCAGTGTTGTTATATCTCTCAAGGTTGTGTGGTAGTCCAACATGGGAAACTAACAATGAATCCTCCTCCCCACAGAATCAAGCATAAGTGGTGGTCTCCATCAAGATCAAATATCTCTAAGAAAACTATCGCCATACTTTGTTGATCACAAATTACTCTACTATGTCTGAGTATCTCTCGACCAATGGCTGACTGTATCACATATACTCTAGCTCCCATGCATCGGCCCATCTGACATATTGTTGGTATGGCCACCAAATAAAAGAGATAAGCTCATCAAATGGATGCCAATAGCACATGTTGGCAATATGGTTAGATAGATGTATGAGTGTTGTCATTTATGGCAACATATACTTTTGATATCTTATGATGTAATGAGAGTTAGAAATTGTCTAAGTGTTACACAGTTTATATCAGTACAAAGATAGATACGGTATGTATGGATGATAGACTTTGAGTTAGTTCATTCGTAGTTGAGGTTAGATAGTTGATGGTGTCATGATGATGTATGTTAGTGAGTAGACCTCTACAAACTATACGATGCATGTTACAGTTGAATTACCAATTCAGGTAATTAAAAAAGCAAAATATAGCATGTTAGTAAATTTAATTGTATGACTTAAGGAATTATTTTGGTATCAAAATAATTACTTAATCATGTTGAGCTGACATCCTAAGTTATAATAAGTCAAGCATGTGAAAGCATCAAGGCCAACAAAGAAGAGTTTCAGTAATTTGCAAGGTATATAAAAGGATCATATCTTGCATACATAAAAAAAAGTATGTGATGGTGTGTATGTGATGTGAACTATTTTGAAGCAAGTATATATGATGTGTGAGCCTTATGTGATGTGAAATCTAGTGTGTGATTAGAGAGAGTGTGAGATACAATAGTGTGATAGTATTATATGTATACCTATTCTTGTGAAGAAAATTATTTGTATATTGCATGTTAGGGCAGTGGTCTCTTCTTGCATACATTGTATTTGATCTACCAACTCCTAATAAGGTTGAGGCTTTTAACAGGGCCTAGTGCTCTAACAAGGACTCAAGACACTATGTGTGTTTGATCAACCCCTAGCAGGGTCAATATCCTTAACAAGATTCTTTTGTGTAGTGGATCATCTTGTGGGTATCATCCCCACCGGGGTTTCCCTTTGGCCAAGGTTTTCCTAGTTTAAAAATAATGGTGTTATGAGTTCTCTGTGTATGGTTATATTTACTATTAAGCATTATTGGTTTACTTTCATACACAACTTATAAAGTAATTAACAATATTCAATTGAGGGAAAAAAATTGTAGAATACTGGTTCACCCCGCCCCGCCCAATATTATCTATTTATAACAATTGGTATCAGAGCATAGTTACTCAAAAAAGGGTTAACAAATTGAATAAGATCCCTATGAATATAGAACAGTTAAAAAGAAATCTAGAAGAAGCTCTTAAGAAAATTGATCTTCATACAGAAAAAAGAGATGACCTAAAAGATAGGCATGAAGATGAAAAAGTCTACATTGATAAATTGAAAGATAAGATTGATAATCTGAAATCTAGGAAGGAATCAAATGAATAGATTAGTGACAATGATGAAGTAGAAATCCTCAAGAAATAAAATGAGATCTTGAAACATGAATTGAAAATTGTTAAACTTTATGTCTTAAGAAAGATGATAGTAAGAATAAACCACACTTGAAAATTGCAAATACATATCTTAGATCCTAGTTGACTCAAGTAACATCTAAATTAGATTCTATCAAAACAAATAATACAGAACTAGAAAAGTACAATATCATTGTGAAAGGAGAGTTAATAATAGCTAAAAAAAAATTAGAGAAGCTTTATTCTAGTAGTGATAAAGTTGATGAATAGATACTTCACCAAAGACCTTCTTATGATAAGACAAGCCTTGGATATCTTATTGAAAAATCAGCCAAGAAAACTAAAGTTAGATAAGAACTAGTGTATTACCTCTCCCATTTGATTTCTATAAGTCATCCCAATGGATGCAACCTTGATGATCTTTCTTGGTGAGTGATCATGACTGGGACCATGAGTGGTCTACGCCCTTGAGGTGATTTGATTTATGTTATTATATTAGTTTCTTTGATTATGTTTATGGCTAATTTATGAGATTATTATGTGTTAGATGGTTTTGTTGAGGTTTGTGCCAGTGGTTACTAGGATTGATGTGGTATCATGATGTTGTTATGTGATTACCCTAAGATGTGTGTAGAGATTGCACTATGTACTATTATCCTGCTGCATTTGACTAGGTTCCTATAGCAGTGATTAGTTATGTATTTGAACATGTTCACTTATGTGTTTTAAGTACATTTTTATGTTTTTTAACAACCATTATTAAATTCTTAAGTAATTAGAAATGAATTTTCAGTGTTGGTTTCATTTTTTTTAGTGCTACAAATATTTACCTTGTTCATTTTGGTAATCTATGAAAAAATGTGCTATTTAAATGAAATTAATTAGATGCTTTATTTATGTGATTTTGTGTAACTGTCACTTTAGTTATTATTATTGTGCATCTACACTTGATTGTGTTCGGTTATTGTGTAGGACTTATATCCCAGGAAGTGGCACATGGAGTTATTGATCATACCTTTCATGTTGAGCCAATATCATCCCTATATGCACGATGTATCTTTATTATATTTTAATCCTCTGGTAATTGGTAAATCTAAATTCATAATGCATTATGTGATTAGACCCCTAAGTTTGTCTGTGCATTTAGGATTCTACAATGGTTATGGAAAAGATTAATTTAAATAATGTTTAATGGATTAGAGGGATTTTTATTATTTGATTTAATCTTTATTTTAATTCCTGATAGCTTTTTCTGTAGTTGAATTCCACTTAGTTGGAATTGACCGATTTTGTCTATGTTGAAAAGGGTTATTCTAGTGAGCTAGTTAATTTCCTAATTTAATATTCCACTTTTTAAAAAAGTGAATATATATCCCAAAAGGAAATTATTCCCTCAGTTCTCACTTTTGAATTAGAAATTTTGAGAGCAAAATCCAAATCTTCTTTAGGAGGAATTATTGCTTAATTCGTTGCGAGAGCTACAAGCGTCAGTTGTGAGGTTGGTCTCATTGGATCCAACTCAGTGAGACTTTAGTTTTTTGAGATTTTGGGTGACCTCTACGGAGTGATTATTTTTTCACATGCATTCCTAATTTGTCCCTTTTGGCTACCAGGTAGGGATCTCTCTTTTATATGTTTCAGCTCTATTTTAGAGTATGTTTTGGATAGCAATTTCCTAGGAGGTAGAGATCTAGTGTTCCCCTCTGTTCCTATATGCTAGCTCTACCCGGTTGGGCAAGTATGAGCATTTGACTAATTTTTGACTTAAGCATTGGGGTTTTGTACCATTATGCTGGTCATTTTTGCATACAGACTCCAAACCTAAATTTTATTTGATATTCATGCCTTTTGTACCTAAAGACAAAATGGGTTTTAATTTCGAGGTTTTCAAAAAAAAATTAGTTTTTGCCTCAATTTGCATGTCACCTTGCTTTCTTGGGTTTTCTTGGAACTATAGTTGGTTGTGGGTCTAGATTATCTATAGAGATATCTTTTTGACCCTTGATGTATTTGTATTTTCTCATTTTGCCTGTTATCCATATTTTGTTGGGATTTTGGCATTGTTTCCTTGAATGGTGGAAATGGTTGCATTCCATGTTTCCTTGTATGTTATGTTTCCCCTTCATGGACATTGGGATTTATGTAGAATCCATACTCCCAGATTTAGGTTGGTTGAGTGAGTTCATGATGGTTGGTGATTTATTGTTCATTGGGATTTGTGTAGAATCCATACTCCTGAATATAGGCCAATTGAATAATGTGTTATACTTTTTTTTTTTGTATTTCTCATCCAGCCCTTAATATTTATTATCATCGTGTAGTTGGTGTGCCCACACACGAGCACATGAGTGCACTTTTCAGGTTCATGTGAGACCTGAGCTCCTAATTTCTTGTCGGTTGAGTTATGTTCATTGGGGTTAGGTTGGGAAACTATAGTGCCTATGAGAATTCATTGTGTGATGAGCATGCATATGTAGGGTAGGTCAGTGGAGGGGCTTCTCTTCTAACCCCAGGTCGTGTTCCCAACAAGGTATACGTGAAGAATTTTCTAATAAGAAATAATTAAATGAATTTACTTGTAGTTAACTAAGATAAGAAAATACTATGTACTTGTACAGCTCATTTGAAGGTATGTGCTCATCAATTTATCCAAGAGCCTAATATTTGTGTGGTTCATCCAATGACATAGCACTATGGTCTCCCAAGGGAGTGGTTTCATTGGGTGTTTAGCTTGGGCTCCATGATGCCAAGTGGTCTACTCTCCACCAGAGTCCCTACATACTATACCTATAGAGTGTCTGACTAGGACTTGTTGTATTGCATTGTCTCATGTTCTTGGTTTCAGTCCTCTGTACTGGTTGGCGTGAGAGTTAGCAATGGATGGATGATTGTGTTGTGTTGTGTGTTTATGGTCAGATCATTATCTTCATTGGCACAATGGGAGTGGGCCTATATGTACCACATAGTTGGGAGGCATAGCTACCCATACCACTACTAGGGATCGGTGTACAAAGATGGTCTATTTCTAGTTTGAGGCTGATGTTGGATATTCACTTGGTACTTTGGTGTATCTGGAGTATGTTTCCTTGTGATTTATGTTTTACTTTGGATGTATTTGATATCATGTTTAGATGATAGAAGTTGTTACTTGATGCATTCCTTAGTATGATGTTGCATCTTATGGTTTAGCTGAGATTCCTTACCATTTCTTTGGATAGTGTTGTTATTAATAGATTAGCATGATTGGGTGTATTTTTTCCTTATGTTGTTATTGATAGCATTAGTAAGAATGGTCTCATGATACAACTCCAACTATCTTGTTAAAAATTTGAGATTCATGCTTGGGGGATGGCTAGGGCCTTTGAGATCTCATGATGCTATTACGGATGGGAGGAAATGAGCACAGTTGTTGTTAATTTGGTGGCTTCATTTTTTGTCTCCCTCTTGTAATATTTGATTTATGCTCATGTATGTTCATTGTGATGTTTCATTTCACATGATTACATTAGATATGATGGATTAGATGTTAGATTTATTTGATCTCTTTTAAGCTCTCGAGTGATCATTCCTTGATTTATATGGATTTGGTACTCCCCGGTGTAGAGGTTTCATGTTTTTATGCATTTTCTTCTTGCCTTGATAGTGCATTGTTGGCATTCCTCGCATGCAAAGGGCAATTCCTCATGCGAGAATATATTGTCTCGCGCAAACATAATTTCTCCCTCATGCAAAGAAATGAAGTCTCGCATGGAATGTGTACTTCCTCGGGTGGTGTGACACAAAGTCTTGCGTGGAGTAATGCACTTCCTTGCACAGAGTAATGCACTTCCTCATGCAAAGTAATGCACTTCCTCATGCAAAGTAATGCAGTTTCTCGTGTGTAGTGATGCAAAGTCTTGTGCGACAAGTAATGGGTATTTTAGCTTGGCTGAGGACAGTTTGGAAGTTGGTTTTGAACACCCTATTGGGTTTTACACCTTCCTAGTTCAAATCATTTTTCTATGGAGTTTTAAATATATTGTTTAAGTATATTTTATATATATTTTAATATATGTGATGATTCATTTGAGATAGGTTCTAGAACTCTCTTAGTTAAGATAAAGATTATGGGAAATTTCATGACTCCAGGATTTTAAACTTAGCCAAATTCCAAAATCCAACATTTAATTTTCAGCATGGTGTCCAGTAGATGAGTGGTTGTTACTTTGAGCCCTCGCCTTTATCATGACCATTTTTGGTCTATGCTTGTGATTCTTAATTATGATATGATTAGTGGAAATGGACTTGTATGTTTAACCATGCTAAGAGCTTTTACTTTAGGTTTGAAAGAGAACATCCCCTTGGTTTATTCTCATCATTTATGTGGTCTTTGGTTTGTGAGTTTTGGTTTATAGCTTGCAAATATTTGGAAGGGTTGTAAGACTTCCAATGGTGTAGGTGAACATGTGATTTTATCCATGTTCCATATTCTTATCACCTTGCTTTGATGTTTCATTATTGCACTTGGTTACTTTATGATGTTGATTTAGTAACTTATCTTAAGAAACCAATTATTATGTATGTTGGCTCTTGATTTAACAGTGATTATTATTACCAGTAGACAACAAAATTTATTATACCTAGAGGTAGCCAATACTCATGATTAGCATAATAAATTATGTCTCAAGGCCAACTGTAGAAAGCACAATTGCTTCCTACACTTCTAGCTCTATAAAACCAAGGTGAGAGTACCTTAGGGATTCAATTAACTTCTTGATTCTTATCCTTATCCCTAGAAATAGAAGATATGGTGCAATTTCTCTGATATATGTGAGATGGAGATGAGCTACAATAGCTAACAATAACTCATAAATTCCCATAGATAGATAATGACCACCTTTACACACTTGATATAATATTTGATTGATTTAGATTTGAATATAAATTTGGTATATGTAGTAGAATTTATTTCAGTTTGTCTCTGATTTATATGACCAATTCCTTATCCATTGCTACATAGAGTCTACTATTAGCAGGGGATCTAATTCAAATAAGATGTAAATGAATTTTATCAATTGTAATCACCAATTCTCATTCTTATGAAATATCCCTTTTACAAACCCATAGACCTTTTTGATTCATTGAAGCACCTCCTTAGCTCCTTGAATTACAAGCAAAAATATAATCAATATACAACCTATCCAGATTGCATTCAATCAATTAAACCTTATTTAACTGATCTCAAAGAAAACAAATTCATAAAATGGAGACAAAGATGGATAACACATATGTAGTGTAAATTCCCTTTTGTATTATCCTTTGAAAATACTAACATAATAACTAACAGAAACTCAATGAAACTCAGAATTTCTGGTTGATTTTTTCATTGATATGAAAACATCAAAAAATTACAAAGCTTGAAAGTAAACCCAAAAAACTACATATAAAAATGGCAGGAGTGTACTCTTGAACAAAAATGAAATTACAAAATTCTCAAACCCTTTCTCTAACCTTGGGATCTCACTTATAAAGGGTGAGATGCAACAAGCTTTAGGTATGTAGAGATGACAGTTTTCCTTAAGACAAAAATATTTACATCATTATTGTCATAAAGGACAAAAATTTGTGCAACAGAATGTCTTTCATTATGGATATTCTCTCGTGGGACCACTTTTTGTTACATCTTTTGTAGCCAAGAGGATTTCATGATTGGATTTGTTGCTATTGTTCACACTCAAGGTGTGTGATCATTGATTCAGCATGCGAGGGACCTTGCTTTGGTACTTGTATACTGAACTGGACTTGAGATATTCCATCCATGCCCTCTTGAACTGACAGGTTGACAATCACCATTGGTTTCTCTGTTGCCAAGTCATCACCCTAGGACTCCATTTTGGTACTTGCAATTGGTTGCTTTTCCTTGTCCTCTTCTACTTTTCCTACTAACAATTCAATAATCTATACTTCATCTTGTTCCATATCTTCATCATCAGTTTCAGCATATTCTAACTACTTTGCATCAACGAGTTCTGCCATCCACTTGTCAAAAAGTGTGTCATTTGGCCAATTAAATTGTAGACTATCCTACTGCCTTTTCAAAACATATTCTGCAACTTTATCAATTTCAACAAAATCTTGTCTTAAAGAATCAAAGAATAATTGAACCTTTACAATTTCTTCAATTGTAGTAGACTACCATGCATTTCCATTCTCATTTATGACTCTATTCATCCTTAGACAAAATAGGCCATCTAGTTCTTGGGCCCATTCCTCCTTATTTTTCATTTTATTCTTTTTATTTAAAGCATGTGAGAACAAATCAAATTTAACACCCTTGTACTTGTATAGATAACTGACAATTCTCCTTTATAGCTCAACTCTTTTATTATCAAATTCTGAGAGACCATTGGCAATATCATAAGTCTTTTCTATATGCTCATGTGATAAACTAATGACTAGAAAAACATAAAATAGTAACCTTTCTACTCCTTTTAGTCCATTTGTTGACAATTGGCTTCAAGACTTCATCAATTGCCTTTATCTCATCCCATATATTTATTGTCTTTGTTAGTTGCTCATAAAATGAGGGCCAATCAATTTTATCAACTAAATACATGAGGGCTTTTCTTAGCTTATCCTCATATTGTACATTCAGTTCCACATGTATTGCCCAAAATTTGCTCTATTTTCCTTCAAAATCTTTTGCAATATAATATTGTGGTCTTTGTGGTGTGTCTAGGATATGAATGAGAGGAGTGGATTTAAAAGGCTCCACTAGTGGGTGAGACTAGGTGATTCTTGGCCTAGTGGATCGCCCCATCACTTTATTTTCCAATTCAATCCTCTTTTGAACTTCTTTATTGTATGCATCCAAAACCTTTTCATACCTATCTTGTAATTCTATCCTTTCTCTTTTATCCCTTTGGGTTGTACCTAAGGAAAAGTTGGTTGTTCCAACACCTACCTCTGCACCTCTTTAGTGGTGGTCTCTTCAACTCTTTTTACAATTAGGCTTCCTATCAAGCCAGTATCATCAGGTTGGAAATAGGTAGTCCTGGATCCTTTCCTCATTGACCAAATGACCAGTGCAACATGGTCCTCATTAAACTTAGTGCCTTTCATTTATTTATTCCCCTTTTCTTCTACACTCATTTTATTTGTAACAAAATCAAAAACCATAGCATCTACAATATCCCAATTGGATAGCAGAAAAACCCTAGATGCTTTTATCATTTGTCTCCCTTCTTCAAGGGTCAAGCTCTTGAATTCTTGCATCATCTCTTCCTTTATTTGATTTTGTACATATGCTTCTTCTAGTTTTGGATGATCTTTTTTCAATTTATTGCATCTTTCTTCAAACATTCCAATGTTTGTCCTCCAAGAAAAGTGGTAAAAGGCTCTAGATTTAACAAAATTATCATCAGAGATAAATTCATGGCTAGCTTGTTCTATTATAGGGTCCAACTCTCTTCCTTTGTAGTCTACCACTGTCAATTCAAGCCTTGACATTAGAGGTTCCTAAGAATTTCCCTCATCTAACTTTGCTTGAGTAATGAACACTCCCCCTTCGAATCCCAATTATTCCACTTGCTCCCTAGCAAGTTGCTCATCTCCTATTTGCAATGGGGATTGAGTAGGTGAATATTCCTCAACTTGAGGTGTTTGTTCCTTTTCAACTCTTTGCCACTTGGGAGTGGGTTCATCCGGTCTTTCCTTAAGAAAAACATTGGTTGATCCCATTATTTGTTTTCATTTATCTACAATGACCTTCTTATTGTGAATCACACTGTAATTAGGTTTCTTTTGAACAATTAATTGCCCTAATTCCACTGTAGGAGTAAATGATAACCTCGTCATAATTTCTCTAGCTTACTCAAGAAAAGAATTAATAAAAAATAGCTTCTTTTCATTTGTGACCTCCATAATTTTAGGAAAAGTGGTCATTAGTTTATTCAACCTATCTACCTCTATTTTGGCATCCTTTAGAGGCTTATAGTTATTATCAAAACAATGAATGAACTCTAAAACCCTAGAATAAATCCTCCAATTTTCCTTTTTGATCTCCTAGTCTTGCAAAGAGAACTCATTCCTTATTGTGTCTTCAGGGAAATAAAATTGGTGGTCCTTTGCACCAACTTTAGCCCCTTTTTTGAACACATAAAAAAATCCTCCAGCCTCACAAAAAATGGGATGAGATACAACCATCTTGTAATGGTCTAAGAATTTATACAAGAATAACCAACCACCCTTTGTAATTATGAAATGGTGGGCCATAATACAAGTGGGGAAAATTGAGCCTCTACCTCTTCTAGCCAATTGTCCTTCCTCCAATCCTCCTAGCTGCCACAACATCTCAGCTATCCCTACCTTCAAAGGTGCCTGGTAAGGCAATACATGGGGAGTCCCTTGGAAATCATAAACCCTAAAAACTGTTGAAATTGGATATGGTATGATATCATCCCAATTATGTGATATTTTCAAATCAGAAGGATTATCCATGGGTCTGATGAAATACAACAGTGCCTTGGGGATTCTGGGATTGTCCCTCTATAGGAGACATCTTAATCTAGATGCCAACTGCCTATCAAACCTAACAAAACTAGCCTCCTCTACATCCCAGGTCATGTCTGCACTCCACAACTAGACTGGCATAGCTTCTTCTTTATGCTTTTGGTTTAGGACCATCTCCTTTTCAAAATATGTAACTCCTTTAAAAAGGAACATGTGCATTAACAATGAATAATGGCCAAAAGTTTTCTCCACCTTGCTCTTTGCAATTCCAACTAACCCTTTGTACTATTTCTAGTCCCTTAGACCCTTTTTGGTCTCTTGTTGGACACTAATAAATTTATCTTATCTTATTTTATCTGCTATATATGATGCAAAATAAAAAATAATATCAACACCAAAAAAGGAGATCTGAGTCATCATATACATAAATTTTATTGGTAAAATTTTATTCATCCTTGCCAAAAACCCTACATAGAGTCTATATACTTCTATGGCCCTAGAAGTGAAAATTTCCTTTTTAAAAGGTTGTTTAGTAGATGTTATAACCACTGAAAAACTTTCAATTGAACCTAAGTGTGCCCTTAGTGTACCCTATCTAATCTTATCTCTCTTAGACAAGCAATTTCAAGGAGGGCAGATTGTAATGTCCCCACTTTAGCAGTTAAATTAATTTCTTATAAAGTCATTAAATAAATTAAAAATTGAAAGGTGACTTTATATTTAATTAGTTCAAAGTCTAATCTTATCTCCCTTATCCTCATCTTATGACAATCTGATGTTTGAGGTTGATGTTGTAGCTTATGGCTAGATAGATGGGTAATGGGCATCCTAGAAATGCCCAAATACTAAACAACTATGGAAATAAAAAATTTATGCAAACTGAAGATTGAACTGATGCTGAAATCATGTTAGTCCTCAAAATGATAAAATCAAGTACAAAGAAATGTATTCCAAAGGCCAAACCCCAAGGAAATGATGTCTAGAATGTTACAAGAGAGGATGAATGTCCTCTAATGAGAACAAGAAAAGATATGTGAGTCACACATCCAAGTTCTTATCAAATGTCATTCACGAAAATTCGATGCTCAACAATGAGACTCTCACCCCTATTTATCCTTTTCCTTCCCCCTTCTAGAAGAAACTAAAACATTAATTAATTACAAGTGCTAGAAGCTTCCCCCTTCTAATAATTAATGCACTCTCTAGAAATTCCTCCCTTGCAATACAACAATTAATTGTGCTTCTAGAGGCTTCCACCTTTCCAATAATTAATACACACTCTAGAAGCTTCTCCCTTGTAATATAATAATTAATTTTATTAATTAAATCTAAAGTCACCTTTTAATTTTTAATTTTAATTTATTTAGTGACTTTATAAGAAATTAATTTAATTTCCTCTTATGCTCCACTTAGACTTTGGAAAATGTGAAGGCTAAAAGATGGGGTCATTACAATCTGCCCTCCTTGAAATTGCTTGTCCTCAAGCAATCTCAGTCCTGTTTGTTGTAGCACCTGCTCGCTCTCCCAAGTAGCATCTTCCTCTAGTAGATATCTCCATTTGACTAAATATTCTCTAATCAACCTGCTTTGCAGAGTCCTTTCCCTAGTATCCAAAATAGCCTTAGGAATTAATACAACCTTCCCCTCCTCATCTAATGGTGGTAATTCTTCTTAAGGCACAACTCTCTGACTGATGGCTTTCTTAAGCCTTGACACATGAAACACATTATGCACTTGACTACCCTCTGGAAGCTCAATCTCATAAACAACCTCGCCCACCTTGTGAATCACTCTGTAGGGGCCATAAAACCTAGGCTTCAACTTCTCTACTTCACTTTTCTTGAGTGATGACTGTTTGTATGGTTGTAGCCTCAGGTAAACCATATCCTTAACCTCAAAACTATGCTCTATTTGGTTTTGGTTAGCATACAATTTCTACTAATTTTGGGCTTGTTGTATATTCTCCTTGAGCACCCTCAAAATATCTTGACTATCCTACAAGAAGTGTTTTGATTTGGGCACTCTATTATCCCCCAAAACCAGATCCATGAAACTAGTTGGTTCATAATTGTACAACACCATGAATGGAGTCATCTTGATGGACATATGATAAGTGGTGTTATAACAGTACTCTCCCATATGTAGCCATTTGACCCAAGCCCTATGTTGTGCAGTCACATAGTTCCTCAAATATCCTTCCACCCATTTATTCACAATATCTGTCTGCCCATCTGTCTATGGATGATAATTAGTGCTAGGTGTAAGATCTGTAACACACAACCTAAATAGTTACTGCCAAAAATTACTCATGAATTTACTTTTCTAATCACTGACAATGAAACTAGGTAGCCCATGTAACCTGAATATCTCTCTAAAGAAAAGATCAGCCACCTATGCTACTGTTTAAGTGGAAGGAATAGCAAAGAAGTGAGAAAACTTTGTCAATTGGTCAAATATCACATAGATGAAATATTTCCCTTGTACTCGTGGTAACCCAGTGATGAAGTCCATAGAAATACTTTCCCATTTCCTATCCAAAATGGGCAAAGGCTGTAACAATCCTGCAGGATATCTTTGCTCTCCCTTATTCTACTGGACAAGTGCACACTCCCTGACATGCTTCTAAACATCATCCTTGAGCCCTTTCCATGTGAACCGCTCATGGATCTGCCTGTAGGTCTTAAAGACCCCTGGATGTCCAATTGTAGGTGCATCATGAAATACCTTAAGTATCACCTCCCTAAACTATGATGAAGGAATCAAATATATCCTACCTTGAAACTTTATCAATCCATCCATCACCATGTAACAATCATCATGTATGGTGCTTGCGATTACTCCAGAAGTCCAAGTGTCCCTCATATACTCTTCTATGATCTTATTTCTCTAATCTCCTATAATCTCATCCAGAGCACAAATATGAGGTCTCCTAGATAAAGCATCTGCCACCACATTCTTCTTACCTTTGAGAAACTTAATGTCAAAGTCATCGGCCTGTAACTTCGTAATTCACTTCTATTGTCTATCATTCAAATCACGTTGTCTCATGAAGTATTTGATGTTGTTGTGATCAATTTTGATAAAAAAACTTTCCCTCATCTAGGTATGACTGAAACTTAGCCAATGCATGCATTATAGCCAACATCTCTCGATCATAGATGGAATAGCTTCTCTCCACTCCATGGAGCTTCCTACTCTCAAAAACAATGGGATGCTTCTTCTGCATCAAGACCACCCCAATCCCATCTCTTGACACATCACAATGAAGCTCAAATGGCTTTTTGAAATTTGGTAGAGCTAGTACTAGACATGATGACATCACCTTCTTGAAATGATCAAAGCTTCTCTAAGTTTCCTTTGTCCATGTGAAGGCCCCTTTCCTGGTAAGGTCTATCAAGGGTGCAACGATCTATGAAAATCTTTTAACAAATCTCCTGCATAGACCAAGGAATCCCTTAAGCTATGTAAGATTCGTAGGAGTAGGTCAATCAACAATAGCCCTAATCTTTTCAAGATCTACCCAAACTCCATCTGTGTTGATGATATGCCCAAGGTATAGTAGCTCAATCATCCCAAACTCACACTTAAATTCCTTGGCATACAGTGACTCTTTCTCCAAGGTGGACAACACCATCTCAAGATGTTGTAAATGCTCCTCCCAAGTCTTACTAAAGACTAAAATTTTATCAAAGAAAATCAAGACAAATCTCCTAAGCTGCTCCCTGAATAGCTTATTCATGCAACTCTAGAACATAGCAAGGGCATTGGTTAGCCCAAATGGCATAACCAAAAACTCAAAGTGGCCATAGTGACACCAAAAAGTTGTCTTCTCAATGTCCCCTTCCCTCATCCTAATCTGATGATACCCTGACCATAGATCAACCTTTGTAAAAAAGCATGCACCATGTAACTCATCAATCAGCTCATCTATTTGTGGGATGGCATATCTATTCTTAATGGTCTTCTTATTTAATGCCTTGTAATCAATGCACATGCACATCATCCCATCCTTCTTCTTTACCAACACTACTGTTGAAGCAAAGGGGCTCTCACTAGGCTTGATATGCCCTATTTCCAACAAGTCCTTAATTACCTTCTCTATCTCATCCTTATGTTTCTTAGGATGATGATAGGGAGTAATCATGACTAGTTTGGCTCCCTCCTCGAGTTCAATAACATGCTATGTCCCCTTGTCAGGAGGAACCCCATGCAAAATCTCACCAAATAACTTAGTGTTCCTATCAAGTATCTCCTGGATATTTGGTGGATGACTCTTCACCTGTGGCTCTTATGAAGTTGGCATAGTGAAACATTATGTTGCCCACTCTATGTTATTATGCTAAAAAAATCTCTGCATTCTCCTCAGGGAAACTACTCTGCAACTCCCATCTAAAAGTCCTCTAAGTACAATAGTTCTTCCTTGATGTTGAATCTTCATCTCCAATTTTTCTAGGTTAAGTGTGAACTCTACTAGCGAGGCCATCCATACCATGTCGAGGATGACATCATAGTCTCCCATGTCTACCACATAGAACTCATACCCATCTCCAAACCTAATCTGAAGATTAGATATCTTCCAAGTGCATAATAGTTTGTCACCATTAGCTACCATAACTCTTAAATCTAGCATGCTCCTCAGTCTGTAGACCTCTCTTGTCTACCAATCGTGCATCCATAAAATTATGTGTAGCCCCAATGTCAATGAGTGACATCACTTTCTTCCCTTGGATAGTACCTCTAACCTTAAATGTGATTGCCTTTTGAGCCCCCGTTAATCGTGCTAATGACTTCTCATCCTCAGGAATGTTGCTCTCCTCTGTAGTGCTATCCTCATCTGAATCAGAGTGTTGATCCTCCCTCTTTGATTGTGACTCTTCTATTGAGAAATACTCCATTTGATTTGCCTTAGCCTTCAGAGGACACGTATGAGATAAATCCTAAGGCTTTGTGCAATGAAAACATAACTTCTTCTTTCTTAAATCATTCAAGGTGTCATTACCCAACTTATCTCTTTTTGGCTGAGTATCCTTGTGAAAA
This sequence comes from Cupressus sempervirens, assembly GCA_028749045.1. Lineage (NCBI taxonomy): Eukaryota > Viridiplantae > Streptophyta > Pinopsida > Cupressales > Cupressaceae > Cupressus > Cupressus sempervirens. The sequence goes on from CM053786.1 coordinate 577,085,291, forward strand.
AAAAAATTTCCTCCTCCTTGTCCTTTTTCATATAAGAATCCCTATTCTGAAATCTGTTCCTTAATGAAGAAGGTGCTCAATCATGAGCCCTTTGAGAAGCCTCCTGCAATGTAGTTGGGTCATGCCCCTTGACCCAACCTCACAAGGGTTCTAAGAGTCCATCCAAAAACAACACTAGTAACCTCCTCTCTGAAATATCTGTGACCAACACAGCTAACCTCTAAGACTCAGTGATATATGTCTCGACTGATCCCCATTGCTTGAGTTGTGCCAACTCCTTAAACTATAATTTGGGAGCCCTGGTATCAAATCTCTCTACGAGCTTCTCAGTGAATCCTCATAAGATGTGATATGATTATGCCCCAAGGTTACCATGCCATAGTGCCACCACTCATGTGCCAGTCCATCCAAGTGAATAGCCGCATACTTTATAGCCTCCTCTTTAGGCATAGGATTCAGTTGCAAGTATGTATCCATCTTCTGCACCCAAGCTCATGTAGTCATCTTCCCTGAAGCATCATAATAAGCTAAAGAAAGTTTCCCAACTTTCTTTCTCAGCTCAAGGTTTTGACTTCTTCCTCCTAATCTAGGCATGTGTCTCATCCTCAAGTCCAAGTAATCTCTAAGAGAAATGTCTACCTGAAACTTTGGTCCACTAGCCTTCCAATCCCTCTTGAACTAATCCTATAACTCCATAATCTGTGGTTCATTAACTAGTTGAACTGGATCTCTGGGTCGAAAGGTGGGTAGAAGAGGTCTCGAGCTTATTGTTCAAGCTGGACGTGCAACATGTATAAAGTTATCAACCTCATTCCCATTGTCGTCATGTCCATTATTACCATTAATGTTGCCTTGGCCTCCATTATCATGGCCCCTATTATTGTTTTTTCCATTATTGGCATCACCTAGATTAATATTGATGCCCATCTATCTAGCCATTAGCTACAACATCATATCCATTTGCCTATTCTTCTCCTATTGCATCTGCTGCCCCTCCTCTAATGTATCCAATAACCTGAACATTACATTTTCCTAATCTAGACCAATATTCCTATCATCTCGATCATCCATACTGATGTCTTGTTCAAAGAATATCTCCTTTGTGTCTGTATGATTGGATTGAATGTCTCTCTACACGGATGATTTACCTTGTTCGTTCTGCAAGTCTGAACTCCTACTTTGTCTTGCTTTGGTATTGCAGAAATTATAAAGCCCCTATTGCATGCTCAAACATAGATGCTAAAGATCTCCACAGCATGGCAGGACTTATAGCTCTGATACCACTATAATGGGCACCCTAGACATGTCCAAAAAACTAGACCAATGGTTGAAAGCGATTTTAATGTCTTTGCATTGATTTCAATCCACATAACATGAACAAGAAGGAATTTATGCAAATTGAAGATTGAACCGCTGCTGAAATAATATTAGTTCTCAATTGATAAAATCAAATACATAGTAATGTATTCCAAAGGCCAAATCCCAAGGGAATGACATCTAGAATGTTATAAGAGAGGATGAACGTCCTCTAATGCCAAGAAAAGATATGTGAGTTACACATCCAAGTTATTATCAAATGTCATTCACAAAAATCCGATGCTCAACAATGAGACTCTCACCCCTATTTATCCTTTTCCTTTCCCCTTCTAGAAGGAACTAAAACATTAATTAATTGCAAGCGCTAGAAGCTTCCCCCTTCTAATAATTAATGCACTCTTTGGAAACAACTCCCTTGAAATACAATAATTAATTGTGCTTCTAGAGGCTTCCACCTTTCCAATAATTAATACACACTCTAGAAGCTTCTCCCTTGTAATACAATAATTAATTTAATTAATTAAATATAAAGTCACCTATTAATTTTTAATTTTAATTTATCTAATGACTTTATAAGAAATTAATTTAATTTCCTCTTATGCTCCACTTAGACTTTGGAGAATGTGAAGGCTAAAAGATGGGGTCATTACACTCTCTTAGAAAAGTATTGTTTCTCTAGTCCTGGTAGATCAATGGTTACATAATAATCTGAAAATGGTTCTAGACCAAAAACTTCTCAAATTTCTTTAGCATTTATTTGTACTAGGCACTCCCCATCTATTCTTCTCACTATCCTGGCTATTGGGTCATAATTTTGGGCAATGGCCATGAGTAGGTCAGAATCCATAAAGACACTAGGGACCACTAGTTTTCCAAGATCAAAATTCCAAATGTTTCCATGGGGAGCAAACAAATTTCTTTTTGAGAACCACTTCTTTAAAAGATGGAGCCCTATTTTAGTAGTAGTAGCATCCCTAACCCAATTCCCTCTATCATATAAGCCATCCACAATCTTGAGCCTAGGGTTCATAGAAATTAGCTTTTTCAGCTGAGCAGACTCATTTGTAGACTCAGGCAATAATTCAAGAAGATCATCATGTATATTTCTACTTGCATAATCTACCTTTCCTAAGAAAACTTTATTTGGAGGCATGTTTACTAATGACACAAAATACCAAAATTCTTTACTGTTTAACTGATTCAGATACTTACTTGGTTGTTTGTTATTTTTTGTCTACAATTCTGCAACACATTGTAGATACTAGAAATTCTTTCACACTTTAATCACACCAGAAATAATTCTTCAATGGCTCTTAGCTCTCTAAAAAAAATTAAATTCATTTGCATAGAGAAACAATGGTGAAATCTTTGTGATATATCTCTGGTTCTAGTTCACACAGGGAGCTTTCAATTTTCATAAATGAATTGTAAGGAGAAATAGGGTGGCATCACCTTCTAATTTTGAAAACACACCATTGATTCTAAAAAATTCAACAATCTAGGAACAAAATCAAGAATGACTCACTTTCAATTTACCAAGTTGGCAATCAACCCAATCAAGTTTCTCCACATAAGTTTTTCAATCCACTATTGGAAATGTATTCTGGACTCACTGGTGCTCATGGACGCATATCACACTCTTGCTATGTCACCATGCATAAATATCAAGAAACTTTTTCATGCAACATAGTGAGCATCGTTGATGCATCTTTGATCTAACGATGTACATTTTTCAAGTGTTTTAATGCAACTATAATGGGTCCTTCTATTTTTCCTTTGGTCACCATGTCATGTGCACTAAAGGTCGGACAAGTTTCCATAGTGAAATGGTACCCACCATCGATCTAAGAAGATCTAATGGCATCGATCAAGATGAATCATCTTTTCAGTGCAAATTCACGCAACATGTGACATCAAACCACCTTGACATGTTGGTATAGTCATTTATTACAATTATCCCTTTTGGCGTTGCTTTTTGAAAATAGGTCTCACCATGTTTTCCTTTCACAAGAGGTCACCATGTTGCTACTAGCGAAGTTATTGCAATTTCTGGTGGTGACATAGTGACCACTATATACTTCAAAGAAATCTAGCCTCATGAAGTAAGCATGTTCTCATTATAATACTTTGTTTACAACACCTCTGACTCTCCATAATGATGACACAACTTATTAATGACAAAAGAAACTTTACGGCACCCATCTTCAATGTTGGCCCTGCCATGTTTTCCCTTTGTGGGAGGTTGCCATATCGCTACCAAAAAAGTTCTCACAAGTTCTGGTGGCAACATAGAGACCATCATGGTTTTGTAGAGATCCAGCGTCGTGAAAACAAAAATGGCACATTCCTTCATTGGTACCTCCTTTACTGTGTCTGATATATCTGACAATCCGTCGAGCTAACAAGGCTTATTTATGACTGACAGAATTTGTAGTGTTGTCTTTTAGAAATAGGTTCAACCGTTTTTCACTTTTGTGGGAGGTTGCCATATCACTACCAGTAAAAACCTTGCATTTTTCAGTGGCGACATAGAGACCACCGTTGATCTGGGAAGATTCGACAGTGCAGACGAAGCTCATTGAAACCATATCAAAAATCAACTAGGTCCCAGGTGTAATAGATACTTGGTCGCTATTTCGCATGAGATAAAGTGAATGCAAGTTTCTATAGTGATAAGAAGATCACCGTAGATCTTAGAAAGATCTGACAGTAAAAAACATTTCAAGAAGTTATGAAACCAAAATGAAAATTCTTTTAAAAGTTCTCAAAAAATATACCTTTTCAAAATGATTTTTCTCGCTCAATTTATAAGGTAAAGGCAAATAACCTAAAGGGCTCGCTTAGGGCATGAATTTAGTTTAATTAGGGCTAGTCATTTGAAAAGGAATCAAACTCTAATTTGCTCATGAAAACTAGGAAAATTCATAGAATGAAATAATCATAAAACATGAGTTAAAAACATGACCAACAATGTGTATGTTTTATCCTTGTGTTCCAAGGATCTCTGGGCGGGGTATTACAACCAGATCCAGTTGTTGAAACCTTTAAGCCTAAAGAATCTGTTCAAAGTAAAATTGGTTCAAGCATATCTATAGAAGTATCTAAAGAAGTTGATTTGACTGAGAAACACGATGAACCAAAGAAAATAGAGCAAGTTCATGAACCTAAGCGAGTTGAATCATCTAAAGAAGTTAGACATGAATTCAGAGGTAAATATTTCATATGCAATGAAGTTGGTCATATGAAGAGAGATTGCAAAGGTAAGTCTTTTAGAACCATTATAATTTCTATTGTTATAATTGTCATAGTTATGGACATAGAGCAGTAGATTGTAATAAGCCTAAGTTTGATAGTAATAATGGAAATAGTAGAATGAAAGAGAAAGATCTCAAAGAAGGTCCAATGATGGACAAAGACCTAATGGAGGAAGGAACCAAAATGTATGTTATAAATGTAACAATCCTAGACATATTTCAAGGAATTGTAGAGCACCTAAAAGTTAGAATGGAACCAATCAAAGAAGGAATGCACCTATATGTCAGTTATGCAATAACTTTGGACACACAACAAGATTTTGTAGAATGGACAAAAGAAACTTCAACACGAATCCTAACTATAGAAGAAAGAATAATAGAAATGAAAAAAGAAATGACAATAATCAAAAGGAAGTAATTAAAGAGCATGTTGATGAATTCAAGCATGAAGTATTTTTGAAAGCTAGTAATCCAGAAAATTCTCATACAATTTAATAGAGCAATATTTGGATCCACCTGATGGAAGATTGAATTAAGCAATTGTTTGTGACTCATCCTATTTGAATTAAGAATTTTTGGTAGAGACAGAGTGTTAGTTTATTAGAAATGATGTTAGAAAGCAAATTAGAAGTTGCACAGTTAGCAGCAAGTAGAGGAAATAGAGTGGAAGCTATGGTCAAGTGTAAGCATTGTTATGACTATAGGAAGTTGTATGAAAGGAAATAAGTTTATTGTTAATTAGTGATATCTTTTGAAGTTGTAGTAGATGCACATTTAATGCGGAGGTAGATTTGAAATGATTTAAGGATTACGAGTAAGATATTCAGTACCATTTGATCGAGCGAAGAGTTTGGAGCAATTTGTGAGTGATTTGATAGTGAATTCAAATGTGAAGTGAAGCGTTTGAAGTGTGAAGTTGCATAATCTCTAATATGCAATACTAAAGGTATTTTACAAAGCTTTAAGTTGGAATTTATAGTATCAATGGTTAGAAATATGGAAAGACGGTCAATTTGTGATGTTACTAAGAGACCTAGGTATAAATTCAAGAAGTAGTCATTTGTTTCTCTCGTTGATGGTTCGTTAAGAGCATTTTTTCAAATCTCGCCAAATGTACTTCACATAGAAGATGTTAGAATCTACATTCACTGTAAATTTGAGAGTATTGAAGATGAAGATATTCACAAGGATTTAGGAGTTATGTATAATGGTGACCTAACCGTAAAATTTGAGTATGCATACCTGAATGAATTGAACCTGATTAAATATATGTTCTACAAGGAATTTGATAATCATGAATGGAGAAAAATCATTCTAAGAAGAATCCATGAAGAAATGTTTTGGTTAGGAGTTGTGCCTATTGTAATTGACAATGACCTAATTCATAAGGTCACAGGTTTGAGCAATGAAGGATGCAATCTTGTAAATGACAGGAATGTAAGGAAGACAGTTGAGACAAACTTGAACACTAAGTTTGATGGTAGAAGCATGAAAATTGATCCGATCTAGTATATTAGAGTTAGAGTATTGAGTAAGATTGCAAGCTATAAGTTGAATCATAGTTCCAAAGTAAACTCTATGCCAATAGGATTCTTGCGTGTAGCATATGCTATGGTAGTTGAGAAAAATAAAGTAAACATGTACGAGATTATTAGAGTACAATTGTTGGACAACATTGTAAAATTAAAGAAAACTAAGAGTGTGGTTTTTAGATTCGAATCTCTATTGACACATTTATTTTTCCATGTAACCAAGAAGTTTCCCAAAATGACAAGTTGGGACAGTAATGAATGCTCAATGAAGATGGTCACACAATGCTACAGGGCCAAACTAGAAAATTTCAAAGACATAGCCATTGATAGGATCATGAAAAGCTTCCAATCTGAGATGAAGAAAAGATATAAAATAGCTCCCTCTATGGTAGAGAAATACAAGGATGAAATATATTTTATGGTAGAGACTAACACAACTCGTATGGAGGCAGTGGAACCTAGGGTGAAGTTTATTGAACCCATGGGATATGAAATAAGTGAAGAACGCATTGAAGGATACTCCCATATTATATTGTTGTTAGAAAGGGGCATTGAATGTCCAAGATGGGGTACCTATGAAGAGAAAATAAGGAAAGTTCATTCAAAAATAGTAAAGAGATCAAAACGAATGTAGAAAAGAAGATTGAATCCATTCTTAAGGAATCTAGCATGATAAGAGAAGAATTCAATAAAATAAATGGTATAGCTTTGGAGATGAAAGCCAGTGGAAAAATTGAGGTGTTGGAAGCCACACCTATTGCCATTGCAACATCATCTATGGAAGTGACAGTAGCAGGAACTACTTCACAAATACCTGTTGCGCCTTATGCAACAATTGTGCAAGTTCAACCAATCAGGGTACAACATGACCAGCATAAGAGAAAACCTGAAGATGATGTATTTGTTGCGTAGAGGATATTAGAGAGATTGGTGAAGGTTAAGCAAGAACCAACACCATCCTCCAAGAAATGGGTCAAGCAAACCACCAGTGGACCCAAAAAGAGAAGGAAGACACTGCAAATAAGTGATTCTGAGGAGTCTAATGAAGAGACCGAGGAAAAGGCAATTGAGCAGGTAGTTGGAGAAGGAAGGAATCCAACTGGTAAGAAAGCTTGGAAACCTAAAATTGAGAATCTAAACATGCAGATTATAAATAATGACAATTTTGTTTAGTTGAATAAGTATTATAGTTTGTACAGTAACATGGATATGAGACAGCTAGAAAATGCTATAGTGAGAAATATGATTTTGAGGAATAAAAGGTTTGATAGTATTCAAAATAAGATCCCATAAGATTTGTACAATAGATTACTAAACATGAAGAGAAGAGTAGTAGAGGAAGATACTAAATTAAGAGAGAATATGATTGAGAAATTGTGTGTAGTTACCACAAAGGAAGACATAGAAAGAATTTTGAAAGGTATTGAACCCTTGGTGAGGAATAAAAGAAGAGCAATTATTCTTATGGGAGGCAACTATGAAGAGGTAAAGAAGGAAACTGAAGAAGCTATAGTGAAGTATATGACTTCCATGCCTAAAGTCATCAAGAAGAGTGTGCAGCCTGAAAAAGCAAGTCCCATATATGTAGAGGCCAATACTCCTACTGATGATGAAGAAGAAGTTGAAGAAACACATCAAACTTATTAACCTCCTCATATAGTTATTGGTGTTGAATCCATGCAGGTGGTTAGTACACATATAATAGTAGATATCAAAGAGAATCCATTCATATAATATGGAACTAACATTGTTGGCAATATTACTGTCTATTCCAGTTTAGATGAAGAGGATGATGAAGAAGAAAGAAAGAAAAGTGTAGAGAAGAAAAAGATGGAGGAAGAGGAAAGAAAGAAAGAAGAAAACAGAAAAGAAGAAGAAAGAAAGGAAGAAGAAGAGAAAAAGAGAGAAGAAGGAAGAAAAGAAGTAGAGAGAAGGAAAGAAGAAGAGAAGGAGAAAGAAAAAATAGAAGAAGAAAGAAAGAAAGTTGAAATAAAGGAATCTTCTAAACTATAGCAAAAATGGAAGATTGTGATGCAATAATATGCATTCTTGCCCAATCTGAAACATGTAGAAATAAAGTCTGGGAAAGTAGTCTTTCAAGATGAAGCTAACATACCTTAATATATACATGGTTGTTGGAGGTCAACCTAATTAATGAGATGCCTTGAGAACACTAGATAAGAGCACCCTTTCTTCATTAATTTTCATTCTCACTCATACTCGAGTATTCTAATCACTACATTGGGTAAGCATTATGGGTGAAATTATTCATAAGCATTAAGGAGGAAAATGTTTAAATTTATTCATGTGGAGGAGCTTATAATGATTGGTCTTGTTTGGGTGTGATATTGTTGCATCAACAGATGAGAGTACTATAAAAGGAACATAGAATTCAATAACATTTTCAAGATTGAGTTATAATCTTGTCATATTGAATATTGTACTTCGAAATAAGCTTATATCCTAATCATCAATGTCATTAGAAAGGTTGAGTCCTCTAAGGCTTGACTAAGGCGAGTCCCTTATACAACACAAGCACCATTTTTATCCCTCTTGTGTGCAAGTTTTCAAATCTAGAAGTGAGATATTTTTTTCTTTTTGTTAATTCAAACATATCCCAATGTCCAGGAGAAAGGAGTTGTAGATCAATAGGATGTCAAATAAGGAAAGACAAAATCAATCCTTGCTATCAATTAACAAAATAGTCAAGGATTAGCAAATTCATGCAACACATTTTCTATGAAACTTCAAAACAAGGATCAAAGCAAGATCTTGAGTTTGAATCCATGTGCGATATACATGTGACACATCATTGGAACTATGTCACCTACCAAAGTGGTCCCATCATTTTGAGCTTCATTTTAGTGACATGTTTTTCCATAATTCTTCTTTCTAGATCTATATTCAATGTTATCTTATTATATCTTTAGCCTACTATATATGTTAATTATAGTCAATTTTACATTATTTTACCCTAGTTCTTTATCCTAATTAATCAGCTTAACTCAATCAACACAAAAGGATAATTCCCACCAATTTGAGCGCGCACTTACAATAGTAGGGCTATAGGACTGATTCCCAAATTTGACATTGGGCCAATTGAATTCATCCTTTAATGGGGCATAATAAGAATACATGAGTCATAGTTTAGACTACTAGATCTCAATTCTTTATCAGGTACAAAAGATTCTAAAAATATAAATAAACAATAATTATTTTTTCCTTAAATTCAACTATGTGAATGTCACCAAGGTGCCCTTGTTGTCAATAAAGTATGTGCTACCATAAAATAAAGAGTGTCCTAACGTTAATCTAGAAGTATCGTTGTGCCTTATGAACCATCCAGTTTGGCATTTCCTATTTAAAATGTTCAAGTGACAACTTACAAGAGAAACAAATTCAACAATGTGTATGCAAAAATGGAGTATGGTATTGTTGAAAACAAGTGATCAATTGTATATTGTCTTTGATGTTACACAAAATGTTAAGTCTTTACCAGTCAATGTCTGTCGAGCTCACTCGGGCGATGAAGACAGTTTCCAATATTTGTTGAGCATTCTAGAGTTTACCAAGTTTAGAGATAGTGTCTACCAAGTTCACTAGAGCACCAAAAAAAAGTTCACAGAAGTTCAGTGTTAACTAAGCTCACTCAGTTAACAAAGGAAAGTTGGCATGAAACCAGTGTTAACCGAGCTCACTCATAAAAAATTATAGATCAATTAAGAGTACACCACCATAATGAATAATCATAAACACAATACATGTCTTGTATCATGTGTTTATGATTGTTCATTATGGTGGTGTACTCTTAATTGATCTATAATCTTGTTTAAATGTTCTACATGCATTTGTGTAGTCTATCATGACTTTTATTTTGTTTGCATTTGTTCTAATTGTATTAATGCTAGTCGAAGTAGACATATATGGACATTAAAAGGTCTTTTGCTAAGGTGGGTAAAAATGAAGTACATAATATTCTATCTAAACTTAAATAAAATACATATTTTTGAAGGATGGGTAATCTCATAATATGAGACGTCAATATCTTTAATTAAAAAGTATCATGTGATCTAAGAAAGAGTGTATTCATTTCATTGTGTTTGATTGCATTCCATATGTTCCTGTATGTATTACAAATTCGTCTAGAACTGTAAAGATTTATATGGTTGTTAATAAAGTAATGATGTATTGGGAGTATTAATTATGGGCCCATGTGTTTGCAAGAATCAGAGTGTAATTGGGATAGAAAAAGTGTTTTTGGTTGTTAATATGGTTGTAAGAAAGAGTGTATTCATTTCATTGTGTTTGATTGCATTATGTATGTTCCTTTATGTATTACAAATTTGTCCAGAATTGTAAATATTTATATGGTTTCTAATAAAGTAATGATGCATTGGGAGTATTAATAAAGGGCCCATGTGTTTGTTGGAATCAGAGTGTAATTGGAATAGAATTGGTTGGATTGTTTGGATGCATTTGGGTTCTCAGTAATGGAAGATTGGATCAATTGTTCATTTAATGAGGAGATCGAACTGGAAATGAAGGAACTCACAGTCAGATTAGATGTGAGTTGTTTTTTACAATGTCTTTTTGTGGTCTGTTGGATGTTGGTCACAACAAAAGAAAAAACTCAACCTTGTTCTTTTCATTACATCTACTTTTAAATAGTCATTTGTCAACTTCTCTTATTCGGATTTAGTATTGCATATATACTTATAGATGCAATGGTTATACTTGCTATTGATACTACTACATTGTTATCTTATGCTAATGCATTTAGATCTTTTGATTGCTCATTCAATAGTTTCTCATCTACAAAATAATTGAATTGTAGTAAACTGATGATGAGAAAAAAGATGAATAGTGTGATAACAATAAGATCCATCAGAGATGAGCATCATTCTTCTTCTTTGTCGTTTTCTCCAACTATGACTTTGTACGATGTGTTTATTAGAAAGTAAAGTCCACCAAGATAATCGAGGGGGGGGGGAGGGGGGGTGGGGGGGGGTTGTGAATCAGTTATCCAACTAATAAAACATTTATCAACCTTATTAATCTTTAACCATGTGAACAATATAACCAACAATCATAAGAAGATACACAAACACAATAACACTAGAAATGTTAACTAGGGAAACCCTTGATCAAACGGAAAACCCCGGTGGGGATAGTACCCACAAAATGATGTACTAATATAAAATTTTCGCATAAGAGGATGGACTCTGTTAGGAGTCAATGAAATACATTTAGTATATATTAGTCCTTGTTAGGAGGCTTTGAATCCCTATTAGAAGACTCTAACCCTATTAGGAATTGTGTCAACTCTGTTAGGATTTGTAGAAGGCAGAAGGACCCACTATCCAAACAGCTTCAAGGAAAGACCATTGAACACATTGTCTAACAGATCTCAGTATTATTCCTTGCAGAATAATAGAAATGAAATAACTCAAACTCTTTCTCTTTCCTCTTGAGCAAACCAAACCTTTTCAGATCTCAATACCAGATCTTCTAACTTGCATCCAATAATCCCTTGGACCATTCACACACATTTACCAACTTTGCATATCAATTGTACAATTCACACTTGCACAATCACTTTCATCACATACTTTCTCACTTTACCACAAGGAAAATAACCTCCCTTTATACCATATCCTCAAATAATTCACTGAGTTGACCTTGAGGCTTTCCCATTTAATTATAATAGGAAGTCATTAATACATTACAATTCATTACATCTTTTTGCAATTACATGTCATTTCATAGTAAATACAACTTTTCACTCATACAACCTCTAACCTCACACACATGTTGATTTCATCATCAGGTTGTCTACTATCATTGTCTAATTTCACTGATCACAATTCTATCCATGTTAAGAAATATAATCCAATCATCAGAAACCACTTCTCAGTACTCTATCTACACATTATCTTATATAAATCTTCAATAACTCTCACATGTCTTCAACTTTCCACATGTACTTGTCCACTTCATCAAGACACAATGTAGAAAATATCCTCAACTACACTTGACCTCATCACTAGTACATAGTTCGTACAACCTCATTCTCTGTCTACTACTATGTGAGTCTTTACAGAAACAATACCTATGATGATATCAATGACAAACACAATCATGAATGCAACATGTCAATCATGCTAACAAACTCTCCAATGCTTAGGGTACACCCCCAAAGGAATACCATCAACATTCATGCTAACAATCTCCCCCTTTGGCATTGATGACAACATAGATGAAAAACATCTAAGTTCTAAGAATACCAAATCCAACTCTGTTGCTGCTACTTTCTTCTTTTCAAATTCACTTCATCAATCAAATCTAAAACTCACAAGAACAACTCTCCATCTGTGCTTCCTCATTCTTACATAGATGGCAATCAGTTGTTCACACTTCTCCCCCATTGATACAACTTAATGTTTCTCCTCATTGACATCAATCTATCCATGAACAATTTTCCCCCATACATACATCTCCTCCATTGACAATAATAACAAAGGCATCATTATGTCAATCAACTGCTCAAAGTCTTCAATTAGCTCAGGTGTCCGAAGACATTGTTTTATACCAACTACCAAGAGTCCTTGATGACTCTGCTCATCAAAGATACTCCTCCATACAGGAAGCATTAGCATTCAATCCAAATAAACAATAGTGCTTTGTACCACTGGACTAATGCACTCTCTGAATCATCTACTCAAAAGCAAGCAAGGGCATAACCCCAAGCATACCTTGCAAATACTCAAATGTATCCTTAGGATAAGGCTTTGTAAGAATATCTACAACCTGCTCTTTTGTATTCACATACTCCAGTTTGATTTCTTTCTCTACAAAATTCTCTCTCAGAACATGATACTTAATGGATATATGCTTAGTCTTAGAATGTAACACAAGATTCTTAGACATATTGTACTTGTGTTATCGATATGTATGATAATAGGTTCTAAAAACTCTATCCCAATGTCCTTCAACATTTGTTTCATCTACATGACTTGATTACAATTGTTTGTTGTTGCTACATACTCTGCTTCTACTATACTCTATGAAATACAATCTTGTTTCTTGCTTAGCCAAGAAACCAATCCTCCTCCAAGGAAAAATGCTCCACCACTTATATTGTTTCTATCATCTATATTGCCTACCCAATCTGCATCTATATATGCACACAAAGTAAAGTCACTTTATCACACATAGCACAGTCCAAAATTAGGTGTACCCTTCAAGTATTTAAGTATTCTCTTTACTGTTGCATAATGTGCTTCTCTATGATCTACTCGAAATCTTGCTACTATACCAACTGCATTTTCTATATCTAGTTTGGTGTGAGTCAAGTGTTGCAACTCTCCAATCATGGATATGTACTTCTTCTACTCAATTGTAGATATCTCAACTTTGCTAGATAACTTGTGACTAGTTATCATAGGTGTTCCAACAAGCTTACAACTTTCCGAGCCAAATCTTTTTAACAAGTCTTTCAAATACTTATTGTGTAGACCCAAAAAATATTTCATCTCATCAATCGTACTCATCCCAAATTCATTCTTCATTACATTAGCAAATTTGTCCCTCGCTTCATCATTACCCCCAAAGATTATGCCATCCACAAATATCACAATGATCAACAATCTATTCTAAATTTCTTTCAAATACAAATTACTATCTGCGGCACCTTTAGAAAATCCCAACTTTGCCAAATATTAGTCCAAATTCGCATACCAGGTTCTAGGGGCTTGCTTCAGTCCATACAATGGTTTCTTCAATCTACATATCGTATCATTTTCTTCTATCAAAGGAAATTATTCGGGCTACTTATAGACTTCTTCTTCAAGCTCTTCATTCAGAAATATTGTTGTATTGACTGCTTCTCTCTAAAATTTCTTTGATACATCATGGCTCTCATTGCTTCTATTACAGACCTATTTCTTCTTTCAGCAATTCCATTTTTATCAATAGTCTTAGGTGTGGATAGCTTTCTTTTAATGTCATTCACTTCACAAAAGGTGTTAATCTCATTCGAGGTAAAGTATCCACCTCTATATGACCTTAAACATTTAATCTTCACTCCAAATTCATTCTCCACTCTATTCTTAAACAACTTAAACTTTTCAAATTCCTCATACTTTTCTTTAAGGAATGCTACCTACATCATCCTAGTAAAATCATCAACAAATATCATGAAGTACCTTTCACTGTCGAATCCTCTTGTTCTAGTAGGACCACTCAAATCAATATGAATAATCTTGAATTTTGCTTAGTAGAGAAATATTTGCTAGGAAAGGAAATATCTTCTACTTAGTCATAACACATTTTTTGCACACAACATTAGTAGGCTTCAAAATTTTAGGTAAATCTCTGAGAACAAATGCACTACTAGCCTTCACAATATTATTAAAGTTTATATGAAAAAATCTTATATACCATTACCAACAGGTATCCACCTTTGCAACCAAGCATGTCATCTTTGTAGGGTTTAGCTGAAAAACATTACCTTTGGATCTTGTACCAGTGCCAATCAACTTGCCATCTTTATCCTTCATAATGCATTTCTTCTCTATGAATTGTAACAGATATCTCTTATCAACCAACTATCCAACACTCAATAGGTTATGCTTTAATCCATCAACAAAATAGACATCATCAGTGTTAGTCTTTCCATCAAGAGTAATAGATCATATTCCCTTGATATGACAAGATGCATTGTTACCAACTCTGACAATCCCTACATCATGACTACTAAAATTAACAAATTTATTCATGTCACCAGTCATATGATGTGAACAACCACTATCTATGATCCAATCAACTTTATTTTTAACCTGTGAAACCAAGGCTTTCTCTTCTATGAATTCTTCTTTAATAGCTACAAATCCTAACTCATCATCACTTTCACTCTGAACTCTTTCATCAAATTCATTATCTTCATCTGCATAGAAACAATGTCTAGGCCTTCTAGACTTGAAATTTTTTTAATACTTTTTCTCTCTTGTAGGACACTTTAGAAGCATAATTACCAAATTCATTGCAAGTCTGACATTTAAAGATTATCTTACCATTTGGTTCTCTTCTTACAAGAAGGGCAATTCCTTCTTCAATTCTTCTATCCTCCTTAGATATGGATTTGTTGTTGCTAGCATAGTCTCCACTAGTGCTTGCACTTCTTGATAGAGAAGGGTGAATAGTTAATGCATTAAAAGTTGTTTCCACTCTTAGCAAATCTCCAGATTGCTTCAAGCTCACTTCAATTGCTTCCAATCTTCCAAGAAGAGTCTCTTTGGTAAACTTCTCAGTGCAAGGTATCACTTGCTCAATCATCTGCATTGTCTGCCTGAATGGTGGTGTCAAAGTTTTCAAGATCTTCCATATAATCTCATCTTCATCTTTAAATCCATTGCAAGACTTAATTCTAGCAACAATTCTTGATATTCTACCAATATAGCTTCTTACATATTCATCTTCAATCATCTTAGCATCTTGAAACAAACATGTCCAATTCTATAATCTGATTCTCTTAACATGTACATCACATTCAAAAGTAGATTCTAAAGCTTTCCAAATGTCATGAGATGTCTCTAAGGATTTTACTTGACTGAATTCATTTTCAAGAAGAGATGATGATAATGCTTTTCTAGCAAGCATATTGCATGTAAATAGATTTCTTTCAACTTCACTGCATTCCTCGAGTTTTCTTTTTCCCACAATCTTTATTTCATTCTTCGTCATCAGCCAACATCTTGGATCCATACATAGCAAATGAGTCTTCATCTTCTTTTTCCAGCTATCACAGTTAACTCCATCAAATTTAGGACTATCTTTTCTGAAATGGCCTGCCATAGATCTCTTTAAGCTGTTAAGGTTTTCCTTCAAGGAACTAATGCTCTAATACCAATTGTTAGAAAGTAAAGTCCACCGAGATAACTGAGAGGGGGGGTGAATGTAATGCCCCTGTCATAAAATAAATATATTTAATTAAACTTTGTTAATGGGTCGATTGATTTAATATATCTCGGACCCATTCTTAATTTAATTAGGTAGGTGTGGTCATCGACTATCTTTGTCTACCCTCAGATGGTTTACCCAACAAGTATTTAAGCACGATATGTAGGTAGTTGTTAATATGCAATTTGGATTATTTCTTTGTTCTACGAATTCCCATTGGGATTCTTTATTGTTCACCATTTCAAAAGTGAAAGACCTTCCATATTTAGTTATTCCAATTTCCGTGGGATTCAACCCTCACCCTATTTTGTCGCCTGTAATACTTTGCTTGGATTTGGAAAATCGAAGCACCCTCATATTGCAAATTGGAGGTATCATTGTGATTTATTTGATCTACTCTCTTGTGTTGGGAAAATTCAATCTCTGGAAATGAATTGTGTTTTCTTTGGCATTAAATCCATTAACGCACCATCTGCACATTCACTCTGAACATCCCACACACCATACAATAACATTGTACGGTAGCAACCTTCATATCACCCTGCTTGGCCTCTTCTATACTGTACAACCTCCCCAAGGCTACCGTACGGCTACTAAGATCATCCATACAACCTCCTATCATCCCCCACGGTCTTACCACTCTACTACACCCCACATGACCTAACTGTCTACCAATCCTCTCCATCGTACAGCCAGCAACCTTACTGTATGGCCATCAATTTGTATTCATCCACTGTACAGCCAGAGCATAGATTCGTACAGCCACTCATGTGCCTTGCATACTATATAGTATCTACCAAGACACACTGTAGGGGCACCAAGTAGTTCATCTCTGTACAGTTTCAACACTTCGTACTTGGGAACATCACAGTGAATCAGTTATCTAGCTAATAAAACATTTATCAACCTTATTAATCCTTAACCATGTGAACAATATAACTAGCAACAATTAGAAGATACACATACACAATAACACTAGATATGTTAACTAGGGAAACCCTTGCTCTGAGGGAAAGCCCCGGTGGGGATGGTACCAACAAAATGATGTGCTAATATAAAAGTTCCTTGTAAGAGAATGGACTCTATTAGGAGTCAATGAAATATATTATCAATCCTTGTTAGGAGACTTTGAATCTTTGTTAGGAAATTCCAACCCTATTAGGAGTTATGTCAACCTAGTTAGGAGTTGTAGAAGGCAGAAGGATCCACTGTCCAAATAGCTTCAGAGCAAGACCACCGAACACACTATCCAACTGATCTTTGTATTATTCCTTGTAGGATAATAGAAATGAAATAACTGAAACTCTTTCAATGTCCTCTTGATCTGACCAAACCTCTTCAGATCTCAATACCAGATCTTCTAACTCGCATCCAATAATCCCTTGGATCACTCACACGCATTTACAAACTTTGCATATCCCTTGTACAATTAACACTTGCACAATCACTCTCATCACATACTTTCTCACTTTACCACAAGGAAAATAACCTTCCTTTATACCATACCCTCAAAATAATTCAAAGTCAGCCTTGAGGCTTTCCCAATTAATTATAATAGGAACTCATTAAGACATTACAATTCATTACATCTTTTTACAATTACAAAACACTTTTAGCTCACAGTAAATACAACTTTTCACTCATGCGACCTCTAACCTTGCGCACTCGCTAACATCATCATCAGGTTGTCTATTGTCACTATCTAACTTCTCTCATCATGATTCTATCTGTGTTAAGAGATATAATCCAATCATTAGAACCCTCTACTCGGGTACTCTATCTGCACATTGTAAATCTTGACCAACTCTCGTTAGTCTTTGACTCTCTACATGCACACTTGTCCACTTCATCAAGACACAATGTAGAACATATCCTCAACAGTGCTTGATCTCATCATTAGTACATATTCCATATGACCTCATTCTCTGACTGCTACTATGTCAGTCTTTATAGAAACAATACTATGTTGACATCAATAACAAACACAGTCATGAATGCAACATGTCAATCATGCTAACAAACTCTCAAATGCTTAGGATACTCCCCAAAGGAATACCATCAACATTCATGCTAACAGTGTTGTGCATTCTAGAGAGTGTTGAAATTGGTGAAGTGAAAAAGGTGTACATGGAGAAGGCGAGGATATAACACCTAATGTATTTTCGACAAGTGAGAAAGAGAAATGTTAGGAAATGTTTCTTTTGGTGCAGGAAACTTAGGAGAATCTTTTTTATCCCATGTTAAGAGTTGATTATGATATGAACCTTCATTTCAATCCTAGGTTGTTTTCACAAAAGAGAAACATAAAACAGTTGAACACCAATAATTGTACAAGGAATGTCAAAGCTGGTTAGGTTCAATGAATTTGTTGAGCTTCACAAATGAATGAGTCATGGGAAAGTGGCTCATTCCAATTCAGGTGGTATTCCAATTCCAAGGAACCAAACATAGAAAATGCATCTTCTTATTATGAATTCCATGTGAACCAAAGGGTTCCAAACATGTTCTAAAAACTATTTTTTGGATTTTTGACTTCCACAATTGTCAAATAGTAGAATTTGACAATTCCAACAACTGAATGGGCCCTAATATAATTGATATTATATTATTATGGATTTATTTACAATAAGTGCACATATAATGAATCTAAGAAAGATGAAAATTATGAACTTTTTGTGTTACAATCTCTATTGTTTATTTATTCACTTTAACCCAGGTAGTTAAAGAAAATTGAGCTCAAACAATATGCAAGTATCACCTTTGTATTGACATGGAGCATTGAAGCATTTAAATACACTTGCACATTACTACAATGATAGTTATATATCTAACTATCGCAATATTAGACTGTAGTTGATGTTGAACACTATGTATATGTTAATTACTTAAACATGCAATGTGAATTGATTATACAATGTGAATTGATTATACCATGTGAAGGATTTAAATACACTTACACATTATCATAATGATAGTTATATATCTAACTATTGTATGCTAGATTGTAGTTGATGTTGAACAATGTACATGTTAGTTACTTAATCATAGATTGTTAGTCGATTGTATTTTATTCAGCATATGTATTATTAGGTCTAGATGGTATTTTATTTCATTACAAATAGTTTATGAATAGAATCATTATAATTGAACTGTGATAAAAATAATATTAAAATGTATCTTGGGTTCATTGAAGTATATCTCAACATTGTTTTGTTAGATATAAATTGAGTTGTTTAATTTTTGGTTGTTTAATTTATTTATTTTTAATTAAAACTATGTTGCATAGTTTAGGGTTGCTACTAGATGTCTTTTGATATTTTCATAAGAACCAGAGATAGACCGATAGGTTTGAACCTTTTCTTTAAGTTTGCCTCAACTTAACAGTATGATTGTGCCAACAAACAGTCCTTGTTTTAGCTTTACTGGTAATAGAAACATTTATTTAGCAATTGTGGGAATAGAATCTTTCATAGTTTTTGTCACTATAAAAGAAACATGCAATCAAGGTATTTGTGCACATGAAGCATTAATAAGGTATTTTTGCACATGAAGCATTAATGGTGGTGATCTGAGTTCATATGACAAAGGAGGAAATGTTTCAACACCCACAATTACAAACCTTTATTTAGAATATAATTAAAAAAATATTGCAAAGTTACAGCCATCCAAAAAAGTATTGCCTGATCATGTGTTTAATGCACCGTAACGTGCTGTTGTTAGTACAGTAAATTAAACATCAGTTATTGCTAGCAACAAATTATCAAAAAGATGTTACATTTGCGAAGAGAAACATACACAATGTGTGAAAAGATATAATTCACTGATACATTCCAAAAGAAATAAATAATGCTACAAAGCCATACCCAGTACACCTGATTACCAACATAGACACCAAATCAACAAAAAATTGTTGACTGGCAACTGATTTCTTAGACTGCAACCCTTCTCTGTCCAAAACGATCGAAAATCTGCAAATGTGCATGAAACAATGTAAGATCCCAAGTTTGCAATGTCAATGAATTTCATAGACCCAAATCAAAACATACTTACGAAGGCAAGAAATGGGTGATGGAGCAACCATCCAAGAACAGGCACTTTACACAGAAATGCTTTAGCAGTGGGCCAAAAACCACTGCAAACCAAACAGCCATTCAAAGATTAGCACCATATATATCTTATCAAAACTGTTGACGACAAAGGAAAACTTTAAGGCATTGAGATTTCTTATAGCTTGTACCATTAATAAGACATGGCATATTGTTTGGTATCTGAAATTCCAGAATATGTATTAGAGTCTAGAGATATGAACCTGAAGAGGACAAAAAATCCATATGCTTCCAGCAACATGCCAATAAATGTCCAACCGACAATAAGTACAAAGAAACCTATGACAAAGGCAATTGTGCCCTGCAGAGTGCAAAAATTGTATTTAGATCACTGCTCAGGAATAAACTGTTTGCAGCATAATACATACATTATAATATGATATATAAAAAATAAAGGCTAGTAAATCTTGTATAGAAAAGGTAAAGTTAGCTTTTCAGGCCACAGCCAAGCATGATGACATTATGGCTTGTGAGACATCCTTGCTGATATCCATAAGACCAATTCTAACCATTTACCTTGAAGTACAAACTATTCAACATGGCTTCTCAGAGCATATTTAAAAGAAATCATGAGAACATCAAGAAACAAACACAGAGCTCTTTTTTACATTGAAAAGAGTTGAATACACGTCAAATTCACAAGCTCAAATTGAAAACATGAAACCCTTGTTGAAATACCTGGGAGACATGTTACATGCTTAAATGTATAAATGTCAGTTGTTGAGATGAGAAAATCTTCCCATCAAATACCTTGTGTAGTATACTACAATGGATAAGGCAGTGTAAGTCCTATACAAATGTGAGTTAAGAGATGCCTCTTAGGGGATCTAAGCTGGACATCCCACAAGGGAGATTTATCAATCAAGAAAGAAGTGAATGGAAAGGCTATTGATGCAAACTATTTCTGAAAGTATTTTGAAGTGTTTCTAGGGAAACTATCGCAAGACTACCTGGTTGGCAAACTGGGAAATAAAGGAAGCTTAAAATTATGTAAAGAGCATGGTTCAGATTATTGAGCACTAAGTATTAAACAAATGGCATAATGGTAAATGCTTCGAATTATTGAGTGCTAAATAACATTAAACAAACTTGTTAGGATGCAAATATGCATGAATGTTTAATACATATTCCCAAACCTCTATTGTGAAGGCATATAAATAAGATGTGTTATTGTAGGGGTAAATGCATAAATTTAAAACAAAACAAAAAAATTATCTCGGAATTTGCAACCTAAATATGCTATTATGTACTACATGTGGTTACTTTTAATTCGTTGCTATATTGAGGTTCCAGCTTGCATGTCAAGATGGTTCTCCAAATAAACATCCATCATGATCATGCCTATACATTCATCTTTCAGTATCTGTTGAGGGAACTGATACTAAACTAAGAAGTGTTCTAGATAACTTGTACTGATCCATAAATGGCATACATATTCCACTATACCATTTAGTAACACATTTATTTCCATATATCTTATTTTCCAGTGTTGTGCTACTGAAAAATACTGAGATATTTTAAACTTGTGCTTTCTACAACATTTTGGCTGGCTTTCATACATTGCAATATGATAAATTATAAATGCTACATAGATTGCATATCATATTTCAAATCCCAACCATTACTACTAAACATGCATAGTATGGTATAGTATAGTATACATATAGAAATTGAAATGCTTGTAATACTGGTTATGAAATGATGTTTCACTAGAACATACGAAATTAAAATACATGAATATAGCAAAATTGCAACATGAAATAGAACCATTGAACATTCAACATAGTAACATATTACATACCCAATAGTAACATTCAAAAATCAAAATTCAAATAGAAATCCAAGTCCCCATTCCAGTGGCAGCATGGTTGCCAAATGGCGAAGGTGGGGGGTTACTTAGGTACTTGAGTACCTGGTGCGGGCACGTCTTGCGGATGGGTACTTTGAGGCTTGGGAGGGGGGTGTGAGTCCCCGTGTAACACTGTTTTTCGAAGATATTATTTTACACTTAAAGAGTAATGTAAAATTGTGTATGAACAAAACAACAAAAAGACTCCACCTCTTCTCCACAAGTCTAATACATTTCAAAAAAAGTCAATATACATGATCACTTAAAGTTTGGTAGCTGCAAGAGATATCTGTGTACCTATGATTGCATCAGCAATGAACATTGTATTTGAGATATTCTCTGCTGTGTTATCTAATCCTATTATAGTCAGGCTGCAGATAATCTTCATTTATGAATGCTCTTTCATATAAAGAGCCATGCCCTTTGAAGATCATGAAGAGTCTTCAACGTTGGCTAATGGAAGGCCATGTGCGTGTTCTAAAGAGACTTTTCTTGTGTAAACGAGAAGTTATCGCATTGCATCTGAAGAGAGTGTGCATGTATATTGATGAGCCAAGACAATGGAAGGTCAAGACGATGAAGGGGTCTTCATTTTGCAACAAGATAATGAAGGGTCAAGGCAATTTTATATAATCTTCAGAAGGAATTCGTATGAGATTGATTATTGATATCATGTGTTTCTGAATATTACCTCAGTTTGAGCCTTGTGTTTCGGCATATTGTATTTCAGACTTTTTCTTACTCATCAATAAAGAGATTTTATTGTGTGGATGGGTTTGTCTCCCTCAAGATGGAGGGCCTTCCCAGCATAAACTGATTTCTTCATGTTCATTATTTGTTTCTTCTGTTTATTGTCAATTCTGGTATAAATCATTAACATGGTATCTAAGTGGGTTGGATAACACAAAATAAGGGTAATCAAATTCAAGCATTTCTCATTCCATTTGGGAGGTGGCTTTGGAGTGTCTTCATTCTTCTTTATATTATTTTGGCACTAGCTAGATAGACCTTCTCATATGTATCATGAAATTGATTTCATTAAAAGTTAATGCAACTATATCGATTATTTAATGAGTCGGTTTCAATTTGAGGAAGTTGTGTGCTTTCTACAAAGCTGTCTATTGTAGATCAGATGAGTCTATGTATGTTGGATAGAGGCATCCGGGTGGTGTATTTTCTTTGAGTGCAGCACTTTCAGTGTATAGTTGATGTATATTAATAATATGTGTTTCAAACTAATGTGTGCTGTGTTTTAGATTAAACAATGTACGGCATTTCAGATTTAGGTAGTGCGTGTAAAATTTTTGCCGCTGAGGAGATACAAGAATAAGAGTTGAAATAAATATTCAAAATTGAATGTCATATGTTGAAGGACAGTTGAGCTTTTTGTGATTATGTGTATGACCGGCTAAATTCTTTTCTTTAAGTATTCTATAAATGATTTAGTATTTTTTGAGGGGGAGTGATTATCATGATGTAATTGGTAAAATACTTGCTTAGTATTAATAGAGATCGAGAGGTCAATATATACAAAAGAATAAATGATGTTTCCTTAGAAAACAATTGTAAAGAATATAAACATTCTATTCTAGCTAAAAGAAAGTTAAAGAAAGCTAACAAATAACTACAAACTAACTAATATTAGAAACATTCTAATATTTACAATAGATTACAAATAGATAACCACTGACTAATAATAGAAACTTATCTATTATCGTAATACTCTACCTTAATGGTTAATCTATCCACAACACCAAGCTGTCCTCTGAATTTAACAAGCTTATCAGGACCAAGAGGCTTGGTGAGAATGTCTGCAGTCTGATCCGTGTTAGGAACATACTGCAAGTCTATTGTCCCATCTTCAACCAGCTTTCATATGTAATGATAATGAACATCCACATGCTTGGTTCGTTCATGGAAGACTAGCTTCTGTGCTAACTTGATAACACCTTCGTTATCAACAAGCAAAGAGGTTAGTCTTGTTGGTGACATCTGCATACCCTCAAGCATTTGACGAACCCAAACAACTTCACAACCTACCTTAACTGTCCCTCTGTATTCAACCTTTGCAAAGGAGAAAGAAGTTGTCTGTTGCTTCTAACCAATCCATGTGACAGCACCGAATCCCAAATTGAACACATCTAGAAGTTGAATTTTTATCGTCAATAGAGACTGCCCAAATTGAATCTATGAACCCACTAAGTCTAGGGTTGGAACTCCGAGAATAAAGAAGGTTATAATCTAAAGTACCCTTCACATAACGAAGCACACACTTTTCTGCCATCCAATGATCAGCCTTAGGAGCTGTCATAAAACGTGAGATGTAGTTGACTACAAAGCTGATATCAAACCTAGTAGCAGAGAGGTAGATGAGGTTGCCTACTAGTTGCCTGTATGTAGTATCATCAACGGAAGGAGAATCAAACTTTGCTGATAACTTGAGACCTTTCTCCATGGGTGTAGATTTGTCTAACAGAGCCCTAGCATATTTGGATTGAGAGATGAATATACCAGAAGACTGTCACCAAACCTCAACATCTAGGAAATAGTGCATGAGCCCAAGGTCAGTCATATCAAAAGACTAGCATAAATTATGTTTGAATCCCTGAATCAAACATATTGAACTGCCAGTGATGATAAAATCATCCACATAAATAACCAGAAGGATGATGTCACTGTCAGTAGTCTTGATGTACAAATTTGAGTCTAACGAACTCCTCTGGAAGTCTTGATCGTTGAGGCACTTATCAATTTTCATGTACCATGCCCGAGGGGGCTATTTCAAGCTATAGAGAGCTTTCGCTGATTTGAGAACCTGATGTTACTTACTAGCAACCTTGAAATTAGGAGGTTGCATCATGTAGACCTCTTCGTGGAGATCATCATTCAGAAAAGCACTCTTGACATCCATCTGATGGACCTTCCAGCCAAATTGTGCTGCCATAGCTAGGACTAATCTGATTGTGCTCATCTTTGCAGTAGGAGAAAAGGTCTCCTCATAATCAATGCCCTAATGCTGAGAAAAGCCCTTTGTAACTAAACAAGCTTTGTACTTATCCATCAAATTTGTATTTGATTTTGTAAACCCATTTGCAATTAATGGGTTTCTTCCCTAGTGGAAAATTAGAAAAGACCTAGGTGTTATTCTTCAACAAGCTCTGTTGTTCAAATGTCATGGCTTGTTCCCACTCTAGAATTCCTTTAGCCTCGGAATAAGTTTGAGGTTCAAACACATTGTGAATGTTGGCCATGAGAGAAAAGTTAAACACTATAGATTTTCTCTTTTTTCGTGCAGTTCTCCCATAAATGAAGTCATCATCATGAAGATCAGCAAGTTTCTTAGCCCATCATTTAGGCCACAGAGGAGAATGACCAACATTAGTATCAAGAGATGCTCTATGATCAAGTTCCTCATCTAAAGATTTTGGATCAAACTCAGATAAAGCATCTACAAATCCTACAAGAGAAGTTGGAGGTGTCTGTACACAGATCATTGGTATAACTAGAGCTGCAAGAGCTATTGGAGCCCTCCCATCAGGTGGACCTAATGGAAGCCTAACTCTCAAATCATGAGCCTTCATAGGCTGGTCTGTTGGATTAGGAACAGGAGAAACAAGCATTAATGGTCCTCACTGCTCATCAAAGACTACATCACGACTATATAAGAGACGAGATGTCTCAGTGTCAATCAAGCGCTAGGCTTTGTAAAGACTATTGTATCCAGCAAGCATGAGACTTTGACTCTTGGCATCCAACTTGGTGCGAGAAGCATCGGGGATCCAAACAAAAGCAAGGGAGCCAAAAACTTTCAGGTGACTAATTTAGGGCTTGTGACCTAACTAGGCCTCTTTCGGAGTCTTACCTTTGATCACCACTGTGGGTGACCAGCTCAAAAGATATATTGCAGTGTTAACTGCTTCTGCCCAGAACTTCTTCGAAACATGTTTGTGTTCGAACATGGAATGAGCCATCTTAGCGATTGTTTTGTTCTGATGTTCAACTACACTATTTTGTTGTGGTGTGCGGGGTGTGGTTAACTGCGTTTGATGCCATGAGTATCCAAGAAGCTAGAGAAATCATTAGGACAAAATTCCCCCCCATTGTCTGACCTAAGAGTAATAATAGATTTCCCAGACTCTTTTTCAACTAAAGGTTTAAACTTCTTAAAGACAAGAAATGCATCTAACTTCTTTTGAAGAAAATATACCCACATTTCTCTATTGAAATCATAAACGAACAATAGAAAATACCTAGGCCCAAGAATAGGAGTGGTCATAGGGCCACAGATGTCGGCATTGTTAATTCTATAACTTTAAATCATATCGATCTGATTACAAATCGAACTGATCTGTTCTTGCTTAAGATCCCTTCTAAAGTCTTTATATATGTGTCTTCCCTTCTTGATAGGTATTGGCATCTCTCTTAGATAACTTGGTTTTTATCTGACTAATCTATTTGGTTAGTTTAGGCATTAAACTAATATTTTTCTTTGGAAAGTCGTCAATTTTGAGAAGGGCAGTCCAGGCCAACTTTGGAAGGGACATGTCCTTTGTAAGGACATGCCCCTTGATCTCTATATTTAATAAGGGTGTGATTGAAGTTTAAGGACACACAAGAATTACAAGTCTGCTTCTTAATCAATACTGCCCTAAGATGACTTGCAAAAGATAAAAGCATTTCTAGAATTATATTTCTCCATTCACTCAAATCTGAACATTGAAGATTATACTCTAAAAGTACAAGAACAAGGTATACACTAAGTCTGATTTATTACAGAATTTATAGAAACTTTATATGGTATCAAAGCTCTGGTAGTGGAACCTAGGCTCTGCAAATTAAATAATCAAACTTGATATATATCTAGCATTACTCTTTTATCTTCAATGGCATACACAATCAGACTCAAGGACAAGTTTAATGGGAAAGAACATTTTGAGGCTTGGAAATTCAAAATCATGATGGTTCTTGAAGAAAATGATGTAAAACAATTTGTTGCTTCAACATCCAAACAACCTAATGTTGAACCTCATAAAACCATCTGGAGTAAAGGGAACAGGAAAGCTATACAAATCATATTAGATGAAGTGAAAAATGAAATAGTACCCATGCTAACGAAACATCAAACAACATTTGATATGATGAAAGCATTATTAAATGCATGAGGTTAACAATGCAACTAGAGTTTTAGCACTAACGAGGCAACTTAATCATATACAAATAAAGAAGGGAGAATTGATGAATTCTTACTTCCTAAGGGTTGTCAATCTAAGAGATGAACTTGCAAGTATAGGAACTATAATTAATAACATGGAATTGACACTGATGGCTATAGATGGATTACCAAATTCATGGGAAACATTCGCACAAGGAGTAAGCACCAAAGACAATCTTCCCGACTTCAATAGACTTAAGGGAGATTGTCTTCAACAAGAATCTAGAAAATTTAAGAAAGGGGGAAAAGTTGAAAACTGAAGATGAAGAACTTCATGTTCTTAACACATATTCCTATAAGGGCAAGAAGAAAAAGGGTAATCAAAAGAATGACAAACCTAAGAAAAATCTATCCAAAATAAAATGCTTCAAATGAGAAAAGTTTGGACACAACAAATCTAATTGCCCTGACAATTCTAAACAAGAAGTAAATTGTACAAACATTACTAAGGAAGATAACTATGATCCTGAGAATCGTGTATTGTATTCGGCACTATCAAATGAAGTATCAAGCAAGGCATGGGTGATTGATAGTGGATCATCCAAACATATTACTAGATACAAAGAAGCACTAGACTCTATATTTGAAAAAGTTGATGGTGAAGTTACCATTGGTGATAATTCCGCTCATTCAGTCTAAGGAATTGGGAATTGCACCTTGAAACTAAAGTCAAGCAATTCTCTACATCTCAAAGGAGTACTCTATGTACCAGGAATAAAAAGGAATCTAATCTCAGTTACAGCACTTGAAGATGATGGACATAATGTTGCATTCATAGATAGTAAAGTAATGACTTGGTCTAAGAACTCCTCATTTAAGAAAGCAAAGTTGATTGGTAAAAGAAAGGGATACTCATATGAGCTAAATACAGAATCTTGCCAAACTATTCAAGCCTTAAGTCATTAAGTTGTTGATATAAACAAAATGTGGCACAAAAAGTTAGGACATCTAAATTTTAAAACCCTATCAACTATGGAGAAGATGGTTACTGGTATACCTAAGCTGAACAAAGATCACTCAAGCATATGCAAAGGGTGCGCTCTGGGTAAGAACACCAAAAGTCCATTTCATGATAGCACTAGGATAACTAACAATATTTTGGAATTAATCCACTCAGATTTATGTGGACCTATGTTTGTTCCTTCTAATGGAGGATTCTTGTACTATATAGTTTTCATAGATGACTTCTCTAGGAAAACTTGGATTTACTTCTTAAAGTGTAAAGAATTAGAAGAAATCCTTAGGAGATTTAAAGAATTCAAAAACTTAACTGAAAACTTTTCAAGACTCAAAACTAAAACTCTTAGGACTGATAATGGGGGGGAATATACCTCAGATTTGTTTAAAGAGTTTTGTAAAGAAACAGGAATTAAGAGGGATATACCATTCCTTATAACCCACAACAAAATAGGGTATCAAAAAGGAAGAATAGTACAATTATAGAAGCCGCAAGAGTTATGATATTTGATCAAAATCTAGAATATTATGTTTGGGCAGAAGCCTCTTGTATTACTGTCTATATTTAGAACAGAATTGCTCACTCCAACCTAAGAGATAAAACTTCTGAAGAAGTCTTTACTAAGGTTAAACCTAATATAAGTCATCTTAGGATTTTTGGGTGCCCAGTATACATACATGTTCCAAAAGAAAAGAGAACTAAGTTAGAACTCTCCAAGAGAAAAGGTATTTTTGTAGAGTATAGTGAAACATCTAAAGCATATAGGATTTCCATACCTAATCAAAAAAATATTGAACGTACTAGCTATGTAATTTTTTAAATAAGACTTAGCTTTCAAAAGGGCCCTAAGTTCTGGGGATCCCTCTCCTTTACCTAGTGCTAAAGAAAATACTGAATTTGAATCTCAGAGGGAGAACATTGAGGAAATTAAAGATGAAATTCAAAGTCTCAATTTTGAAGAAATTCAAAAATTCTAAGAAAAAACCACTTTGGGCCATTAAGACAATAGAGGAAGCACAAGACTTCGCTGCACTATCTAGAATAGTCAAAGAAAGCAAAAGACCCAGAAGATTTTCTAGTTATACAGCAAACATGAATGATTTGTCTAAATTAGAACCAACCAATGTTTCAGATACTATTAAACATTCAGCTTGGAAAGATACTATGCTAGAAGAATACCAATCCATTATGAAGAATAATGTTTAAGAAATTTTTCTAAGACCTGAAGGAAAATCTATTGTTTCTTCCAAATGGATATTTAAAATAAAGCATGCTACTGATGGTAGCATTGAAAAATATAAAGCTAGATTTGTTGCCAGGGGATTCTCTCAAAAAGAGGGGATTGATTATGAAAAAACTTTTGCTCTTGTTGCCAAATACACCTCTGTAAGAGCAATCCTAGCTATTGCAGCATCGAAGGGATGAAAAGTACATCAGATGGATGTAAAAACAGCATTTCGAAATGGAACGATTACAGAAGAGGTATATTTGGAGCAACCTGAAGGATTTGGAACTCATGACCCTAAAGTTTTTGTTTGTAGGCTCAAGAAAGCTCTCTATGGACTTAAACAAGCTCCAAGGGCTCGGTACGAAAGAATTGATAAATATCTCAGTGGCTTAGGATTCTCCAAGAATGAAGCTGATCCAAATCTATATTATAAAAGGGATAAAGATGGTATAGTAATTTTGATACTGTATGTTGATGATTTACTAATAGCAGGTGATGATCATCTCATAGCTCAATGCAAGAAAGATCTAATCAAAGAATTTGCGATGAAAGATTTGGGACTCCTTCATTACTTTCTAGGACTAGAAGTACGGCAGAATTTTGACAACATTATACTTAATCAAGAAAAGTATACATTACATATCTTGAAGAGATTTGAAATGTGGAACTGCAAGTCTATGTCTTCTCCAATGGAGACTAATCTACATAAACTTAAAGAAGCAATAGCAGAATCACCTTCCATAGATTCTACTCTCTATAGAAAAATGATTGGGTCTCTTATGTACTTGGTAAAAACAAGACTTGATATTTGCTATACTATTAATGCCTTAAGTCAGTTTATGTGTGAGCCAAAGGAGATTCACCTAGTTGCAGTTAAACACATTATGAGATACTTATAAGGACTCTTAACCTTGGGCTCAAATATGACAAAGTTGACTTGGATTTACATGGATTCACAAACTCAAATTGCGATGGAAGTGTTAAGGATAGACACAGTACTTCAGGATGTTGTTTCAGTTTAGGATCAACAATGATATCATGGATATGCAGAAAGCAGTCTTTAGTAGCACAAAGTTCCACAGAGACCAAATACATTGCAGCAGCAATGGCCTCTTGGGAAGCAATTTGGCTTAGAAAGTTACTTGTGGGATTATTTGGTCAAGCCATGAATCCTACAATTATTCATTGTGATAATCAAAGTTCCATCAAGCTTTCTGTGAATCTAGTTTTCCATGATAGGTCCAAGCATATTGAAATTTCTTACCATTATGTTACAGATATGGTAGACAGGAATTCTGTAAAATTAGAATACATTTGCACTGCAGATCGGACAGCAGATATTCTTACCAAACCTCTCTCTCAAGTGAAGATAGATCACTTCAGGAAAACAATTAGTATGGTTGAATTATAAAATTTTGTATTCTTTAAATTATTAATAAAAATAATTTTATTGTCAAGCTATTCACTGTTATGGGCTCCACCATCTATATTCATTATTTAAGAGGTGACGATCTCTAAGATAATGAATACTTGTATAAAAGACATTATGAGAGATGACGATCTCTTAGATAATGTGTTGAACAATAAAAAACTACTATCAAATCTAGATGAGTTCAAGATCATTTGTGATAGACATTTCTATGTCTGAGTCACAACTCGAATAAAGGAAGAATTTATTCTTCAAACTTTATCTCGTGTTCTGGTAGATCTTAACTCAGGATCAAGTTGTGATATAGGATTGCCAATACCTATGAGTCACAACCTGGATAAATGAAGAATTTAATCATTCTTCGGACTTTATCCTATGTTGCATTACATGCAGTACTAACATCACTAGTATAAGTGATAAGTCATATCATAAGATGGAATATGACTTCGTATCATGTGTTCAATGATAACACACGCTAAGAAGATTCAGATAGATATAGAGTATCAATCTTTGCTTGTTCATCTTAATTGAAGTTGCTAGATATGATATCTCTCAGTATGATTATCAAGTTAAGAGGGAGTGTTAATTCTATAACTTCAAATCATATTGCTCTAATTACAAATCAAACTGATCTGTTCTTGCTTAAGATCCCTTCTAAAGTCTTTATATATGTGTCTTCCCTTCTTGATAGGTATTGGTGTCTCTCTTAGATAATTTTTTTTTATCTAACTAATCTATTTGGTTAGTTTAGGCATTAAACTAATATTGTTCTTTGGGAAGTTGTCAGTTTTGAGAAGGGCAGTCCAAGCCGACTTTGGAAGGGACATGTCCTTTGTAAGGACATGCCCCTTGATCTCTATATTTAATAAGGGTGTGGTTGAAGTTTAAGGACATACAAGAATTACTAGTCTTCTCCTTAATCAATACTGACCTAAGACGACTTGCAGAAGATAAAAGTATTTTCAGAATTATATTTCTCCATTCACTCAAGTCTAAACATTGAAGATTATACTCTGAAAGTACAAGGTATAAACTAAGTCTAATTTATTACAGAATTTGTAGAAACTTTATAGGCATGAACAAGCTGAGGTACCTGAGAAGCTCGCCATGAATTGCCACTAGTGAAAGGTGTGTGATGTTGCTTCCCAGCCTGGCATGCATCACAAACTTCAAGTTGCTGAGTCTGAATCTCTGGCAAACCAAGGACAAGCTCGTCCCGAGCAAGCTAAGAGAGATAATGCACATTTAAGTGCCCATATCACTGATGCCAAAGTGTGCTACCAAAAGACTGTTGAGCAGCCATAGCTAATTCCCCAAAATCACCAAAATCAATAAGTCGAAAAAGACCATGATCCTCAAGACCCACTGTAACAATAGACTTGTTATCTCCAAAATCTGCACCCTAATTGCTTTAAAGTCTTGAAACCCTCAACAATTTTGGAGGAACATTAGATCAACCAGAGGTTGTGGGTAACCTATGACCTGATTGAACCTCTAGATTCTAGGCCAGTTCCTATCTGATATATCTGATATCTCAACTATGCTAATGAAGATGTGAAATTTGTGTGAAAAAGGGTAAAGATGTAAACTTGAAAATGAAACCTAAATGATGAAAACTAAGGTGATACACTAGAATTGATAATGCAAATTATTGTTATACTTGTAACACAATGAATGATTTCAACAGAGAATCACGAAAACACATCTTGAAAGAACTATTAATTCATATCAATATTTTAAGAGAAGGTTAAACTATGAATATATGAAAGGAAATCACTCACAATCGAATATATCACTAAGTAAAACACAACTCAAAACCTATGAAAATAGATATCAGACATAGAAGATGCAAAACGAAACATAATTCAAAAAGTTTATCAATAAAACACAACTGAATAACATCAATCACCACAAAGCATACAATCAAATCCTTTACTCCAAAAGCTGAATCTAATGAAAACTGTATTACGATCAAAAGCCCAAATAACAATATTTCTGCATAATAGCTCAGAAAAATCAAGAAAAAGATGCCAAGACGAATATCACATGCACATCCCTCTCCTCTCAAAATCTGGACCCCTTCTCTATAAACAAGAGGGGTATATAACAATAACAAACTCAACACCACCTTCCCACAAAATCAGGAAGTGAGGGTCGAAATTATGAGTTAATTGTTTATATAAATAGCCTAACAGCTCCAAAAATATGCCTTGTGCACTCCAAATTATACCTTGACCACACACGCATGTAAACGAGTCCAAGAAGACTCTAAAAATGCCAAAAATAGCTCTATAATTGACTCCAAAATCATGAGTCTAATCTACAAGTCCAAAAATAGCAACTCCTCGAATTTAGACATTAAAACATGCAAATTCCCTTTTTACAACACTTAGTCTAATTTTAACTCTGCCTTTTAACATTATTTATTATTTATTGCATTTTGAGTTATTATTATTTACTAGTTGATTAATAATTTATCAACTAATAATAATAATTTTACAATTTCTTCAAAACGCAATAATAATAAATACATTATTAACCAAAACAAATAATATGGATTTTCAAAATTAAATCCTATACCATTAGTCTTAATTAATAATTTACCATCTCCTTATAATGTTGCGGACCTGAAATTTCATGAAACGTAAGAAAGGAATGTTAAAAGGTAACAAAAATCTTATTTTTGGCATTCGAATGTTATTTGGAAATCGCATGAAGAAAGAAAAAGGCTATGAAACCCTAGCCGAAATTAAGGCAATCTGGATTTTTTCGAGTTTTTGCACTTTGTTGGGTTGTTTGCTGCTGTCATTCTCCTCCATGCCTGGTTCAACTGGTTATTCTCCTTCATACTATGAGTGTGGTTGCATTCTCTATTTCTTGGCTCCTGGTCTTGTCTATGTCGTGAGTTATTCTTGCTCCATTTTGTGGCCCATTTTCCTCTTTCATTGCAGTGACTCCATTGTTCTTCAGGGGTTTATGTAGTGCTTCACTTTCATGTCATAAGTCATTGTTTCTCCTGCTATTTTCGTGGCTGTACTTCACTTTCATATCGTGAGTCAAGTTACCATTGCTTGCCGTGAGCGCTTGGATTGTTCTAGGTTGATGCCGTGAGTTCTTAATCTCTTCACTTTTAATGAGTCGTCTTCTGCTTCACTGCTTGCCGTAAGTTGTAGTTCTTCACAGGTTTAATGCGTAAGTGTTGGGTTGTTTTCATGCTGTGAGCTCCTATTGTTTGTCGTTACTCTGCTATTACTTGTAACTGGGTAAGCCATAACTGAGCTTCTTTATGTTCATTTTGTGGCTCTGCTTCTTGTTGTCGTTTGGTTCTGGTTATAGCCGTCAATTCTCTAGGTGTATGTGGAGGTTTTTGATATTTTCTATCTCCAAAACTTTGTGGAGATCTACAACTCACTGTTTTAGCCACCATTCATGGTGATTTTGACGCATTTCATCTTGCATTTCCTCTGCTTACAGCCACTGCTTGTTCAAATCTGGGCTATTATTGTATCTATCCATGGCCGGATGTTTGCTGACGGCTTCATTCTGGATATTTTGTTGACTCATTTCCTTGCTGGTTTATGCCGTGGCTCTGTTTTTTGTCACGACTCTATTGTAGCTAGTATTTGGATATGAAACTTCATGGCTTTGTTTGTTGTTGTGATCTGGATCACATAGAGTTATGTATGCAGTCTTTTACTTCTCTTTTCTCTACACTTTGTTCCTAAACAAAATATTAAACCAAAAGGTTTCAAAATAATACAATTGTGTCCCTTCAATGTTTTTTTTTATTATTTATTTATTCAGTTTTGATACAGCTTCCCATTGAATAAAACTGTTATAACTTCAATATGTGACTGCTCCAGATACTCATCATTCATATTCATTTGCTTGCACATGTACGCCTAACTGTTTGCCTATATTTTTATATTACCACCTGAAATAATTTGAGTGAACACCTTAAAAGCATGGATATTTACTCGTATTCTTATTCAAATTTGTGTTCCCTTATTGATGTTTCTAATAGAATATGTACATTTGTAGCTGTACACTTTCAGATCTTTTACTTTTAATGCAATAAAGAACATTCTTTTACTATTGCTTTCTCAACTTTGACTGGCTGATTTCTCTATTCGCTGCCTATTCTTTTCCCTCAGCCCATATTCCCTGTAGCTTTCACTTTTCAGCATGCTTGTTGATTCATTGCTGCAACTTGATGTTTTCAGCCCTATTATTCCATCTAAAACAAAAGGTTTCAAGCCTATTCGACTTGTCCCTTTAATGTTTGAATTTTTCTGATATTAAAAACAAAAAGTTTCAAATCAAATATGACTCGTCCCTTTTATGCTTTTTTTTTTTGTTATGAATCAGTCACACGCAAATAGTTCAATTTGTTATAATCTATTGCACAAGAATCAAACATGTTAATATTGAAACATTTATCGTGATTGTCCTCTTTCTCTGTTGATGTATGTCTTTATTTTGCTACGATGAGTAGCATGTTAGGACTGTGAATATGAGGTGAAGCGAGGTACTAGCATTGCTGAGATCCATTGCATCTAACCTATCTTTCTTCATGAATGCAGGGATCAAATGCATGGAAGGGATGCAGTTCGAGGCAGCAAACAGATGGACGCAAATGGATGCAACTCGACCAGTCATTATAGGCAATGACTAGTGCCCATGACCTTTCCTCTCTTTATACTTCTTTCATGTTATTCATTTCAGTAGAGTAGGAATATATATCAGTAGATAGAGACTACTCTTACAGTCAAATGTGTAAGAGAAATTTACTTTTAGCATCTTTATTCCACGCTTGTAAACATTAATTGTACCATCATGGTAAATAATACAAAAACATTGTATATTATTTCAATATGAATAAAAATGCTTCTTTTTTCCTATTCTAAGTATAGCTTGAAAGTGATAAACATGTATGCTTTACTCCATTTGAACATATGTGAAAATTGAGTAACATTTTTGGCAACCTTTGCTAATTGTCTGCCTACTAGACACTTGACCAGTTGCTTTTGATATCCATTGGGCATGAGAGTCTGAATTTTATGCATTCTTGGACCTAGACCAAACCTAACACAACTCCTAAAGTTGCTGGTTGGGTTTGGGATGTATGCAAATGAGTCTAATGAGACCTAAAAACTCTTGTTGGACAGATTTACATGTACGATCAGATCTCAGTATCAACTTTAAAAGTCAAAATTTTCATAGTTATCCATCTTGAGCATGCATGTCAATGTATGAATTGGATGGATACAGATGATTAATAGACGTATGTGCATGCATATGGCTAGGGTTGACAGCCATGTATGCGAGTATGAGACTACCAGTATGACATGAAATGGCTATGACACTAGGTGTATCATATGTATGTGCGTGCTAATTAGGTGCATGCATTCAACCCATGCATTGATGCGTATGAATGAGGTGGGCAGGCATGAAATGAAATTTAAACAACCCAAACCAGCAACTTGACAAAACTTAAAAACTTAAGCAAAAACAAAAAACTACGCTAGGAAAGAAAACAAACTGACATGCCATTGGACAGCACTTAAGGAAAACTTAAACCAATATGCAGATACATTTATTGAAAACATGAAACCTAATCCTAGAAAACAAGTAAAAGATAGATCATACCTCAAAGCAAGCCTTAAGGTGTATCCCATTAACAGGGATTGGTAGAACATCTCCTTCAAGAGTAGCAAGCTGAAATGTATTATGTTCTTTGCATTCAATTGTCTAAAAAGAGCCCACCCAAAAATGATCAAATTTAGCACGCTGCCCTGGTCTCGTTTTGAGGACATCTCACTTCAGCAACATATCTCCTTCCTTAAAATGACGATCCTTTTCCTTTTTACCAAATGTCTTCTTCATCTATAACTGCTGATATTCCATTTTCCGTAACGCTTCACTCATTTCTTCTTCTAACTCTAGCAATTTAGCATACCTTAGTTTGGGAGGATCTTGTTCTTCAAATAATATCAGCTGATCAGCAAGTTGTAGGGAAGGAAACTCAGAAGTAATAGGCAAGTTAGCCTCTTTCCCATATACCAAAACATAAGGAGATGTTCCAATGATTTGTTTAGGGGTAATCCTACCAACCATAAGGAAGATTTTAACTTTGAATGTCAATCACGCTTGTTCTCCTCTAGCGTTCTTTAGATGATCCTTAACAGATTCTTATTCGTGCTTTCCGCTAAACCATTACCTTGAGGGTAATAATTTGATGAGGTATTGAGATATATATCTTTCTTTAATGCCCATTCAGTCACTCTAGCTCCCACAAAAGCTAATACATTATCAGAAATGATTGAATCAGGAATCCCAAACCTTGTTGTTAAATCATCATAGAAATTAAATACAGCTGATCCATTTGCCTCTCTCAATGCTATTGCTGAAGTCCAACGTGTAAAGTAATCAGTAGCTGTAAGAATCCATTTGTGACCTGCACTAGAACATGGATTGATGGGGCCCACAAAATCAATTCCCCATTTCATAAACGGCTAATCAACCAAGATTGGTTGCAAAGGTAAGGCTGTTAGCCTTTCTTGGCCAGAAAATAATGCGCATCTTTGACATTTCCTTGCCCAAGTATGGGCATCTTTGAACAGATTAGACCAATAAAATCCTGCCCTTAATACTTTGTAGATTGTTGTCTTTGGGGAAAAGTGACCCCCTTCATCATGGAACTGTTCCAAGATCTTGCTGGTCTGATCAGCATTTATACAACGCAATAACATGCCGCTATGGTCTTTTCTGAACAAAAGATCATCAACCAAAACATAAGAAATAGACTGAAGTCTGAAGTACCTGTGTTTAGCTCTACCAACCTCAAAGGGCACTCCCTTGTTCGCAAATAATGAGTCATTCCAATCAACCAGCATGCTGATTGGTCATTTACAGCCTGATTATTATTAACCAACAACAAATTTTGGCTATTTTCTACCTCCTGAACAGTGTAATCAGCCAATTGTTAACACAAACCTTTACCTCTGACAAGTTTTGTGATATGAATATCAACATCATATTCCATGACACGAGTTATCCAGCCTACTCTCTTTTTATTTAAATCTCTGCTTAATAAAGATTCTTTCACACTCGGATGGGCTACCATTAAATGAATCTTGCTGTTAGAAACCAAATGTTCAAACTTTTTCAGACTTTTAATAATAGCAAGAACTTGTTTTTCAACAAAGTTGTACCTTTGTTCGTAATCTAGCAAACCTTTGCTGAAAAATGCAACAGGTTGCTCGAATCCTTCCACATTCTTTTGTACCAGCATTGTTGAAATGGTGTCAAACCTGCCATAAGCATATAAAATAAAATCTTTGGTAAAATTTGGATTAACCAAAGTAGGGCCAGCAGACAAGGCTTTTATAATTGCTTCAAAACGTCTCCCTTCTTTGGTCCAATTGAAAATAATATTTTTCTTTAACATTGTTGTTAATGGCTTCAAAAGATTTGCCATATCAGGTATGCCATGCCTAACAAAATTGATCCTACCAATGAAACTTTGTAGCCCCTTCTTATGGCTAGGCAATGGTAACTCTAAAATTGCTTTACTCTCTCAGGATCTATAATGGTGTCATGTTTTGAAACAATATATCCAAGAAGTCTTCCTTCATGAACAACAAATACAATTTTCTTACGATTGAGGGAAATACCAAATTCTCTGTATCGTTCCAGCTATTTTTTGAGATGAAAATTGTAATGCCGCCATTTTTAGCAGGTTCTTGCAGTTGGCCAAGTCAGTTCACCATCGCGACCCTCATGAGCTAACAATAGGATTTGGGGGTCTTAGTTGTGTGTTTATAGGCTTTCCAACAGCCTATGGTATGTTTTGGCTCCATTTGAGGGACTTACCACTTATAGTAAGTCAATATGTTGGTTCTGTTGAACTCACTTGAGTCAGAGGAGTTGGAGGATGCTCTCATTTTTTTATTTCGGGCTTCCGGTTTGGGCTCCAAAAATCTTGGAGGGAGCGTCTATTTCTAGTAAGTCACGCTACCAGGTTCATTCATCGCCTTTCATCATCAGGATTACTTTGGTGTTGTCAGATTTTGATTCTGATGCTTCTTCAGTTGTTTTCAAAGACAGGTGAATTATTATTATTATTCATCTAAATACGCTGAGGTTGTTATTTTTGTTAGTGTTGTTGGTTGATCACCTCAGTATCATAGCTCGTTGGAACCAAGACGAAAAGTTTTAAATTATGGGAACAAGAAACAGTGGCCTTACATGTCAGAATTTGAAGTTATGGTGGAAAAGGTCATTTTTGGAGCCAAAAGCAATTAACAAATTAGTTTATAATGGCACTTTATTATGTTTTAATGTTATGTGTGGGAAGCTTCTTAAGTGAAGTTCATTGGGGAAACTTTGTGCCATTTGGAGATTATAAATATGAGCCCATTTGATTAATAAAGCATCCGATTGATTATTTTCTTTTGTTGCCTACGAAGAGTTTATGACTTTGCTAATTTATTTGCCCTTGCTGAAGTATAAGGGTTTGGAATTAAGAAGTGGCTAGTAATTCACAGCTAAAGTATTGTGAATTAATTCTGAAAATTTTCTTAATTAAATTATAGTATTTCCCCACTGTTATGTACTGTACCTAAGAGTTTCATTGTGGCTGAAGAATTTGTGATTTGGAACGCCATTATTGTCTACTATTTGGCGTGGTTAAAGAGGAATATACTAGGGTTTTCATCCCTATATTTGGCAGTGATTTCAAACTTTGTAGAAGGCTACAATCAATTATTGGAGGGCAGCAATCAGGTTTTACAGCACCTACAATTATAAGCAAGGAGCATGTATTTCTAAACCTACGAGTAAATTGGATTATTTCTTGAGAGCTGCAATCCATATTTCATCTGTTAGAAGTCAATTTCCAAATTCATTATTGCATTCTTGTAAATTTTCAAAAGTCAATTTTTAAATTGGATATTAGTAGTATTGCCATCAATTATAGAATTAATTCTAAATTGTTTAGTGGTGTTCATTGTCCAAATTGATAAAGACTTAATCAATTAAAATTGTGAGCAGCTGGTTGTGAATTTAAAACATTATTTATTGAGTGATAATAATTTGTCGACCAAATGTTTGACAAAATATCAAACTGTTGATTAGCAAAAGCAAATTGATGTTCGTTAAGAATATAGCCTATTGAAGGTTTTTACAGTGGTATTAGAGCGGTTTCCTACCAGCCTATAGGAATTGGGCTCAATTTTTATTTTGTTCGGTGTTGACTTTGAAGATTTTCAAATCTGATTTCTAGAGTGACCAACACTTTATTTTCTCCAGCTTTGGACAGACATAGGACTAGCAATTCTAGAAGTCAATGGAGTAACGAGGAAGCTAGCGTAAAAATGAATGCCTTGCAGGAGAGTTTGGAGAAACTGAAGCTTCATCAATAAAGGTTAGCGGAGAGCTTGTCAAATCCCATGACAGTTTAGAGGGCAGCAAGGTATTATGGTTTCCGCCTTTAGAAGGCCGACATTGAGGTTGCAGGAAAGGAAGCTTGAGTTTTCCCTGACAAATGTCCATAATGTTGATGTACCTATATTTAGTATGGCATTTGCTAGCCCCATCCACAATGTTGATGATGGACTCATTTCACAAAGATCAGTAGATGTGTTAGTACCCTTGATAGATAGCAGCACTAAGCTTCAGGTAGTTGAGGCTCCCAAGGTAGTTGCTATGGTTAGTTCAGAGGTAGTTGATGATGTAGTTGCCACTGACTTTTCAGACTCACCAAAGGAGGGAGTTGTTATTGGCGACTTATATGTCAGCTACTGTAGTGTTGCTCCAATACAGGAGACAGTTGCTTCCTTAGGTGGGACCGAAGCACGTATGGAGTCACCCAACTATGATGTTTGTGATATAGGTGTTATAACGAAGTCGGGAGATGTGGATGCAAATGGTATGGACACATCTAATGATGCTATAAGCTACACCGGGAATGATATCCCTTATCAGATATTGGGTGATGGCTCCGAGGAGGTTTTTGATGAGTCCCAAGAACAATGTTTACATGATCTTACGTTTGAGGAGGAGATTGATATTGCGAGAGCTTCCATTTCTTCAGATGAGGAGTTGTGCGAGGATGATGGCACATGTATGAGTGATCTTGTGGTGGGTAGTTCTGATTCAGTTTCTTGTCACAGTGCAGTTAGTGAGATAGAGAGATTGCATAGGAGTCAGCGGTTACAGAGACATCATGTGACCAGTCAACTAAAGGTGAGTGATAGTGACATTTCTTCAGCTCTTGGGCATCATGATGTTGTCCATCAAATGCTAGCTACATCTGGTTGGGGTGCTCCTATGTCTAATGAGCGCAGTGATAGTACTCTTTCTCTAGCAGAGGTTCATGTGCTTTGAGAGGCTCTCAGGATCTTGAAGCATAATTACTTGTAGCTAGTTGTTGACCGGGATTACCTTTTGGAGCGGGGTAGCACCTATCATGAGACATTGTTAGAGAAAAAGGAGGAGGTGGTGGGGCTCACCCAAGAGCTCAAGGTGACTGTGGACTCTCTTCAGTGTACTCAATGGGCTCTTCAAGAGTCACGGTCAAAATTGGATGAGGTGTGGAGTTGGAGCATGTTTAGACCACACCAACCCCAAATCCAATTCAGTTGCATATTATGGTTGGTGGTGAGTTTGCTTCTACGGTTGGGGATGATGGACATGATGATGCGGCCGACACATCCGTCCAAGATATGGGTGCAGTAGATATAGATGAGATGAGAGTATCAGGGGAGTTGGGCTCTCATGTTGATTTGCTTCCTTTTGTTGGAAGCGAATCTATTTCTTCATCTCATACAACCGATAGCATTGGAAAGTTGGCAGTGCCACATTTTCAGAGGGATCAGCTGTGGGTCATAGGGGAGCAGGTTGATGCTTCCACATATAATTTCTACTGCATAGAGTCCTTCATGGAGTATCTATTGGAGAGTTCAGATGTGAGGGAGGATTCATACAGTGTTTGAGGATACTCTCATCCGAGGCTCTCATGCTATTCAGAGGTTAGTGGGAAAGATTGTAGAGACTCTATCTACTATGCTTCCCCACCGAGATTTTGAAGTTGGGTTTGCTGAGAGGGTTGCCCAAGATCCTGCCCAACCAATAGTTTGGAGTCAAAGATTGAAGCCATCTTCTAATTCCCAATTCAATGATGATAAGCCCTTGACAGAGATTGGGGGTTTTTATCGACATTACACTGTGAGAAGTGCTCATCATTTTTCTTTTGACCCAGAGGTAGAGGACTTGGTTTCACGTCGGTGTGGGTTGGCTCCAATTTCATACCATCCATTATGGGATGGGTTAGCACCATCTTTTGTAGATGGGATTGAAAGTTGCTTGTAGTGTCTACACACCCCAGACATTTTGGCAGAGGTTGGAGTTGGTGTTAGTAATTCAGGTACCTGTGGTTATTACCATCTCCACAGTGCAGTTGGGTGTGATTATCAATTTGATGGGAACTCAGGTGTGGACAGAGTTGGTATTTCAGTTGCATTGAGTTCCAATGGGTTGTTGCCTTCATCAGCACCTCAAGTCAATTTTCAGATGATTCTAATGTTGATGTCTGTTATTTGGGTGTTGGTGCTACAAGAGTTGTTTGTATATAGCAAGGATAGTATGTAGTTCTACCTTTGGGATCCAGGTGGATTGTGATGTCTATTTTGCTCCAGGATTGCTTGGGGACAAGCAATCTTAGGGAGAGAGGACTGTAATGTCCCCAGTTTTAGCAGTTTCCTGCAATTGGCCAGGTTAGTTCACCATCGCGACCCTCGTGAGCTGACAATAGGATTTGAGGGTCTTAGTTGTGTGGTTATAGGCTTTCCAACGGCCTATGGTGTGTTTTGGCTCTGTTTGAGCGACTTACTATTTATAGTAAATCAATCAGTTGGTTCTGATGAGCTCAGTTGAGTCAGAGGAGTTGGAGGATGCTCTCAGTTTTTATTTTAAGCTTCTAGTTTGGGCTCCAAGAATCTTGGAGGGAGCGTCTATTTCTATTAAGTCACCCCGTCAGGTTCATTCATCGTCTTTCATCATCAGGATCACTTTGGTGTTGTCAGATTTCGATTCTGATGGTTCTTCAATTGTTTTTGCAAGACGAGTGAATTGTTATTATTATTCATCTAAATATGCTAAGGTAGCTATTTTTG
This sequence comes from Cupressus sempervirens, assembly GCA_028749045.1. Classification (NCBI taxonomy): domain Eukaryota; kingdom Viridiplantae; phylum Streptophyta; class Pinopsida; order Cupressales; family Cupressaceae; genus Cupressus; species Cupressus sempervirens. The sequence goes on from CM053786.1 coordinate 577,128,309, forward strand.
TTAGTGTTGTTGGTTGGTCACCTCAGTATCATAGCTCCTTGGAACCAAGACGAAAAGTTTTAAATCATGGGAACAGGAAACAGTGGCCTTACATGTCAGAATTTGAAGTTATGGTGAAAAAGTTCATTTTTGGAGCTAAAAGCAATTAATAAATTAGTTTATAATGGCACTTTATTATGTTTTAATGTTGTGTGTGGGAAGCTTTTTAAGTGAAGTTCATTTGGGAAACTTTGTGCCATTTGGAGATTATAAATATGAGCCCATTTGATGAGTAAAGCATCCAATTGATTATTTTCTTTTGTTGCCTGCGAAGAGTTTCTGAGTTTGCTAATTTTTTTGCCCTTGCTGAAGTATAAGAGTTTGGAATTAAGAAGTGCCTAGTAATTCACAACTGAGGTATTGTAAATTAATTCTAAGAATTGTCTTAATTAAATTATAGTATTTCCCTACTGTTATGTATTGTACCTGGAAATTTCATTGTGGCTGGAGAATTTGTGATCTGGAACGCCGTTATTGTCTACTATTTGGCATGGTTAAAGAGGAATGTATTGTGGCTGTCATCCTTATATTTAGCAGTGATTTCAGACTTTGTGGAAGGCTGCAACCAATTATTGGAGGGTAGCAATCAGGTTTTAGAGCACCTACGATTATAAGCAAGGAGCATGTATTGCTGAACCTGCAAGTAAATTAGATTATTTCTTGAGAGCTACAATTCATATTTCATCTATTATAAGTCAATTTCCAAGTTCATTATTGCATTCTTGTAAATTTTCAGAAGTCAATTTTTAAATTGGATATTAGTAGCATTGCCATCAATTATAGAATTACTTCTAAATTGTTTAGTGGTGTTCATTTGTCCAAATTGATAAAGACAATCTATTAATATTGTGAGCAGCTGGTTGTGAATTTAAAACATTATTTATTGAGTGATAATAATTTGTCTGCCAAATGTTTGGCAAAATATCAAACTCTTGATTAGCAAAAGCAAATTGATGTTTGTTAAGGATATAGCCTATTGAGGGTTTTTACAAAACTTATGGTCTTTAGCCTCCTTGCTGAAAACAGGAATATCATCTAAATATACCAATACCATCTTATACATTAAGTTTCCAAAAGCCATATCCATAGCTTTCTGAAACGTAGCTCTAGCATTAGATAATCCGAAAGGCATTCTCCTATAAGCCATAGTTCCCCATTTCGTAGTGAATGTTGTTTTAAACTGATCCTCATCCTTTACCAAGATCTGATTGTAACCAGAATATCCATCTAACAAAGAAAACCTTTCAAACCCTGAAACATACTGTAAAATCTACTCCATAGAGGGTAAAGGGTGCCTATCTTTTAGTGAAGCCCTGTTCAAGTCCCTAAAATCAATACACAAGCGTAACCACAATGTCCTCTTCCTCCATCTTGCGACCAATGGCAAGCAACTGATCACAGATTTCCTAAATCCTATTCAGGTGAGCCTAGAGTGATGTTCGCTCATCCATACTAATTGAAAACAGAGTGTTCTTCAAAAAGAAAGCTCTACTTTTGTCAGAAGTCCCATGAAGATTCTTGAGATGTGCCCATATCTCGACAGTTGTCTTGTTGGATCGAATCTGAGAGAGTTGATCATCAGCTAGGGATAATTTGAGAAGCATCATTGCCTCCAGATTATTTAGATCCCATGTATTCTGATTAGTATCAAGGGCAGTTAGACACTATGTGAATCCCAAAACAATCTGATAAGTATTCTGATATTCAAAAATTGCTATTATCCACTGCTTCCGAGTGCCATAATTTTGACCATTGAATTTTGAATTGTTCTCGAGCAAAATATTAGTCAGAGATGCCATAGCACATTTTTCAATGAAAAAGCATTAAAATTTGTGAAGGCGCACACTTTGAGGCAAAGTATCAAAAGACCTAGAAAAATTGAAGAAGTACCCTAAAGAGAGCTTGAAAACCCAGAAAGAATATGTTGTCGATTCCTGGATCCGCTAGCATGAAAATTGAGGCACCCTGAAAAATTTGACAACCCAATTGAACTCTAAAAAAACCCACCAAGAATTTATGATCAAAAAAAAAATTAGAGCCCAAGAATTAGGGTTTCAAACGGAAACATCCTGGACTAAAAAAGATTGAAATCAATGGCAAATTTGCAGCAAAAAACACAATTTATGGGCATGAATCTATTATTGAGGTTTTCAAGAAACCCTTAGCATCGCTCCCAGCCCTAGATGTGTAGGAAAAATAAATGAAAATGCCCAAAAAATAGTCTCGTTTTTTAAACAACGGCCAAAAATAAAATATGAATATTGATGGTCAATATTCTCAGACAAACCCTAGTTTGAAGCAAATATTTCAGAAAAAAAAAAAATTCAAAAATAGGATCTAATAATTTCAGAAATGAAATTATGATTTTCAAAAAAAATTTAAAAAGTGGCTCTAATACCATATTAAGATGTAATTGGTAAAATACTTGCTTAATATTAGCAGAGATCAAGAGGTCAATATATACAAAAGAATAAAACTATATTTCCTTAGGAAACATTCATAAAGAATAGAAACATTCTATTCTAGCTAAAAGAAAGCTAGAGAAAGCTAACAAATAACTATAGACTAACTAATATTAGAAACATTCTAATATTTACAATAGATTACAAATAGATAACCATTAACTAATAATAGAAGCTTATCATTATTATAATAGTGACAAATTTTGTTTTGGAGTGTACTATGTTGATGGACTTGGCAGTAAGAAATTACTGAAAGAAAGGCTTCTTCTGTGCGAAGTTTGGAGTTTCCTAAAGGTTTGACTTGATGTGGTTCTTCTATGGGAGCTTATATCTATTACATCCAATATTTGTTGCAGTATACTCCTAATTCAATGTTAACGTAAAGCAACATATGGTATAAATCAAGAACAATTGGCTTCTACACAACAACTAATCAAGTATAGCAATGAGCATCATGTGCAAGAAGTTTTTAAGGTATAAATTGGAAAATGAGAAAGACATGTATTAAATGAAGTCTTCATCGACGAGAGACGGCAATGAAGTAGCAATATCATATTTAGTAATATCATTTTCTAAAGTTGACAGTCCATTAAACAAGATTATGCTTGTGGGGAGCTGAAATTAGAAATTTGCCAATTCGGCAATTATTAATGTTTCTAAGGTTGGGTCAGTGTCAAAATCAAGCATTAGTCACCTAACTTCATCGACTATATGAAGGAAAACAATAAAAGCTAAACACAGTGACTATAATGTCATGTTGGTAATAATAGAATTTAACTAAGACACAATCACTTAACATAGGCGTCTATTTACAAAGGCATAAAAATATATATTTACCAAATTGTGCATAATTCTAGGCATATAGTAGTATGAATAAGTAATGTGAAGAGAGGAATATTTAGATTTCAAAATGAAGTATGTGCAATTTCAAAAAGGTTTGTATTAAGTACTGACCCAAGATGAAGAATTAATGTGATGGATTTACAAGCAGTGAAGAATACAAAAGATGCATATCAAGATTATGAAAATAACTGATATGAAGGTTTTCAAAATTAATGAAATTACATTTTGCATTACCCCAAAAATTATTTTGGAGGTTGAATAGGGAAGTTTAGTCCATATGAATTTAAGAAATTGTCCCCAAATTCTATAAGACTAGACAATGGACATTCCAGTTACAGAGATGTTTAGAAGTAAGCACACTTAGCTAAGTGCATGCTAGTGTGTAGAAAGTGAGTGTATACAATATATTTCATTAAAAAGTTTTCAATGAAAAGGATAAAGATCAAAGGAGTTTGTACGTGATGCAATGAAGGCTTATAGATTCGGTCATTATGAATTGGTGCTCAATTGAGGTTGATGCCTCAGCTGACTGGAATTTTGGTGATTCAGTTGTTCAGTCTCTATGCTTTGAGATGAGGATTGGTGCTCTCTACGAGATGGTGCTCACTCTTCCTTCATATTGGGTTAGAGATTCAGAGGGAGCTTGGCAGCAGATGAAGAGTGTCAAATCCTCTATAGAGGATCAACAAGCTTGGTCGCTTCAAAAGCTCATTGTGTGGTCAAATATTGGAGCCAACTGTAATTTATCATGATAATTAAAGCTAGGGGAATGTCTGCCCCAGCTGAAAAGGAGTCTTTGCTAAGAGGGAGTCTCAACATTGAGTCGTTCTTATTATGCGCTATTAAACATTTTTCTTTGAGATGGAGAAATTTGAGGTGAAAGCCCTTGTAATGCATTTTTCTTTGAGACGAAGAAATTTGAGGTGAAAGCCCTTGTAATGAAGTTGTCTTTGAGACGAAAAAAATTGAGATGAAAGCCCTTGAAATGATTTTTTCTCTAAGAAGGAGAAGAGGTGAAAGCCCTTGTAATGCATTTTTCTTTGAGATAGAGTAATTTGAGATGAAGCCCTTGCAATGCATTTTTCTCTAAGATGAAGAAATTTGAGGCGAAATCCCCTATTGCTCTTTCCACTAATGGGAGTAGCCATAGTGGATGTCATGTTGAGAGACTCCATGACAACATCACATTGAGTGACTCCGTTATGGTAGTATTTATATTACACATGGGAGTAGCCATGGTGAACAGCATGTTTGGTGACTCCATGATGCTATCACATTGAGAGATTCCATGATAAAGTTTTGGTTCCTTCAGAATGGGTGTAGCCACTGTGACTGACATGTTGAGAGCCATGACATGAGAATTTGAGAATGATATCTCTTTTGCTAAGAGAGAGTGTTAAAGTTTGGTAGCTGCAGGAGATATCTATGTACCTGTGATTGCATCAGCACTATATTTGGGATATTTTCTACCTAATTCTCTTCCATATTACCCAATCCTTTATTATAATAAGGCTGTGAAGTGTCTTCACTTATGAAGGATCTTTCATATGAAGAGCCACGCCTTTTGAAGATCGTGAAGAGTCTTCAGCATTGGCTAATTGAAGGTCATGTGTGTGTTCTAAACAAACTTCTCTTGTGTAAACAAAGAGTTATAGCAATGCCTTTGAAGAGACTGTGTGTGGATATTGAAGAGTTAATAAATTGAAGAATCAAGACAATGAAAGGTCAAGACAAGGAAGGGGTCTTCACTTTGTAACGGCAAGATAATGAAGGGTCAAGGCAGTTTTATATATTCTTCGGGAGAAATTCGTATGAGATCAATTATTGATAACTTATGGTTCTGAATATTAGTTCGGTTTCAGCCTTGTCTTTGGGCATATTGTATTTCAGACTTCTGCTTATTCATCAATAAAGTGATTGTATTGTGTGGATGAGTTTTTCTCCCTCATGTTGGAGGGTTCTCCTAGGATAAATTGTTGTGTTCAGTTTCAGCCTTGTGTTTGGGCATATTGTATTTCAGACTTATGCTTATTCATCAATAAAGTGATTGTATTTGTGGATGAGTTTTTCTCCCTCAAGTTGGACGGTTTTCCTAGGATAAATTGTAGTCTTAGTACTTATTATTTGTTTCTGTTGTTTTGTTTATCTTAAATTCTGGGATGAAACATTAACATGATCTTGACCTTTTTAGCGATGAATAAATGAATGTAATTAGTGATGGTGAGACTTTGCCAACTCAACCAGGTGCTTTTTATGGCTTAGATCATTTTTTAAGTTTTGGAGACTTGAGACTTGTCATTCTATGATTCAAAAAACATCTTTAAAGTCATGATTTCATATTTGTTATAGGTTTAACCTTGATAAGTTTATTGTGGTCTACAAGTGTGAGCATAAGTTTTATATAAATTTCTAATCCATTTACAAACGTTTACCTATTTAGGCAATTTTGTTTAAGTATTTCTTATATTTAAAAGATAAATTGCAGATATTTGAATTTAGTCAAAAACTCTCCCAAATTTCATCAATTGACAAATTTGTTATTTTCTTTTAATTCATTCAACTCGAACAAAAACCTCATATGCAGCAATTAACATAAGTTTCAATGAGTGCATAAACAAAACCATTACTAACAATTCTGAGGACAATATCTGGAAAATTAGAATTGTAACCAGTTCAAAAAGGAAAAGGCACAAGGAACAAGGGTACAACTAACTAATTGTTAATCCACCAAACAATATCACATGCGAGCATGTGTTGAGTTTGTGATTGGCCATCAATAAAGGAGTTCACAATGTGTAAAACTAATGTTATTCTCCAAATAAAATGCATTAGCATATATAGAAAATAAAGAAGTTATGTTTAATATCCATAACCTGCTACTCCATAAGATATTGCCTTCAAATGAATGATACAATTAGATTCTATTGGCTTCTGGCATTACTTGTTTTCTTTCTTCAGTCAGAATGCTTTTGGTAAGATAAAATAGCTGTATCTAGTAAATTATCACACTTAAGGATTTAGGCCATCTTTTTCCCCTATTATGAGAAAGCTAATCTCCAGTATTCTGAGGTTCTTTGCATATGCTAGAAGAAAGGAATGAAGATAAGTACAATAAAAAAGAAGCAAAAAGAAGCTGAAATTTGGAAAGAAAATTTATAAAAACTTGAACAAGCAGCAAAGCACAAGTTGTACTCCTTGGCACTTGCATTTCAACACAAACATATTTTGCAACTAAATCAAGACAGTTCTGGCACACATAAAGGCTGGAATCACTATCCTTAACAGCATTTTATGCGGCAGTGATAAAGAAAAGTATTATCACCTTGTGTGCAACTAACGTGCTGAACTCATACCTTGTAATGCTGAGGTGTGGTAAAGAACTGTACTGTGGACTTTATACCAATGGTTAATGCTAACCCACACAAGAACAGAATCTGAAAAAGATTATGATGACCAATGATGTAAGTATGCATGAAAATTTATTAAGAATGAAAAATTCTATTGCCGTCTGAAGATCTGTAGGAAGCTTACATTTCCCATTGCTAATAAACCCTTGTCGAAAACAAAAATCACTCCCAAAAATGAGAAAAGAACGCCAAATCCAGTTAGGCCAATCCCAATCTCTGTTACATTGGCAAAGGTAATCTTAGTTTCTTGCATGAATTTATAAGGTCATGCTATGCTATGGTTCAATCGCTGTAAAATAAACAAACAGAAGAAGCAAATAGTCGTCATAAAATACATGGCATCAAAATAATAATAACAAGAGATGACAAAATCTACAGACTTTAAAATTAAATCATAAATGGAAAGAGAATGTCAAGCGTGGATATAGATGAAGGGAAGAATATATTTCAGAGGACTTATAATCTTCGTTATCAAGAAACATGAATGACAAGAACAGCTTAGTATGAAATAGAGGTTTTCTCCTTTGATGATACTGAAAAGAATCACAAGATTAGATTCACGTGCATGCTTCTTTAGAGAAGGGCAAAGCAGATTTTAGTTTAAACCTTAAATGATGCAAATGAAACTAGTCCTTAAATTGTGCTATAGAGCATCATAAAGTTAAATTATGAGAAACATGTAACTTTAAGTTATTAAAATACAATTGTCAGTGAACCCTAAGAAAGGATCATAAAAGCCTCTAATATTGGTTTATTTTGTATATACAAGTTTGTTATTTTCAAATAAAGGTAATATTCCCAAAGGAGTTGATTAGTGCTCCACAATATAGTCACATTATAGTTTTTTTTTGGTTCTTTCAGCCCTCTAGCGAAGGACTTTCTTTTTCAATTATTGCATGGGTGTGGCATTTGGTACACTTCCCTTCATGCAGGAGGAAGCCATGTCCTACAGTATTGCTAGCTTGCTTCTCCAGTATAGTTACTGTTTTGGAATACATGTTAGAGGGCAGTGTTGTTGTAGTTGGATATTTTTGACATCCCACCTATTACGAGTGCGGAATGATAGGATATTACAGACGATTGGGAGGGTGGATGGCCTTTTGTTTGTGGGACCAAGGAGGATCAATCACATGCTTGAGTGAGGTTCTCAGTCAGCTCAAGGATCTTCTTGTATATGATAGCAGCACATGGCAGGTTGATTTGATTGATCATGCATATGGGGGAATTTGGGATCTTGGTATTAGTATGATTGATGCATTGTTGTGGGGGAGTGATGAGTGCCTTCACCTTTCAAGACATGTTGCTTGTATTAGAGTAGCACAGCAGCAGAGTAGAGCAGACCCAAGGAGGCTAGTATGGGATCTGGGAATTTTAGTCACAGCAGGAAGATGCAGATTGCTTGAGGGCAAGCAATCTTTGGGAAGAGAGGACTGTAAAATCCCCTTTTTCTAGCCATTATTTCCAGAGGCTTCATCAGCCCTTTCCACCATGGTCCTGTGGGATAACTAGGATTCTGCAAGGATCAGTGTGAGATTCGACATTGGCTTCTTCAACTGCAGGTAGATTGGAATCGAGATAGCAAGGTTTGCAAATGCTTACCATTTATAGTAAGTTGGCAGGGATCTGCATTTATGGATTTTTTACTATTGGACTTGGAGCGCCTCATCGAGCTCTTTCTGACACACTATCGCTAGGAAAAGAGAATAGAAATGATAAGACAGGCAGGGGAATTTGAAGAGTCGATGTATTGTGTTTAAAAGAAGGAAGAGAAGCTCATTTCAGTATGCTTGGATATTGATTTTGGTTTTGAGTTTCTCTTGGAGAAATGTGTGAAGTGTTCAGCTTCATATTTAGAACTTGAGGACGAAAACCTTCAGGCTCTACTTGGCAAATCAAACGCAAACCCAGTTCAGCATTGGAGGTGAATTTGTGACAGAGTTCACATTGGAGTCATAGGTTCAATTCTATATATTTTCCCAATCTAACTGTTACTGTTGTTTGTAAGAGTGGGCTCCATGTTATGTTATTATATTGCTGGTTTATAATGCAATAATGAATCCTGAGGCTCTTTAATTTAACAATTTCTTGGTCATTTACTGGTTAATATGATATTTTATTTCCACTAAGTTATAATTTCCATTTTGAGGTTGTCTCATTTGATCATGCAATTCGCCTACATTGTTTAGCATATGAGCATCCTTATTCAAGAGAGAGTTGAAGATTTGGTGTTTCATCTTGAATAACTAAGTATTCGATTCTATATGTTATAGTAGAACAAAACTCACATCAACAAGTTTATCCTTTATTTGCCTTGGTCCTATAACCAATGAATTGAGTCAAATTCACTACAACATCTTGAGGAGAAATTGTCCTAGCAAAACCAAGGTGGGTTTGGCAACCAACCTCGTCCCAAGTAGAGAGTTGTGAACTGTAGTGTTATTAAACAAATTTGTCTAAACAAAATGGTTCCAAAGAACATAAATTTACACATGTTTGAATTCATGATAGAAAAGTAGGTTGGCCAAGTGTGCAACACCCAAGTCAGCACCAAAATTGACTAAACAAGTTGGTCACGATTCGAAATTAATTTTTAAAGAACATTTTTATTTTATTATAAATAATATAATTATTAGTTTTGATGTTTAAAAACAGTATATCAAGTAACAACATGATGCCTCATGAACGGAGGGGATGTGGCAAAATATGGCATTCTCTTGAACCATTCATTAAATTAATCCACAAGGGAATTGACAAGTGGAATCTTTAAATTAAAAACTATTAGGGTTGTATATACTATACATATTGGTGGAGGAAAATCAAAGAATGTGACATACAAAATTGTTTGATGCCCTTTTAGCTGACCTAATTATGCTCAAGCGAGTAATTGATACTTCTCTTTCATCATCATGTGCAAGACAAAGACATTCATGCCCATAATCTGAAGTTGTTGACATTACAAATACCCAATTGAAAGGCGCATACTTCCTCTCGTCAAGCTTGAGAAGGATAGAACTGGAACAATTGACAAGATAAAAAAATATTGTATCAAAAAGGTGTTTGACAAGAATGATTAATAGAGAGATTTCAATGATTAGGTCTTGCTTTGTGACAAATATCACAAATTCAAAGGGAGACATAGATAGTTTGATCCCTTGAACTTTGGCCCTTCCAAATCTGACACAATTAAGTAGACAACACATAGTATCTTGCTCATTTGGATAGTACTCATCTTCAATGCCCTACACTGGGCAATTCATAAAAAATATCAAGCCTTAAGGTTGCAGGATTTTCCTCCTTGTGTTACGTGTTGTATTTCTCCTTTCCATGTTGATGTCGTCAGTAAAGATTGTGTAGCCCACGGGTTGATATCGTCGGTAAAGACTTTGTAGCCGACGAGTAGATTAGGATTGTTATGTAGCCGACGGACCCCTTCGGGAAGGTTCGGCAGGAAGTATTTATAGTATATACCCCGTCTGGGATCATTGTAAATCATCTTATCTTATCTTATGCTTTGTATGTAATCTCTTGACATATGCGAATGATAAACAAAGTACTGCTGTTGCTGTTCTTGTTCATTGTCTGTGTGCATCAATCAATTAATCTATGCGGTAAACATTTGGCGTCGTTGCCTAATGGACCTGGAACAAAGGTTGGAATGACAACTGATGGCGAATCAGTTAAATAAAAATAAGAATAAGCTGAAGGACAAAGATGAAATAAGCACAGCTCAAAAAAATTTAATTTTGGCACAATAGGCCGAGCACCGAAGGAGGTTTCAGAAGATTGCCAACGAACACCGTAGCGCTGAGGAATTGTTGGAAGAGACTCGCCAGTGGGTGGAATTGGTGAAGGAAGCAAGGGAGGAATTTTTGAGCCTATATTCGCCGAAGGGAGAGAATTCAGACATAAGGGAATTGACTCGCACGGCTCAGAGTGCCGAGGGAGCACGAGCGTGGAGTGAACTCTTCGTCCGGGATACACTTCCAAAAGGGACAACTTCAGAAGATCCTTCTTCACCAAGGTTCGCAGCTGTTGAGACCGCTAATGTGGGAGAGCAGATCGCCGATGTGGGAGTGCAGACCACCGGTGTGGGAATGAATAGCGCCGGTGTTGTAGGACCAAACAACGCCCGTACACAAAATCCACTAGTAATGGCGGAACCAAAGGAAAAGCTGCCGAAGTTTGATGGCGATGGTATGGCTGATCCAATCCGACACTATAAAACTTGCGAAATGATTTGGAGGGCAAATGGCCTCACCGATACAAACGAATGGGTCTGACAATTTGCAACAACCATACGAGGTGTCACAATTGATTGGTTCGCCAATGCAGATCCACAAAAGTTAAACAATTGGGACAACATCAAGAAGGAGTTTATCATGGAATTTCAACTGTTGTGGAATGACAATGAGATTGTAGCAGAGATATACAATATTAAGCAGGGGAAGAACGAAACTATCCCAGTCTGTGCCAAGAAACTAAAAGACTTGATAAATAAAATGGCAAATAAGCCGGCCGACAGAATGCAAAAAAGATGGGTCATTGAAGGCCTACACCCGAAGCTACGGAAGAAGATGAAGATTGTGCTGCCATCGTTGTACACGAAAGTGTACAATCGAGCAATGAACTTGGAAAGTGAGCAGAAGACGAAAAAGAAGAAAAAGAGTAGCTCCTCTGAGTCAGATGACAATGCGTCTTCAGAAGAAGAAAGCAGCAATGATGAAAACAACAAGAAGAAGGTCCGAGCTCTCCAAAAGGACATGATCCGGATGATGAAGGAATTTAAGAACATGCAAAAAGAAACAAAGGGAAGTGAGCTATGGTGCACGGAATGTAAGACAGAAGGTCACACAAAAGGATCCTGTCCAAAGAATCAGTTCTGCGAGATCCACCAGATCATGGGAGATTCCATAAAAGAATGCCCCTTCAATATGAAAACCAAAGGACCTCAACAAGTGCTCCTGACATAGGCAACTTCCACGTCGGGAGGGAATGGAAACACAAACATTGATGGTGCCACTTCGGGTGGGTACAGAAATAATAGCAGAGGGCAAAACAACAACAACAATGCGAATAATAACAATGGCAGCCGAAGTCGAATTTAGTACAATGCTAACGAACAGTCGATCGTGCAATGCCGAGCCTATAATTTGTGGGGCTACTTTGCCGGAGATTGTACAATGGCTAACACACCAAAATTATTATGCAGATGGTGGGAACCCGGCAATCATGAAGATGCCAAGTGCTCGAAGTCTGGAGTGAATCTGATCACTGTCGAGAAGGACAAAGAGGAGGTACTAGCAATCACACGAGAACAAGCAAAACTATACCCCAACCCCGCAGAAGAAAATAAGAGGCTGGAAGAAGTACGGAAGGAAATTGAGAAAGCAACACAGGCAGAGACATCTCAATTGAAGGATACCACCAGCACCTCAGCAAGGAACTGTGCGGAACAGAACATCATATGGCAAATACTGCAAACTAAGGTACTCATCAAAATAAGAGATCTATTGCTCACAATGCCTCAACTCCGATTGGCACTCACAAATATTGCACCAACTGCTAAGTTACTAGGAGAACCAAGAAGAGGGAAGGAAATTGCCGCAGGCGGAGAAGACTCAATGTTGTTAGCCCTCACCTCCAGACGACATCTGGTAGTCGTCGAGATGGGGATTCTCGGAAATGTGCTGACAGACACAATCGTCGACGGAGGGTCAGGCATGAATGTCTTACTTGAGGATACTTGGAAGAGGTTGGGACAGCCGACATTGTGGCCACCTACATTCCAGTTGTTGACAACGGACCAACATAGCATTAAACCTCTCGACGTCTTGATGGCACAACCGGTGACGATTGGCACACAACCATTCCTACTCGACTTCGTCGTGATCCCATTGAAGAGAAAAGAATACGACACCATTCTAGGCCGCAAATGGCTTATTCAAGCAAAGGTTAAACGTGACTAGAAGAAGAATACCCTATCAATGGAGCGCGAAGGCAGAAGATTCATAATTGACCTGCACACACAAATGGTAGGTGAGGAGGCAGCATCATCAGATTCTGAAGAAGAAGATGAAGGGAGGCAGCATATGGAACAAGATCAAGAGGGAGTCCTACAGTTGGAAGGAGGATCAACAGACAACGATTTGGATTCTGTCAACAGTCTTTACCACTAGCAGATAGAGGACTACGAACTCTTTCCGAGCTGTAATATGTTAAGGGTGGACGACGATGAGAAAGAAGAGGAAAATGAATGTCCGAAGGAATATAGAGAAGTGGAAGAAGGAAAGGCAGTTACGGCTGAGGTTGAGGGGAAGAACATACAATACGAACTCAAAAAAAGGAAAGATCCCACCGTACGACTGCACAGAAAGAAAATGTTACGACGAACCACTGATATAGTAGAAGGGTGCCAACAACAAGGAAAACACATCGCACGGTCTGCACAGGAAACAAAGAGAACAGGCTTAATAAAAACTTCTACAATACAGAGTGAAGGTTCTAAAATCAAGAATACAGTTATTGATGGCAAGGGATGGCAGCCGACGAAATTGCAGGCACAATGGGCCATAGAGGTGACACAGAACAAATGCAAAGCGTGGCACGATAAACATCTGAAGCTAAACAAGTTTCAGCCGGGCCAGTTGGTGTTGAAGTATGACGGACGAAATGAGATCAAACCAGGAAAGTTTAAGGTCAGATGGGTAGGGCCATACCAAATTCAGGAGGTGGGCGACAATGGAGCAATAAAATTGTGGACTTTGGACGGACAAGAAGTACCGCAGGTGGTGAACGAGTTGAAGCTGAAGAAGTACCATGCCAGGAAAACTCTCGTGTCGTCACAAAATGATGAAGTCCAAACGACTCCCTCATTGTCGCAGAATGGCAAAGTTTAGAGGGAAAATTGAGGTTGTATTTTTGTTTTAAAAATAAAAAACTGACAAAAAGTGTGGCCCCGCGGACACCTCTGTGGGCACCTGTCTCGCGGATGAGGTTTTTCACAGTGTTTCGCGGACTGCCCTATGGATACCTTTTCCACGGACAAGATTTTTCGCGTGTGATCCTTCCGCGGGTGTCTTTTGTTTCCTCGCGGCTTAACTTTCTCTTCCACAGGCGGCTTGTTCTCTCGCAAAATTTGGAGTTACCTTGGTCCTTCCGCAGATTTGCCTATTAGTCCACAGCTTCATCTCATGTCTTCACCGGCCGGTTTTTAAACCCATGCATTTCCCACTGTTCTATATACTACCTTTCATACATTGGGCGGCCGAAGTGAAGCTACCAAGGATTAACGCAAAGAGTGAGCGGAAAAGCAAAGGCAAGTGTAATTATATTTGTATTTTCGAGCTGAAGGAAGCGGAGCTAAAGATGAAGGGAAGCCGTACGTCAGAGAAGTGGGAATAGCTTCAATGCAGGAAGGGAGCTATTCCATACGGTAGAAACTGGAGAGGGAGAAGAAGATTGCAGACGTGGAAGAAAGGTGTCAGAAGGTTTTCTTTAAAATAAAATAAAAGTCGACAAATAAAAAATGTTCAGAATGAATAACGCATAATGCCAAAAGGTAGGGAAAACATAAGCAGTTGCCAGAAAGTGTGGAATCGGAAGAAAATCATGAAAATAGTGTGGTCCATGCAGTTTTGTGTGGGTTTCGGAGTGCTAATTTGGTCTTCGTGGCAAGGGGCACCTGGGGCACTGCCCCTTAACCCCATTGGGGGCGATGCCCCCTAGACCCTCAGTCGTTGCGGTTATCAATCGTGGGAAGTATGACCAGTTGATGAGAACTGGAGCTGTTGCAGGCATGGAGTGTCTGTGTACCAGAGGCACTTGGAGTAGATGTTGAACGTGAGGCTGTCTTGGTGGATGCATAGAGAGCTCAGGAGGAGCTGATCATCCAGTTGAAGGCAGTTCAGCAACACTTGGTTCAAGGTACCCAGGAGTTGGAAGAAGAAAAAGCAGCACGAGTGGCTATCAAGGTCAGCTTGATTAACGAGACAGTAGTGTGTTAGCAGAGACTACAAATGCATAATGGGTTGGAGACCAGTTTGTTGCAGGCACAGGACGAATGTGAAAGTGATGTGACAGAAACAGATCTATCTTGTGCAGTTAGTCAGTTAATGTATTTTGTTTGTTAATTTGTCTCGAATATTTTGTAATTGTCGTCTGGAGATGGCTTTTTCTTTTGGGGGGATGATGTCATAGGTAGAAATTGTGTAACCGACGGGTTGATGTCGTCGGTAAAGATTGTGTAGCCGACGGGTTGATGTCGTTGGTAAAGATTTTGTAGCCAACGGGTAGATTAGGATTGTTACGTAGCCGACGGATCCTTTCAGGAAGGTTCGGCAGGAAGTATTTATACTCCATCTGGGATCATTGTAAATCATCTCATCTTATCTTATCTTATGCTCTGTATGTAATCTCTTGGCATATGCGAATGATAAACGGAGTACTGTTGTTGCTGCTCTTGTTCATTGTCTGTGTGCATTAATCAATTAATCTATGCAGTAAACGGTTCCCTTTCACATAGTGTGTTTTCTTATTGCATCGTTTTAGGTTTCCTATGTAGGCTAGGTGTTAAGTTAGGCATGACTATATTCCCCACAAATAAGACATTGATCAAAATGTTTTAACCAAAGATTTTGAAGTTCCCATGCCCCAAGTATGCTTCATGGTCCAAAAAAGAACCAATTGCTGCAACTCTATTTATTTGTGTTCATACTTAATTTTAACCCATTTGACATCATGATAGATCAGCAATCTCTGAATGACTAACCTGTGCAAGTTCAACTAGGTTAAAATGAAATAATGATAAGATTCCAACTTGTCTATGGTTTTGGTAAAGAAAAAAAGGGATGACTATGGTTACATCAATCAAAGCAAATTTTTCCAACGGTTTGGTTGTTTGTTATTGCTCCCTAAGGTCTTGAAATTGGTTCAAGTGGGGATCTTTATTCACCCTAGGAATAATGGGAAAGGTGTAGTGAATGAGGCATAATGGTATTGTTGTCTAGTTATTATGGGGTCCACCCCAACCATTAAGTTTGCAAAGAGATCTTCATCTTTTCATGCTGCAGGTGCATCATTTTCATTTCTAAGGCAAGTGTCTACATATTTGCTTAGCATATTCTGAATTCTTCTAGATTATATATTTATTATTTTTCTAATATATGCATAGCAAGCATTGCATCATTCATTTATTCCAAGATATATAATATATATAGTCAAACAAAATTTAAGAAGGCTTCAATAACAAATCCGAGAAACAGAAGTTGGAGAGTGCGTACAAGCTACAAAGTAGGATAAGTAAACTTACTTTTGACATCATCCATTTCATAAGACATGGTACAGACTACAAGTCCAACTCAAGTTCAAAAAGCAAATAAACTGCAAATCTGGAACTGATGTTTGCTCACAACAGCCTTCTTAAAATAGGCTAAAATTGAAGTATATTCTTGGTGGGGCGCAGCATGCCTCTGTGTACTCCTCTTCTTGGCCTGAAACCTTCCACAAAAAGCACTAAGAAATAATAAGGTCATAATCTAGGTAATCAAATAAAAATTTTGGGATATAAATAACATGTGATAAGCATAAAATTGATCACATCAAGTTATGTGTATTCTGTCAACGAATAATGCAAAAAAAAGAGATCTATGAAAATTTGAGTTTAACTAGCAACAATAGATAAGAGTGCCATCAACTGGTTGAAGCAACGTGTACTAGTATTGTTTTGTGACACTTTTTTCACTCAATTACAAAAGTCAAATCATCATAAACAACCAACAATTGTCCAGGACATGGTAAAAAATTAGAGGTTTTATCCCACATTGTTAAGAACATGTGAACCAAAGATGTTTACAAGATGCCCCCCCTTGTAAGCATCCACTGGTCAAAATCTTTGCAAAACTGGACAAAAACATTCAGGTGAAGACCTTACATATGATGTTACCATGGCCAAATTTGAACTGAATTCATGCTCAGCAAAGACATGTTTTTATGCACATTAAAATATGCATGAACATTCAAAAAAGGGATCTTCTCATTCCGTACTTGATTCTACCAATGGTGACAAAGGATCCCAAGAAGACGCTTGAAAAATGTTGTTCACATATGGAGCTGTTTCTTGCAACCCATTTATTAACCATGACAATGTTCTCCATTAGCCATTTACTTGAGTACAATAGTGTTCTACATTACATAGTTGTTTGAAACCATAGAAAACTTTATAGGAAAGAGCAAAAATCACTCTTATTTGGCAAAATTGCTTACAAAACCTTACATTTGAGTTGCATAAAAGAACAAGTATGACTTTTTCTCTTTTGAACCTTTTAAGGAACTCAGCACACATAGTGAACCCACAAATGAGTCTGATACAATAAACTTGGAAACCTTGCACATGCACAAAACTTTTAAATGGACTTGGCAAAAGAGCCAACTCCTCTTGTGGTCTTGAATAGAAGGGTATACCAAATCTAATGTGTTCACTGATGTACCCAAAACACTAAAATACTTTGTGTTTAATAGTATTTGTAGCCAAATGTCAAATCATTCTTGTTACATCAATGTCAACTATGTAATCTTTCAAGTCAAAATAACCCAAGTCCTTATTTGTTATTTTGTCCGGCTACCAATGTATGCAGGTTACTCATCATTAAGGTTATCAAGTTCTATATCCTAAAAGAGACTCTACCACAAGCAAAGGAAAAAATAAGAGTGAAGTTAAAAAACGACTATGGCAACTGATGCAAGGCAAAGGTAGGAAGGATCAAGGATAGGGAAAATCTTCTCAAGACTACTATGATAGGGATTATCTTTCAAGTGTGAAGTGGTCACTTCAGAAGGTCCAATATTCAAGATAGGGAACTTCAATGTCAAATCAAATTTTATTTTTAGAAAAAGCTTCCTTTTGCTTTATGTTTTTTCTTTTAAGTTTATTCTTGTCCCCGATTGAAATACAAGCACAAAAATCCAAAATTATGCTTTTGGAAAACTATTATTGTCATTTTTTCTCTTTGGCAGAGAACGTACCGGCCAAGATGAGTTGAGGCAATAAAATGATCGAAAACTCATAAAAGTTGAGAGATTTTATGTAACAACATTCAAGAACAGAATGGAGCAATTTTAACGAAGATTGAGTTTCTGCAACATCAAAAAGCATTCCAGGTACCCATGCCTTTTTAAGTTTTGGCATCATATTTTAAAACTTCAATTTTGGGACCCAAGTCATCAACTTCCCATTTTTGGCATCCATTAGAAAAAAGTTGAAAACTCTTAATGAGTGTCAACTATTGGTTTTAGCATTTAAAGCATGGACTGGCCATTTTGGCATCCATCAAAGAAAATCCCTTATGAGTACCAATTTAGCGTTGAGTGATCCAAATACTCAATTTGGCATCCACCAAGGTAAAATTCCCAATAAGCACCAAAATCAAATTTGGGTTACATAACTATATTCCCAGTGAGAATCAAATTAGAATGTTTTTATGATTCTAAGATGAAGTTTATAAAATAATAATAGTTGGGCGCCTAAATTCTTTGACTCCAAAAGAGCATCCTTTTCTTGCCAAAACAAAGAACGAAAGAAAGGAAAAATTGTTAAGGTTATAGCTTCTATCGAATTGATTTTAACTTGAGATACCTTGTTGATGGTAAATATCTTATATACATAATATATATTATATATATTATACATTATATATTATCATATAATAATATAATAATACATACTATATATTATTATAGAATAATATATTACATACATAGTTAACATATTAATATTACATAAATGCTTAAGATGACTAATATTTATTGTTATTTATATTACTATTATATTAATATGTTATCTAGTGATGTTTACTTGTAGAGACATGATGAGACATGTCTCCTCCTCTCATATTTATAAGTCCTCAAATTTGCATTTGGAAGATAATCAATACAATGGCATTATTAGTACATTTGCAGAAACAATCCTAGAAATAACATGGTGTCAAAGCAGGTTGCAAATGTACTACAAGAAATAAAGACCAATACTTTTGCATAAGGAGAACACCAGGTTCAAATGGTTTAGAGAAGGATAAACTTTTAGAATACTCAACTTGCAAGTTGGTCATGCTTTGCAGTGAAAACGTTGGGAAGTTTGGTCATCCGACAGAGGAACCATCAGACATATAAGCAGCAACAGTCAAATCAGGATGGATACAGTGTACCGCCACGTGGAGCAGCAAGCAACCAGGACATGACATTCATGTAACACAGGGAGGACATGAACAAGAATGAATAAGGCAGACCCCATACCCCACACATCACGTCCTTCGAAAGTTAGAATTATATATAAACCGCAGTTCATATCAAATCAGGAGGAAAAAGACAAAGCATAGTCTGCTTCAATATGCAAAACAACACATCAGCATCAGGTACAAGTTTACTCCCCCATGTTTGGCAATCAGATACAACATGGCATGAAAAAATGATGGGGTCAAAAATGATATATACAAACAAAGGAATAAGGGCATCAAAGAATATGAATAGATTGACCGCAGACCATAATAAGAGTAAATAGGGCGGGCAGTAGTTAAGAAGGTATTGATAAGGAAGACCTTTCATTGGTAGGATACATCAGTGAACCACCAAAAGACCCTTCAAGTGCAGAGATTGCTTCTTACAGAGGAGATACATTTTATAGTACCTATCCACCGTACATTGAAGGTTACCTAAGCGGATGGAAGGTAGGGGTACGTATTATTCTATTTCATTATGAATATGTTACTTAAGATTATTAAGTATATATATAGATGGAATATATGCTCAAAATATAGACATTTATCTATATTATTAAAATGATTTTATATCATTATGCAAAATTGTTGATTATTCTTGAGTATTATTGCTCTCTCTCTCTCTCTCTCTCTCTCTCTCTCTCTCTCTCTCTCATTCTTTTTTATCCTCAATACACACTATAAGAGCTATGTGTTTGATCTTTGCTACCAAGAATGTTATTGCAGGAAGAAGGAGATTAGGATTCATAGGGAGCTTGACAGTCCATTAAAGGCAACCTTGGATAGAAGACAAGATGTTGATACTACGTATACTTGAAGCTTTAGAAGGGAAGCATATTATCTTCTATTATTTTCACTCATGTTACTATGAAATCAAACAAGTACATTTGCATAAGAGAGTCATTCATGTACAAATACAAGCTTTTCAAGCATGAATATACTCAGGATATTGCATCAACAATATCATTCACAATGATACTTTGATCATTGAGATCACCAAGTCATACATTAGGTGTTCTAGAAAGCCAAGAATTTTGTGTAGACCTTGAATATAATGCAAAAATTGTTTGATGACATAAGAGTCAGAGTATAACATTGTAAGAGGGGAATATAATAAACAATGTTCCATTCCCACTTGAACCATCTTTAGAAAGAAGATGTGCAGAGGAAAAGAAAGTTGGTACTTTACAAATGCTACCATATATTGTGCAAACTCAATCTAATGATAGTAGCTCCAAAGACCCTGATGATCAAAAAGGATAAAGTGAGGCTCTTGAAACAAACATCTTTGATGATTGAGATTATGAGATCCTTCTACATTAAGAAAGAGTATGACACTTCTTCTAAAGCAACACAGGAGCTTGGAAGATTGATACTCAAAGGGAGTCTAGAAATACATGTGTGTGACTGCATGATATTGATGAGCCTACTCCTAGGCATATCATGAGGAAGTGATGACTTATCACTTGAAAATCAAAAAAATTGATATTAGATTCAGAGTGAATCTAACAAGAATCCTTGGGGGAAGAGAGCCTCTAAGGGAGTAACTACAGGACCTGACTTCCCAGGATCACTATTAAGAGGGAGATTTTTTTTTGAGGTGCAATCCTTTGTGAATGATATCTTCTCTATGAGGAGAATTTCTAAGTGAAATTCCTTGTAATGCATTCTTCTCTATGAGAAAGAATTAAGGCGAAAGCCTTTGCACCACCCTCTAACTTGGTACATGGTAGTTACTATTTCACATATGATATGTAATGAAAGGTGACGATCGTTCATTGGCATTTATAAATAGAAGGCAACCATTATAAGGTGATGATCATATAAATGGTAAGCCTATTATCATGACAAACTTCATTAAGTTGCTGTCCCAAAGTGTTGAAAGTCATGATAATGAACAGGCAAAAGGTAACCATTGTAAGATGGCGATCTTATCAATGGTAGACCTGTTATCATGGTTCTTTGAGCCGAATTTTGCCAGACACTATAATAACCAACTTGTTATGGTTGTTTGGGCCGGATTTTGCCAGACACCATGATAATCAACTTGTTATGGTTCTTTGGGCCGGCTCTTGCCAAACACCATGACATAGTTACTACTATAGACCACACTTAAGGTGGTGTTTTAAAGTTATGGAAATTGCTTCTATTGTGTGTTATGAAAGGTGAGAAACTTAGCCTCATAGTGAATTGAATGATTTTAACTTGAGATAACTTGTTGATAGTAAGTATCTTTATATACATAATATATATTATATATATTATACATTATATATTATCATATAATAATATAATAATACATACTATATATTATTATAGAATAATATATTACATACATAGTTAACATATTAATATTACATATATGCTTAAGATGAGTAATATTTATGGTTATTTATATTACTATTATATTAATATGTTAACTAGTGATGTTTACCCATAGAGACATGATGAGACATGTCTCCTCCTCTCATATTTATGAGTCCTCAAATTTGCATTTGAAAGATAATCAATACAATGGCATTATTAGTACATTTGCAGAAACGATCCTAGAAATAACAAAAATGACACCCAAGTTAATGTTTGTGCTCAAGTGAAAATTGGAAAGAAAATAAAGTGAAATAAAGGAGAAAAAGAGATGACTACAAGCACTCCATTCAAAGTGATGCCTAAGATGAAACATATTAATATCTTATTATTTTCTCTTAAGGAGATAAGGATCAATAAAAGCAAAATAAAGACAAAATCAAAAGAGGATAGTCCTTGTTTCAAATGGACACTCGAGATAAGGAGTGGAAAAGAAAAGAAAGTAACATTTTATATTATATTCAAAGCAAGAAGATAGAATTGCTCTCAAAGAAATTAATTTGTTATTGTTGAAACTTCAAGAAACTGCAGAAAAAGGCTATAAATGTGTCATCTACACAAAAATTGTAATCAGAGTTGAACCAAACTTAAACTGCAAAAATTGTCATTCAAGTTCGAAATTAAATTATCTTGTTTGTGTTTGTATGAAGTGAATGAGATGTTGAAGCTTGCTTATGCCACTAATATTTCTATTCAAAGTTAGAAAACCCCATGTTGTAATCGTTCAAATAATTCAATTCAGAAGGAAGATCTATGTTAACTATGTAATTACAGCGTTCATGGTTACAAATCAACTTTGAATGTCTTAGTAACAATTACTTCTCTTTATCTTTCTTCTTCAGGGCATTGCTATTCCATGTGTAATGTTTTCTATTCCAAATCAAATTATTGTTATGATTCCAAGGGATCCATATTTTAACCCTTTGATGGTATTCTTGTCTATGCTTTGGCTATCATAAATTGAGAAAATTGGTTGTTGAGATAGGATTTCTTTAATGTCTCATTATCTAACCTCTCAGATCAAAACAAAATAGGTCAAGTTTGTTTATTTATTTTATCCTTATGCAGATCCTTGAAGAATAAATTGGTGTTCACATCAGCAACCTTGTTTTTTGTTTTAGATTTTAGAGAATAATAAAAGGAGATTCACCTAAAAATTTAAAGACAGAATTTCAACATCCATTGTTTTATTTTGTGTTGCCAGGAAAGTAACAAATTAAAACAACAGTGGCTGGGATTTTAGTTTCATTTGGTGAGTTTCAGCACATGAATACGTGCCCTAACCTTATTGATCTGTTGCCCAAGTTACAGAAGCTAGAGATAATCGAATTGAAAATGTGCACTAGTCACTTCTAAAGAGTGGTCATGGTGACATGGAAATTGGACCTTATTCAAGAATGAGCAACCCTGGCCTTGTCAGAGGATTTCCCTAGCAAAGTGAGTGTTGGCTAGGCCTAGACCAAAACACATATCATTCCCACTTGTTATTACAAGCTATGGACTTACATAGGTAGCATGTATAGGAACGAAAATAAACAGGTTGGATTCATTGATATCTTGAGGATCTCAGATGTGCCCTCAAGAAGCAAACTAAGGAGAAGATGATCTCTATACAATGCAGTAACCAAAAAGTTCAATAGTTATGTCAAAACAATTCCCTTGTTACACAGACAAATTCATTACTAATAAGGGAGTGATCCCAGCAGTAGAAATTCGGAAATGTGAAAACTTTATTTAACGCTGTTGCTTATTCATATCCATATCCATATCCAGTAGTGTATCGAGAAACATGTAATGTCCCCATCTTTTTAGCATATCAGTGGAGTTCTTAGCTTTTACATTCTCCAAAGGCTAAGTGGAGAAATAAGGAGAAATTGATAAAATTAATTTCTTATAAAGTCAAAAGTCAAAAAAAAAAAAAAAATGACTTTATATTTAATTAATTTAATTTATTGGAGAATGCATTAATTATTGGAAGGGGGAAGCTTCTAGTAATTTAATTTTCTAGAAGCACAATTAATTATTGTATTGCAAGGGAGAAGCTTCTAGCAAGTGCATTAATTATTGGGAGGGGGAAACTTCTAAATTATTAAATATTTTATTTAATTATTGTATTGCAAGAGAGAAGCTTCTAGCAAGTGCATTAATTATTGGAAGGGGGAAACTTTTAGAGAATGCAATTATTAAATATTTTATTTCCTTCTACGAGGGTCAAGGAAAAGTATAAAAAGAGGTGAGAGCTTCATTGTTTATCCTCTGATTTTGTGAATTGCATTTGATATCAAGTTGGGAGAAGAAACTAAGGTTTCTGATTTCAGCCAGCCATTGGAAAACGTCAACTCTTCAGTGTTGCAACCATTTGAGGTGGTGAAATATCCATTGAATTTGGTATTTGGGAGAGCTTCAATTCAGGGGTTCTATTTTGTGCTTAAATTGGAAAATAAATTTTGATTGCTACAGTACGCATGCAAAATGTCGCACTACAGTGTCTATGCTTGATTTATTTCCATTCTTCGGCATCACTATTATCATTGTACTTCATCAACATATGATTTTGCTGTAATAATTCAGAATCAAAAATTTTGGCATCATTGTTACATCTCGTTTCCATGTATTTGCACTAATAATACCAAAAGAATTGCATTTGAATATTAGTTCCTTGAGGGGTTACTACAGTGGTATCAAAGCTTGCTTGCAAAGTGTTTGACGAAATGTCAAACAACTAAAGTATAAAGAATTTTGGTGTTTGAAGAAGTTATAATCTGTTGGGGTTACTTCAGTGGTATCAGAGCGGTTCCCTGCCAGCCTGAGAGGGTTTATGCAGCCACCATTCAATTTAGTCTACAAAAGCCAAAACAAAAGGGCTCTATTTACACAAGGAACCAGCACAGCTAAGAACATGGCTGATAGACATTCTCAAAGCCCACCCAGAATTATGAGAGATGATGAGGCTTTACAGCATCAGGATAGGCTTCTACAGTCAATAGAGGCAAGTACACAGGCAATGATGGCTATGATGCAACATTTGATTGGGGAAAACAGGAGAAATAATCATGACCAGGATGACAGGAGCATAGCAGGATCACATCATAGGACTCGGTCTGGGATAGCTGACAGACCCACACGTCCTACATTCAAGGAAGAAACTCCAGCACTCACACCTGATGCTATGGTAACAAATATTGCAGATGAACTCCGACAAGTGAGGAATGAGTGGGATTCATTACCAGCATATGTATAGGACGGATGGATATTTGACAGGTACCTGAACTACAAAGTTGTCAGGCAAAAGCAGGCAAATAAACGCAGTGAGTTGCAACAAGTCACCAACAAGTTGGCATTACCCACATTTGATGGCAGTGGGAAAATGACTGCTCGTGCTTGGATTCATAAGGTGGATACTTTCCTATCTCTGAAGACTATGACAGAATTTGAAGCACTCAAGTATGCCACTTTACACTTAGACGGGGCAGCTCATGATTAGTGGACACATGGCATGATCACATTGCAACACAATCAAGTAACCACTTATCAGGAGTTCGTGGATAGATTGATTGGAAGGTTTGATAAAAAGGATCCTGAAGTTTATTTCCGGGAGGTAGCCCAATTGAGACAGTCAGGAGGCTTAGAACAATTTATCAATGACTTCCAGAAGCTTGCAATGATGGTGCCTGACATTTCAAAACGGAGGCTAGTCATTTTATTCACAGAGGGATTGACTGAACCACTCAAGGGGCAGGTAAAGGCCTTTGATCATCCTACATTACAGGAAGCCATGAAGAAAGCCCGCAGTATGGAACTTGCAGCTCCAGCAAACCGGTGTAGTTCGAAAGGTTCTTCATCATTTAGAGATAACAAAGGGGGATTCAGCAAGGGTAAAGAGAAGGTTAGTGACTCAAAAGGCAAGTCAGTTGCACCTTTGGATAAGGAGACGCTTAATGACCTGCGTAAGAAGAAGCTATGCTTCTTTTGCAAAGGTCCCTATGAGTTTGGTCATGACTGTCCTATGAGGCCTAAGGGGAAGGCTAACCGAGTGATGTGGGCTTATTACAAGGGTTCGGATTTAGATAGCTCAGAGCGCCATGATGAGGATCCTGATGAGGCAGAGGGTGAACAGGAGGTAGATAGTGCTGAGAAAAAAGAGACTCCAGAGCTACATTTACAGGAGGCACGCCTGTCTAGTATTCAGAGAGAGGGATCTTTCAGACTTCGAGGAGTCTTGGCTAGACAAAAGGTTATTACTCTGTTGGATATAGGTGCCACACATAATTTCATTGATGCATGATTTGTGGAGAGGCGTGGACTCATTACTGAGGAGTTCGAGGGATTGAGAGTCAAGGTAGCTAATGGATATACTCTTCGTTGTGACAGGATGGTGTGAGATCTACCTTTGCACCTCAACAACTATGAGTTCAAGGCGAACTATCATGTGGTCAACATGGGTGACATGGACACAGTACTTGGGATGCAGTGGCTACATTCTTTGGAGGAGGTTACCCTGAGACTGAAGGATATGGAGATACGATTCGAGGTGGATGGCAGGACTCATGTGTTGAAGGCTATCCATAATGGTGATGTCAAGACGATCTCATTTAGGAGGATGGAGAGATTAGCCAAGCATGATGATATAGAGTGGGCGGCAATATGCACCTTGATGCCTACCCAGGAGGAGCAGCATAAGACTGAATATCATCCGGATATTCAGAAATTGAGAACCAAGTATGAGAAGGCATCCAGCGAGATTCCACCAGGCAGGCCACCAGACAGAGGCATTGAGCACATTATCGAGCTGGAGGAAGGCGCTAAGCCTGTCATGATCACACCATACTGGCACCCAAAACGACTCAAGGATGAGATCGAGAGGACCATCAAGGAGTTGCTAACAGTGGGACACATCTGACCAAGTAAGTCACCTATAGCATATTCTGTTGCTTTGGTAAAAAAGAAGGATGGTACTCTACGAATGTGTACTGATTATAGGGTGTTGAATAAGAGAACTATAAAGAACAGGTATCCCATCCCACGCATCGATGAGTTGATTGATGAATTGCATTGGGCTTGTTATTTCACAAAAATTGATTTGAGATAAGGCTATCACCAGATCAGAGTTCGAGAGCAGGATATTGAGAAAACTGCCTTTAGATGTCATTGTGGGCACTTCGAGTTTGTAGTCATGCCTTTTGGTTTGACTAATGCACCTGCCACTTTCCAGTCCACTATGAACAAGGTCTTCCACCATCAGTTGAGGAAATTTGTGCTGGTGTTCTTTGATGATATTTTGATCTATAGCAGGACTTGGCAGGAACATTTAGAACACTTGGAGACAGTATTGAGCATTCTACAGAGGGAGTCCTTGTATGCCAAGGAGTCCAAATGTGATTTGGGGATGACAGAGCTGTTGTATCTTGGACACATCATTAGTGTGAAGGGAGTGCGGATGGATCCTGAAAAGATCTACGCTATTGTTGATTGGCCACCACCAGAGAACCTTACGCAGTTGAGGGGGTTCCTTGGTCTATGTGGATTCTATCATAGGTTTGCCAGTGGCTACTCACGACACGCAGCACCTATGACAGATTTTCTAAAAAAAGGGGCATTTGTGTGGACTCAGGAGGCACAGGATTGTTTCATGCGGTTCAAGGAAATAATGACTACATGCCCAGCATTAGCATTGCTTGATTTCACGAAGCCATTTGAGCTTCAATGTGATGCTTGTGGAGAGGGAGTTGGTGTTGTACTCATGCAAGACAAGCATCCTATAGCTTATGAGAGCAAGAAACTCAGAGAGCCTGAGAGATCATTCAACATATATGATAAAGAGATGTTGGCCATCATGCATGCCTTGGCCAAATTCAGACAGTATCTTGTGGGCTGCAAATTTTGTATTAAAACTGATCATAACAGTTTGAGGCACTTTTTGGGACAGCGGGACCTGAACGATCGTCAGCAGAAGTGGGTGAGTAAGTGATAGGCCTATGATTTTGATATCACATATGTGAAGGGGACATAAAATGTTGTTGCAGATGCTTTATCTCATAGGCCACACTTCACTTCTATGATTCAAATATCAGAGGATTGGCGACACTTGATTGTAGCAGAATATGCCAGAGACACATAGGCCTCTGAAATAGTGGAGGGAACAGTGATCGACACCAGGTACACTCTTGTAGATGATTTGATCATTTACAAGAATAGGATTTACTTAGTCCCAAGATCGAAAGTGAAGCAGTTGATTTTGAGAGCACTCCATGATTCACCTACAGCAGGCCATCCCGAGTATTTCAAGACTTACAAGTTAGTTCGGAAGCGGTTCACTTGGAAGGGGCTTAAGGCTGATGTTTTGCAGTATGTGCATAAGTGTCTTGTTTGTTAGCAGAACAAACAAGAGCACACTATTCCAGTAGGGCTCCTACAACCACTTCCTATTCCTGACAGGAAATGGGAGTGCATCTCCATGGATTTTATCACGGGCTTGCCCAAGGCCCAAGGGCACGATTGTATCTATGTGGTGGATAGACTGACAAAATATGCTCACTTCTTCCCTATCACTACTACATACTCAGCAGCTCAGGTGGCATAGGTCTTCTTCAGGGAGGTTTTCAGATTACATGGTTTGCCTTGGAACATTGTGAGTGACAGGGGCAGCCGCTTCATGAGTCACTTCTGGCAGGAGGTATTCCAGTTCTGTGGCACCGAGCTTACACCTAGCACTAGTTATCACCCACAGAACGATGGTCAAACGGAGATTATGAACAAATGGGAGGAAGGGTATTTGAGAAATTATGTAGCAGCTCAGCAGTGAGCTTGGGTCAGATGGATATATCTCTGTGAGTATTGCTACAATACTACATACCATATGACTATACAAATGACACCCTTCATGGCACTTTACGGTTATGAGGCACCCAATTTCTTAGATTTGTTGTTGGGTGACAGTCAGGTACCCCGTGCAGGTGAACTATTACAAGAGAGTAAGGATATAGTTGCTACTCTCAGGTACAACATTGCTAGAGCTCAAAACCAGCAAAAGCAGTATGCAGACTAGAAGAGGACTGAGCGTAGTTTTGAGGTAGATGATATGGTCTACCTCATGTTGCAGCCATATAGGCAATCCACTCTCAAGAAAAGTGGTGCAGAGAAACTCAAGCCACGATATTATGGACCATTTAGGATCGTCAAGCGAGTTGGTGAGGTGGCTTATGAGTTGGAGCCAATGTGTTTCATGTGTCATGCCTCAAAAAGGCGTCGGGTCAGAATGTGGTGCCTTCTGCAATATTTCCTCCCTTGGATGATGAGGGAAAATTGATATTGGTGCCAGAGGCTATCATCGATTTCAAGGAAAGGAACTTGAGGCAGTGCACTATAAGGGAGTATTTGGTAAAATGGAAGGACTTGCCAGTTGAGGATGCGACATGGGAGAATGAGGAGATTTTTCAGCATCCAGACTTAAAGTTGCTTGTGGACTAAAATTTCAAGGAGGGTGGACTGTAATGTCCCCATCTTTTTAGCATATACATGGAGTTCTTGGCCTTTACATTCTCCGAAGGCTAAGTGGAGAAATAAGGAGAAATTGATAAAATTAATTTCTTATAAAGTCAAAAAAAAAAAATTTTAAAAGAGTGACTTTATATTTAATTAATTTAATTTATTGGAGAATACATTAATTATTGGAAGGGGGAAGCTTCTAGTAATTTAATTTTCTAGAAGCACAATTAATTATTGTATTGCAAGGGAGAAGCTTCTAGCAAGTGCATTAATTATTGGGAGGGGGAAACTTCTAAATTATTAAATATTTTATTTAATTATTGTATTGCAAGAGAGAAGCTTCTAGCAAGTGCATTAATTATTGGAAGGGGGAAACTTTTAGAGAATGCAATTATTAAATATTTTATTTCTTTCTATGAGGGTCAAGGAAAAGTATAAAAAGAGGTGAGAGCTTCATTGTTTATCCTCTGATTTTGTGAATTGCATTTGATATCAAGTTGGGAGAAGAAACTAAGGTTTTCAATTTCAACCAGCCATTGGAGAACGTCAACTCTTCAGTGTTGCAACCATTTGAGGTGGTGAAATATCTATTGAATTTGGTATTTGGGAGCTTCAATTCAGGAGTTCTATTTTGTGCTTAAATTGGAGAATAAATTTTGATTGCTACAGTACGCATGCAGGATGCCGCACTACAGCATCTATGCTTGATTTATTTCCATTCTCTGACATCACTATTATCATTGTACTTCATCAGCATATGATTTTGTTGTAATAATTCAGAATCAAAAATTTTGGCATCATTGTTACATCTCGTTTCCATGTATTTGCACTAATAATACCAAAAGAATTGCATTTGAATATTAGTTCCTTGAGGGGTTACTACAGTGGTATCAGAGCTTGCTTGCAAAGTGTTTGACGAAATGTCAAACAACTAAAGTATAAAAAATTTTGGTGTTTGAAGAAGTTATAACCTGTTGGGGTTACTACAGTAGCATCAGAGCTTGCTTGCAAAGTGTTTGATGAAATGTCAAACAACTAAAGTATAAAAAAATTTGGTGTTTGAAGAAGTTATAACGTATTGGGGTTACTACAAAACAAATCTTGTGGAAATCCCAGTGGCAACACCAATATCATCAGCTGGCTACGATAGGGTTATACTTCGTATAAAATCCAGTTGCTCCAGATTATCTGCCAATGGTGAATCGTTAACACTGAGGACAAAGGCGAGGGCATAGGAATAAGTAAAGCCATGAGTATAGGCGCCTAGTAGAGCAGTTTACCCAGCAATGCTAAAAGAGGCAGATTCTTAAAAAGAGAAGAAATCTTACAGACTTCAATTTCAACTTGACTGACAATCTTCATAGATTTTCGATTTAAACGGTGTTGGTTTCTGCCTCGTTCTATCACTTTTGCTGAGTTAAAGATAACTACAATGAAGCGGGCCTGGAATCTGGTGTGGTTTCCTTGTAAAAAATTCTAGGGTGCATTCCATTGAGACACTGCGTCTATTAGTCACGAGAATGTGGTCCAAGTCCAAAGGTTGCGGAGGAAAGATAACTGGGAAAATTTGTGAGGGCGTAATTAGACTTCCAAATCCCTTTCTACGATAAGCAAGCATGGAATGTCTGTGTAAATGGAAAAGTAGTCAGGATGACATTAAAAGATTCTGTAGCACATTGGAACCTAATGTTTATTATTCTTACGAATGCGGTCCAAACTTAAAATTGAGCCACAAAATAAGGCTGATTTATCAATCTCTGAAACCAAAAGTAATCATCAAATAGAAAGGGGAAAACAAATCTCTCATTGAGTAATTACTCCATGCCAATTAAAACAGAAAATTCCCATGCAGAGAAATGTGTATAATATTTTCAAATTATTGATATATACCTCTATCAATTTATAAGCCTAGTTTGAGAATTGCGAGATGGTTTTTCCTCTGATTGAACAGTGTTGGTTTGACCGGACAACATTGCGAATATTAGAGTGCCAGTGTAGAAGAGATCTGAGACTCGTGTTTTGTTAAAACAAACTCTGAACTTCTGGTTCGACTTGATTAAGAGATTTGAGATTTTGCCAATACCGATGGTCCCTAAAATTTTAGAACAATTAACAATCTTGCTTGATGCGGAAGATACATTATATTTATCAAATTTAGAACATTTAAAAAATTGTTGTGGTGGGTTGGAGACAATCGCAGAAAATATTTTGACTTTTCTTTTCTTCTTCTTGTTTTTTTGGATGCCTTTTCTTAAAAAAATTATTTGGCTTTGTGATTGCGATAATGCTTTTATAAGTGCTTATTTTATATTTAGTCTTATTAGTCCCTTTATTTAGGTTGGTGAATTATAGTTTTCAAACCTATAATTTGGTATTAGTTGTTACTTCTTTTGTCCTCCTAATTCTAAAAATTCTCATTTATACCATGGTTCTAACAAAAAAAAATTATTACACAAAATTTTCAAATTTTATTTCTATTTTTTATTTGCTCTCTCCATTTATTCAGCAGTCTTTTAATTTTCCTACTCTTAAAAATCAAAAATAGCACTTGAGGGATTCATGACACTTCGCAAACATATGTCAATTCACTAAAAATAGGTTTCGAGGGATTAATGGCTTTTGCAAGCATGTCTCTTCTATGTTTCCTCTAGCATGGTATGGGCTTCCAAACATGTCATTTGAATGAATATTATATTTTGCATCTATTGCATACCCATAAATCCCTTCTAAAGTCTTGTTAATCATTATTTTCTTTATAAAATGCTCACCATTTTATTCTAAAACAAAGCTCCATAGCTCAATCAAACCCTAAAGTCTTGCATCATCTATGTCTTATTATGTGGATCTAAGTTTAGTGCAGGCAGGTTGGATGTTAGCAAGGGATGTGGAATTTGTTTCTATGTCTCTCAACATACATTTGTTTGAATGTTTCAAAAACCATTTAATCAAATCCATATTTTGCAAAGAAAATAATTCTTGAATGGTTGTTTGTACACATTTAAAAACTTCCATTTTAGCGCCAATGAATGAGGAATGTTAGGAAGCATCGTGGAATCTAGATTTGCACCCATCAATTGCATTTCCTAAGAATTTCAAAGGATTTATATTAAATATATATTGCTCCATATTATGTAACCATGGAGGCTTCATGAGACATAGTCCTTGAAGGTGCTAAAAAGATAGTTCACAAAGCTTGCATCTTCGCCCTTCTCTATCTACATTCATTTGTTGGCAAATTTTGTTTTAGAATTCTTTGATTCTACGCCATCCTCCATTAAAGGTCCTGTTGCCTGAGAGTTAAGTGTGCATCATGGGTTTCTAGGCATGTTAGATGTTCTCTCATGATTGTGCTTACTTTGTTTGTTTTTTTTTGTATATATCTTAAATTTTCCTTTGGTAATAATAATTCCATGAATTTTATTTCTTATATGCAATTGAGAATCTTTGTGAATATTGACAGTTGTTTCTTCATATATGTAATTTCATTGCAAATATGAGCCACTATTGTTCTTCCTAAGCTTGCTTCAATTTCAAAGTGTAAATAATCTTCCAATGTGGAATTTTTTTGTTTTGCACAATTTCTTGTAAAGTTTTACTTTTGTATTTCTATTCTATATCCAAAAGCTTGAATTGAGATTTTATAGTTTCTGGTGTAATCTAATGTGATGATGATACAATGATCTATTTACTATGCATGTGGTATATAATGGAGTGAAATATATTTTTGGGATTCCTCTATTACTATGCCTTTTACATTGCATTTAGATACTTTTGACAATGATGTATTATCTCCATTGTGTGAAAAACTATTTCTATTTCTTAGGAAATAGAAAAATTGATTATTTTGTCTTCAAATATGTCATTGTCATTGTTGTTTATTCTACCAATTAGCCATTGTTGTTAATGTTTTCATGTGTATGTTTGGACTCCAATACATGTTACGGTTTAATTTGAGGCATCTGACATAGACAACCCTTTCAACATTCCCCAGATTTAGTAAGTAAATAAATATAATGCTTACTTTTCAATATATAATGTGTTTGTTTCTATTATAGGATCACATTTTTTTATTTACATTGTTTTGAAATGAGAGATTTTAACAACAATACAATTGGAGAATATAATCTTTTCTCAGAAAGAACATCCCGACTATCTTGAAAAGATAGCTTTTATTTTTTACTTTTTGGGATTCAAAAAGACTCCTCTAGAGTTTAAATCTAGAAGTGGTTTGAGGAAAACATTATATTTTTGGTAACAATAAGTATCGTTTTCATTGCTTTGTATGAAGATAATGAAAATTATAATTGTACACAATGTTTATTAAAATGTGATGGGAAAAACAAGTCTATGTGAGGCCAAGCTTTCAACTGTCAATGTTATTAAATAGCTTAAGTTGTTATTGTCTTTTTATAGGAATGGGTGTTGATGATCTTGTGGTTTATTAGTCCATCCCTTTTAATAGCAGGAACTAATGTTTTCATATTACATTTCGCCATTAGATTCTATTTTGAAGAATGTGAATGGTCTTCCTTCATCATAAAATTAAATTAAATTTATTATAATTAATTCTTATTTGGTCGCTCTGTACTTTCCCGATAGTATTTTCAATTTCTAAACAAGAAAAATAACACATTTTGGGGCATTGTTCTTCAAGAGTGGATGATAATGATGTGATATGTACACCACACAACAAATAATGTCCAGAGACTTACTGATGACAATGTTCAATCCAAAATGAAAATATTATGATACATGTATTCAATTTTGTAAATATCACTTGTATTACTAATTATCATTTATTTATACATATCTTTTCATACATTTATACATTCAACTATGACATGGACAACTTTGGCAATGAATAGTTGTTATAGACAATTTCAAAATTGATGAATAGATTGGATTGAATGGGGTGGTAGGATCTCCCCAACTTTATCAATTTTTTATCATATGTAATTTTATTTTTAATTTTTTAAGTATTGAAATTATTTACAAATCTTGTGCTCATTCAAGCAACAATATGAGAATTACAAACTTATTCAAGCTCATTTCAAGCAACCACACTAGAAACAACATTTGGAACACCAAGAGTCACAACTTAGAATCCACCTTTTACAATGAGAAAAAGGCAACCAATAGAAGACCAAGAGTCACAACTTAGAATTCCACAAAGATGTCCCTCTTGGGATTCGAACCAAGGTCTCTACAATGAGAATTCATCGCTTCAACCAACTAAGCTAAACCCCTTGGACTATGTAATTTATTTTTTCATCATTTTAATTCATGAATTATATCAATTCAAAGATTTTTTCAATAGAAAATTTGTTTTCACAATAGTATATTTAATATTTTCATCTACAATTTTGGAAGTGTGTCTTAGTTCAATACCACCAATACCATTAGTAGTTAAATTTGTATGAGGACACAATTGGAAGTATATCTTAATTCATTGTTGTATTTTACAACACCATTATTCAATGTTGTTGGGAGAATTGATTTCACCAATAATATTGTAAGTCCATCATAATCGATGGTTCATAATCACCTAGAAAATTATAGCATGTATGTTTTGTCAAGGTTTGATTCGTACAACATTTACATTAAACATGTTAGAATTAAGTAGGATTTATCAAATATTTGTATACCATTTAAAATTCCCACTAAATTTGTCAAATATGGATTGGCATAACTATAGTAAAAGATCAAATTTACTTTTTACAGAATTTTGTTAATTATGGGCTTTTAATTCATATCAATAGCCAAGTTGCAAACTAGGAGCAACTGTTGTTGCAACATCAACCACTAATGCTACTCACTCATAATCTAAAAGTAAGTGATTATTTTTTAAGTGTTATAATATGATTTATCTCAATCCATTTGCAATTTCTAATTTATTCTTATTTTGTAGGGAGATCTCAGACATCGTAGATTATAGGCCCTAGGGCCAATCAAACTTGTAGTCTATTTTTGTCTCTTAAACAACTAGATAGTTTTTTTAGCCTTTATTTAGTTGAAAATGTCAAATAGGAAGAAGAGTAAGAGTCTTGAATGTGGTGAGAGCTAGACAAGCTAGGAAAGTACATAACCTTAATTTTGTACTTTGGTAACATTGTGGTCTAATAGATCAAGCTGCATGTGAGGCCTCGCCCCAACCCTTCGTAGCCTTAGTTATTACTATATCATTTTACTCACGACTCAGGATGTCGAGACATTATCAGATACTTGAACATATTATATTATTTCATGTTGTGTGATGTTATTTTCAGATATTTAATGTTCATCATTTAAGGTTTTAGGTATATGTATGTTGATGAATTAAGTAAAATGTAGGATGAACACATTGATTTTGGAATCTTTATGGTTAAGGATATAAGTAGGATGCAAGAAACCCTGATTGATGTATGTTTCAATTTATGTGATTCCTGATACGTATATATACATATGTACATGTGATTTTTGGGACTACTAATGTGTGCAATGAGTGTGCAGATATTTTTAGCCGAGGAAATCGACGGAGGAACAGAACTGATCCCTATGTGTTAATTTTGGAAACTTTGTTGTTCATAATTCAAGTATTGTATTATGAGATGTATGTATGTATCTTTCTATGTTCAGTGAATGTTAATGTTCGTAACTATGTTCGTTTAGTGTCGTTTGACACTCGTGAATTGTTTGTGCCCTTTAGCCTACTAGTTAGGGTTAGTTGTGTAACCCATGGACCTAAGTCGGATTAAGTTAGTATCTTTTGCTAATTTTGGTCCTTAATCGAGTTTAGTCATCCTTAATCCGGATTAGTGCTTAATCTTCATTTTAGAGTTGTTAGTTGGCCCTAATTATTTTCCTAACTTTTGTTTGGCTCTAAACCTTTTCCTAAGGCTTTAAAACATGGAATATTTATACCCAAGGGGTATGGGTATGGGTTAGGGGTCTTTTCCAACCCCTAAGCCCCTTTTATTGACTTTTGAGGCCACTCAAAAAGTCTCTTTTTGCTTTTGTACGAAAATTGACTATAGCTACCATGAGTTTCATTACCCCACCTCCACTTAGCGTTTAACCATAGTGTGGGTTGAGTTAGGAGTTTCTAGAATTGTTAGTGGGTGGGAGAAGTTATTGATCCTTTTGGGTGGTTGAGTTTGAAGCTTATTTAGAGGCCTTTCTTGGTCTAGTGGAGGTTGTTACCCAATCTCTACATTTAGAGAGGAGTTCTTGAAGATTGAAGCACGGAAAGGGAAGCTCTACTCAAACTTGTTCATTTCCATTACCTCTTTGTGAAGGTAGGAATTGTCACCTCCCTTGTTCAGATTTGATATTTGTTTCATGCTTATGCTACCTTGGTGTTGTTTGAATATTTGTATGTTTGTGGGTATGTTGGGAAGATTCGAAAACCATGTTATTTTTGGATGATTTCCTTTCATGTTTTTGTTGAATTTTGAGATGTTCTTGCATGGGTGTTTTGGCATTACTCACCCTTGGAGAGGGCAGAAGTGGCCAATTTTGGGAAAGGTCTGTTTAGTTGGACTCCAACCAGTGTAGAGTCTCTTCTTAGGATGAGAAGAGGGAGAAAGGGTAGGGTGTTATGGGCCCCTACCTGTCAACACAAACCTTGTATGATTATGGTATGTTGAAATGGAAGAACGGAAGTTCTTGGTTTATAGCCCCGATTGGGCATTTGTTTGGTGTTGTGCTTGACTTCTCCTAGTTGGAAGAATCCACCTTTCCCTAGTTTTGATTCATTGTGAATCCTTTTGTGTAAACCATGTACAATTATGCATGTTTTATTGTCTCTTGGTTATGCTTGTTTGTCACCTGATCAGGTTTTTTTGTTCCCTCCATGGTTCTTGAAATGTGTTGCAGAAATTGTTATGAATCCTTTGATGAGGGTCATGAAGAAAACTCAATTAAATTGTTGTAATTGGGATTGTTATCCTATGTAATTTGTAATTTCAATTTTTTTGTAGTGGCCACGACGCCGAGTTTTCTTCCTGGTTCTTTCCCGGCTGAGCCCTTGAATCAGGTTGCTAATAAAATAAGTGATTGAGTAATTTTTGCTTCTCTTGAAGTTTTCATATTTTATTTCGTCATATGAATGTATATCAAAGATAAGATGAAACGATGATGTTCAATTATGCAAGATTTAATTTCTAAATGTATGGTATCTCCTTTGAGTTTGATATGATTTAGTTCATGGTTGGTTGTGTTGAAAGTAAATTTGCAAGAACATGTAGGAAAGAGATATCCAAACTTAAATTTGAAACACGATAGAGGAAAGAACTTGGTGTTTTTTGATACTCCCTTCAAAATGAATAGAGCATTATCATTCTAATCTCTTTATTTTCTCAATTACCCTAAGATTAGTCTAGTCACTATGTTATTCAATTTGTGCTCCATCAGTTATAATAGATAGTTAAATGAATATTTAGATGATTATTCCATGAAATGTGGGTATCATTGAAATGCATAGCATTTGGGGTTCATGGAAATTATTAACCAGGAATTCATAAGAGATTTACATAGATTTTGATGATCTTGCAATAGTTGTTTTGTTGAGCATGATGTTTAATAAGATGATAAGTTAATATCATTAAGAATTAAAAACACTAATCCTATAAGACTCCATAGTAAGACTTAAACCAACAAGTAAGTTTCAAAATGCATGTAAAAAAAAAAGCTTGTAGTAGCACATATATCATTCTGGAAATTGTATGGAAAACACAAATATAGTTGATACTATTACAGACTAAAATAATAATAGACTGTCAATAAAACAAAACCAATACTTTATAAAAACTTAAATATCCTAACTAACTAATATCTTTTCTTACCATATAAACTTTAAGCTTTTAATTCTTGCATCCACTTGACGCCAGCGCTTAGGAAGGTTATGATTAGCCTTTTTACATGGTAGAAAACGTCAGTCTAGGGTGACATCACTTGTACATCACCTCTTGACTTTGTGCAAGGGTCGATTCTCTCCCTTGGAGAGTGCACTGAATTTTCTTGTTTAGTGTTGAAAGCGTTTTGGATGTGTGACCATTTGTCTTGGGCGTCACCCTCACCTTTTTGTTGTGTCAGGTGCATCTTCCTTGGGTCGACCTGTCCTTTTATAGCATTTGCTTGCAAGTTGGGAGCTGATGTGACGTGGGTAGTTGCGCTTGGGTCTTGTTTCAATTTAGTGCAAACTGCCCTCTTTCCTTTTGGTTTCCCATATCCTTTGCAGTGGTCAACGCTTGGAAAGAGCATGGGCTTTGAGGGGTCGATGTGACATGTTGGGGGGGAGTAGGGTAGGATGTGAGGGGTGAATAGGTAAGTTAGTGTTAGGATTTAATTTTTTTATATGTTAGTTTAGGATAGTAATTTGTTAGGATAGTTAGGATTTATTTGATGTTAAACTTTTTATTTATTTAAAGTTATAAGTTAGTTAATTGTATTGTTTAGTTTAGGTTTTAATTATGTTAGTTTCTTTGTTAGTCAAGTTGGTTTATTGGTATTTAATTAGTTTAGTTTAGATTTAATTTAGTTAGTGTTTTATATTATAGTTTTAGTTTTAATTATTTAGTTGTTTAGTTATGTTTGTTTAATAGCTATTGGTTTTAAATTATAAATTTACGCTTTCAAAGTTTTAATAAACTTATTGAGAGCTATTATCTTGTTTTATTGCGTTAGTATATGTTAGACATATAGAAAATGTTAAATTGTCCCTATTTATCAATTAGTCAAATTTAAGAGTAATTTATGTTGTAAATATCTTTGGAAATGTTTAATTTCTTAATAGCATTATGGGTTTAAATAAAATTGAGATTTGAGTAAAGTTAATTAAATTATATATATATAATATGTTTTAATTCTAGTTAATTTTTTTTCTTAGCGACTTTTCAATATCGATTAAATTGTAAATCGATAATTGTCTATGAGATTTGTAATTGAACTTGATCTAGTTGAACTTGATTAAAATTTCTTTCTTATAATGTTAACTTTATATGAGATAAAAGATGCTATGTAATAAATGTCAAATCTATCTTAATTATATTGTTATAGAGGAAATTTAAATTTATTGTGTTAAGATTAGTTGAAATGAAATAAACGTCGATATTAGTTTAACGATTCATTCCTTCTCAAGATATGTAATTTATGATGTAATGAAGAGAGTCCTTTCTTGAAATGTAATTTAACCTTATCGAACTTTGAGCACTCTTATAATTAAAATTTAAAAAAAAAAGAGTTTGTGTGTTTTTGCCCTCGTAGTTTGGGCATGACACTGCAACATCACAGCTTTAAGATTCACAATTAACTCTTATTATTGAAGGAGGTGAAAAATGTGATATTTCAAATAACAATGAAGAAGATGTTCTAGTAGATATCCATGGTATTGAGAATGAGATAATTAAATTGGTTAATAATGTTGGAGATGATGGTGATGCATAAAAGGGCAAAATAAAACCAAATAAAAAATATGTCACGAGTGGGAGATGGCAAGGAATTATCAAATTGATTGGTTATCAAAGTATCTATTCATTTAACTGGTCAAGAATCTAAAGAAAGGTGAACCTCCAATACAATGCAAGTGTAAAAATTATATTTGGGAATATAAACAGGAGATTAAGTCGCAACAAAAACTTGACACTATAGAAAAGCATATGGTAAATTTTAAGAAAAACAATTCATAAATGGAATTGAAAATATAGTACTAAGATGGACAACAAAGGAGAAGATTCATCATGCTAAGTGTGTCTTAGAATATGATGATCACTTTGTAGACAAGAAAATATTGTTAAATCTAGAGGTTAGATATTCCAACTCATTTTGGAAAGGCAATGACAATACAAAAACTAGAAAAATTGTTGTTAAGTGTTATTTTTCATATATTGACCAAAGGGAGTCATACAAAAGACTACCTAAAATATTGTACTTTATTATCCTTTTGGGCATTCCTAACGTTCCTTGAAGCATTGGTCAATAAAAAGTTGATGGGAATGGGAAAATTGTCTTGTTGCTCAGTTGAAAAATAAAATTTAAAGAAAAAATTAAAAGATTCAAATTTTATTTCATTTCCTTTAGAGAAAGTGATGACCAAGAAGTAATATGAATTGGGTACATATAGATGTTTATATTATATTAAAATATGTCTTCTAACCTCATCTATTGTGTTTCCAAAATTGAAGGAAAGTATGAGAGTGAAAACTCTATTTCAATTAGTTAAGATTTTTTAAGTGAATATGGAGGTATGGATGACTTGAATATTGTAAAACATTGGTTTGTGTAAGAGTTGATGGAGCTTCAATAATGCAAGGTCATAGGAATAGTCTTTGTATAAGGCTAGAAACATCTTGCTCACCCTTCATGACTATCATTCACTACATGGACCAAAAAATGAATATCTCTTTCAAAAGTGTAAGCAAGTGACTTGTAGTAACAAGTATTTGAAAATTTAGTCACTAAGATCTACTCATGCTTATGTCAAAGTCCCAAAAACAATTGGAATTTCAAAATTTTTTCAATAGAATAACAAATGGAAACAAGCATCTTAAGGATGTTGATACTAGATGGATCTCATTGCATGGACCAACACATCAACTTTATTGAAAATATTTATACTTGATTGGAGTAGTGTATGAATATTTCCACACAATCTAGACAAAAGTTGAACCTACTTTGTAGATTTAAGTGATATAGAAAGGTAAGAACACCAAGATGGTGTGCAAAAAGTGGGGGAGAGGGGTATTAGAAGCCACTTTTTCCTAAAATCAAGTAAACCTAAAATTTAAAGAGAAAGTTGAGGATCATGCACTCAAAATTAGAAGATTTATATAGAATAATAATTATACTACTCTGAATCTAGCTTCTAAACCACTAAAGTTTTTTTGAGATGGATAAGACTAAGAGGGTCAAATCATTTATGCCTAAAAATATGTCCCTTTTTTTTTCAAAAAACATAACATAGCAATTTTTGTTCACTCAACAAAAGATATAGTTAGATTTAGTATTTTGAAAAATTATTTAGTAGGATGGTAGTTTCTAGAAGTTGTGTATCTTTTTTTACTTTTTTGTTGAGTTATTTTTTGTATGATTTTTTGAAGTGACTACATCTTGATAATATAGTATTTGTTTGTGCATTGAGCATAACTTACATCAAATTAATTGAGAATACAATCTTATTGTTTAACATGTGTAAATTAGACTATAAAACAAGAATATGCTATTTGTTTTTCATTTAGTCAAGTAGATCAAAAGTTACTACAAAAATGGTAGACATGTGTTTGTGAGTCTATCAAGATATGTTAGGTTTAAAAAGACAAAAATAACAATTACATGCAAATATAACCAATATCAGAGACAAAATCAACAATTGCATGCAAATATAACTAATATCATAAAATAATCAATTGCACAATAGAGAACACAAGACACAAATATTTAATGTGGTTCACCCAATCCCTAGGCTACATCCACCAACCAGCAAGTCCAATATTCTTATTATCAAGTGATTGGAATCTGCAATCCCTTATAGCTCAATACCACTGCAAGAAGCTACAATCTCATTATACAATT
The DNA here is from genome assembly GCA_028749045.1 of Cupressus sempervirens. Lineage (NCBI taxonomy): Eukaryota > Viridiplantae > Streptophyta > Pinopsida > Cupressales > Cupressaceae > Cupressus > Cupressus sempervirens. The sequence goes on from CM053786.1 coordinate 577,169,721, forward strand.
TGAAATCCCTAGCACTAACCCATTTCATACAAGATTTTTGTCACTTACAAAATTAGGGTTGAATACATCATCCAATAGAAAAATAACAGTTGATGCCTTTTACAATAATAAAGTTGGCCTAGCTTTCAGTGGCATTTCCCCCAAAAACCCATGTGGAGAAGTTTCCCTTGACCTCACCCTATATAAAGACGAGGAGTGCATTAGGGGCTCTGCCCCATGACCCCACAAGGGGCACTACCCCTTGACCCTATCTTGGGGGTGTTATTCCCAAACCCCCATAATAATAATCTAGGGGGAAATTGTACTGAATAAAGTGAGAAAAAATAAGCTTTAAGTCCAATTAGGCTCTACATCACAACAATCTCCCACTTGGAGATTGATCATACTCCACAACAATAACCTCCAACTTGGAGACTAGCCATAGTACTGCTAAACTTGTATCTCCAACTATAATGTAAAACCACCCCGAACTCTATTTTTCTTTTATTATGTTTAGTCTAGAAGACCAACCGAAGCTGAAGAGGAGTTCATCTTCTCACTTGTTACTACCTTTTTAAACATATATGTTGGATTATCATCTGTATGTATATTTTCCAACTTTGATTTTTCATCATCCAAAACTAACTGAATAAAATGGTACCGCAAGTGTATGTGTTTTGTCTTTGATTGTAGAGCAAAATTATTTGCAAGATGAATGACACTCTAGCTATTTGTAAACAAATAGTTGTCCATCTATGGGTGCCCCAACTCTTCCATGAAGAATTGAAGCCATATCAACTCCTTGGTTGCCTCTATAGAAGAAACATACTCTACCTCTGTAGTGGATAAAGCATTAACCTTCTACAACTGAGAAATCCAACTCAATGTTGTCCCACCAACAGTAAATACATAAACTGTAGTACTTCGCCTGGTATTAAGATCTCTTGTCAAATCTAAGTCAACATAGCCTTGTAAATCATTAGTAGAGCCCCCAAAATTTAAGCACTTACTAGATGTTCCTCTCAAATATATGATAATCCATTTGACTACATTCTAATGCTCAATCTCAAGCTGACTCATATAGCTGCTAACAATTCTGACTGCATGTGCAATATCTAGCCTAGTACATACCATGACATACATCAAGCTCACTACAACTAAAGCATAAGGTACGTTATACATCTTATCCTCCTCTTCCTAAGTCTTTGGAAACATCTCCTTAGTCAATTGTAAATAACTAGGCAAAGGTGTGCTAGCATCTTTGGCATTTTCCATAGAGAAACATTGCAACACCTTCTCAATATAATTAGCCTAAGATAATGCCAATTTTTTATTCTTCCTATCTCTGTAAATTTTCAAACAAAGGATTTTTTTAGTTTCCCCCAAATCCTTCATAGAAAATAAATGTGCTAATTGTTATTTTAACCCCTTAATGTGATCCATCTTAGGCCTAACTACAAGCATATATGTTAGAAATGTTTAGAATAACTGAGGGGGGATGAATCAAATACATAAGGCCTATATGTACCACTTAAACAATAGAAGATTAAACTCCACTACCCTTCTTATATTGATTATCATGTTGTTGCTCGGTCTATACTATAAAAATTTTCATAAACTTAACTTGCATTGCCTAATGAAAATATTATCATATGTAAACCATTCAAAAGAAATTCATCATAGTTTGAGACTAGGATCTTACGTGGAAACCCAATTTGGGAAAAACCACCAGCAACATATCAAACTTTTTCACTCTCTCAAAGTGAGCTCTATTAGGAGCCAACCCTGTTGAAGATTACAATACACACTATTAAATGTGACCTAGTTAGAGGATTTAATCACCTTGTTAGGAGTGGCCTTGTAAGAAGACTTTGATCATTTCATTTATAATGCTAACCAGTTAAAGTATTTACATAGATTGTTAAGTCTTCAAATGACTGTTAGGTCAACCTCTGCTAAAAGGACTTCAATACAAATTGTTTATAATGATAAGAAGAAAATAGTAGGTTTTGATATGTGTGATTACAACTCACTTTTTTTGGTTCAGATCTTTGATTAGCCCTTACATTGGTTCACTGATAAGCCTTCCATTGTCATCTCTAATCTTGATCTGCTTCGTCACCCTTCAAGAAATCAGTCCACTTTTCTCATCAACACTTAAGCCTTCTTCTCAATTCACTTATCAACAACAACATCACATATGCAAGCCTTCTCTTTTATCTTTTCATCCACTTACTTGTGTGTTCTCTAATTAACCTTTCTCTATATGACTTCCTTCACATACAAACTCACACATACACAAGCTGGAGATGAACTAGGCTAGCCAAGGCACCAAATGTTCGGCTCTATATCACCTTAAATAGGCAATCTATGATTTACCAAATGTTCATCTTTGTATCACCTTAAATATTAAATATGTGCTTTACCCTTTTCTACATACACCGTAGATCTTAGGGTTTACAATCAGGGTCAACTCGATTCAATATATCTGTACATATTATTGATCATCCTCTAGAGACCTCTCTAGAATCCTTTTTTTAGGTCTCCACCTAATCATCACCTTGAATTTAATGATCCAACTCATGAAACTTATCTTCAACATGTTTTACATCTCCCAAGAAATCAACTAAGTCAGCTTGATCTTACGATTCCTTTGAATGTGATCTTTTACTATCACTTAGCAATCACTAAATTCTGACACTCAATCAATGTTGAAATACTCGTTCATTATATAAAAAAATTTGCTCGGCATCAACTAAATTGCTCAATTGATGCTAATGCTCAGTCAACACTATATTTCCTTGGCACTAATTGTGGCTTGGTTGACACTAGCATTACTTGGCACTCCTTAGTATTTACTCTTTTGCTCAACTTGGCTTATCTTCCACAACATAAACAATTACTTTGCTTTATCAAATTCTATCTAATCAAATCTCCATTGTAACTTTCTTTTCACAACTTCAACCTTTCCTCTAGGTGTTATAGTTATGGGTAACTCTCAAATCCTCTTCATCAATCAATAAATAAGGCATTTAAACTAGGTAGCAATATGTCTCATCCATAGATTTGACATCAATGACAAAACAACAATTGTTCCAATTGTAATTTTCCAACAATCTCCCTCTTTGGCATTGATGGAAACATCTCAAATATCTAAAATAATAGCAATAAATTAGTTACCATAAAATCCAAAAGATTTTGCTTCCATGAGTGACCGCTATCCTTAGTTTCATTTTGATTCTCATCCATTTAAACTTTTAAACTCCCTTTATCAGTTTGCTCTCTTTCATGATTTTCTCCCTCTAAGATTTATCTTTCTTTTCTCAGTAATCTTGTGACTTCTTTCATGATTCTCCCTCTTTCATATGAGTTTCTTATTTCATTCTCTCATTTTCATTCTTTCTTATCTTATTTCATTCTATCCCTCTTTCAAAATAATGCCAAAGACATGTAGCTTTCTTGGCTTCAAATTCTTCATACATCTGAATTATGTATATTTTGCATGTTTGGCTAATAGGTATCATCTATCTATGATTGATCTTTTATGGTGTACTGAAGTATTCTACCAAATAGGCATGTCCCAAAGCAGAGTTGTATTTCACCAGTGTGTAGAATGTTATGTTTAGCACATGTGATGCAATGCACCATGTCTCCTTAAGTAGCTTTAGGTAGGGTAGTAACCCCTAATTTACCCCTAATATATTCATGAGCATCTTTGGGTAAAGGTTTTGTTAATATGTCAGCAATTTGTTCCCTTGTATTCATATATTCTAGCTTCACTTCTTTGTCTTGAACTAATTCTCTCAAGTAGTGATACTTGATAGCAATGTGCTTTGTCTTAGTGTGCATCACTGGAATCTTTGAAATGTTAATAGAGCTTGTGTTACCACAATAGATAACTATTGGATCTGTAATATCTTCTTGCATACCTTTTAAAAATTGCTTAATCCAAATTATATTTGAACAATTCATTGTAGCTTCCATATACTCAGCTTTAGTTGTTGATTGGAAAATATAGTTATGTTTCTTGGTTGTCCATGACGCCAATCTCTTTCCTAGAAAAAATGCATCTCCACTAGTATTTTTTCTATCATCAATATTTCCTTCCCAATCTGAGTTAGTGAAAACCTTTAGTTAAAATCTATCACTTCTCATTTAGTATAATCCATAATCTTTTGTACCTTTTAGATATCTCATTATCCATTTTACAGCCATCATGTGATTCTCTTTGGGATTTTCTGAAAATATAGCAACTATCCCAACTACCAATGCCATATCTAGTCTATTGTGAACAACATATTGTAATTTTCCTATCATGAATTTGTATAGGGTCTGGTTCACATCAATAGAATCATCTTTCCTAGATAGCTTATGTCTTGTAGACATAGGTGTGTTCACTGGCCTTGAATCTTCCATAGCAAAAGTCTTCAATATTTCTTTGATGTATTTGGTTTGTGAAATGAAAATACCAAACTTCATTTAAACCAAGTGTAATCCAAGAAAGAATTTGATTTCACCAAACATATACATTTCAAATTCCTTTTTCATTTCATTAGAAAATGATTTACATAATGCTTCCCTTCCTCCAAATATCATATCATCAAAAAATATCTTAGATAACAATACTTCATTGGTCTCACCATTCTTAATATCCAGATTGTTGTTATCGTTTGTCCTCTCAAAATTAATTTTCACTAAATAGTTATGTAACCTTTCATATCATGCTCTCGGTGCTTGCTTCAATCCATAAAGAGTTTTCTTCAATTTACATACCATGTTCCTCTTCTCTGGATCTACAAATCCTTCAGTTTGTTCAATGTATACTTCTTCCTCCAGTATACCATAAAAAATGTATATTTGACATTCATTTGATATACCTTGAATTCCTTGTAGTCTGAGTATGCAAGTAGAGTTCTGACTCCTTCAAGTCTGGCCACAGGAGAATAAGTTTCTCCATAATCAACTCCTTCTTGTGCATAACCCTTGCATACCAATCTTTCTTTGTGTCTTGTTACTTCACCATTTTCATTGGTCCTATTCCTAAAAACCCACTTTTTCCCAATGACATTTTTGTCTTTAGGTCTTGGCACTAGGGTCCAAGTATTGTTGTTCTCGATTTGGTCAATTTCTTCATTCATAGCTTGTATCCAATCTTCATTGACCAAAGTATATTTAATTGTTTTAGGCTCAAACTCACATTTTAAGCATGTGTCACCTTTGATTTTTCTCCTTGTCATAACACTTGATTCACCATTTCTAATGATTTGATCAGGTTTATGATGTCCTCTTACATATTTTTCAAATACAAGTAGCTTTCTTCTTGGCTCTTCTTCGAGTTCACCTGGAAAAACAATCTTAGGCTCATTTCCTTTTTCTTGTTCTAGTTCTAGTTCAGGTTATTAGTGTTCAAAATTCACTATCTAATGGTTGGCATTGTCTATCTATGATTCGATATCTTGAGTCTGTTGCTCAGCATCGACTCTCTGATGCTCTGCAATTTGTATTTGCACTCCATTATTTCTTGTCTGATGGGAACTTGCAACTTGGCTTATCTGTTCATATTGAGTGTTGGGAGGATCATCATCCACATAGATGAATGTACTATAGTCTTTAGGTTTTTCATTACATAAAACCTCATCTTTTTCTGCAAACTCGTCAACTCTCACATTTACACTTTCCACAATTTTGTTAGTGTTAGAATTTACACACTTATAAACTTTTCTTTTTGTGGAATAACCTAGGAATATGCCTTCATTCACTCTTTGCATCAAGCTTTCCATTCCTATTATCTTTTAGTATATAGCATCCACTTTGATACATTTTGAAATATTTAACATTAGGAGAATAACCATACCATAGTTCAAAAGGTGTAGCATTTGTACCTTTCTTGACTTGAACTCTATTCAAGGTACAAACAACAACTACTTCTCTCCAATATTTCTATGATATGCCTTTCTCCATCATCAATGTTCTTGCACAATCCATTATTGATTTGTTTCTTCTTTTAGCTATCCCATTCTGAGGAGGGGTCCTTGGTGCTAACATCTACCTTTTAATTCCTCTATCATTACAAAAAGTATTGAACTCATGTGAACTAAATTCACCACCTCTGTTTGATCTCAAATATTTTAGACTTTTCCCTATTTCTTTTTCAACTCTAGCTAGATACCACTTGAATACCTAAAAAGTATAAGATTTAACTTTAAGAAACATCACAATCATCATTCTAGAGTAGTCATCCACAAATAGAATGAAATGTTAATCTCCACAGTAACTTCTAACACCGATGGGCCAACATGGGTTAGTATAAACCAATTCCAAAACATCATTAGCAATATATATCGTATTCTTAAGACTAAACTTGGTCATCTTTCCTAATTGACATTGTTTACACATAGCATTGTCAAGATTTTTTAGTTTAGGCAATCCTCTCACTTTCTTCATCTTACTGACATTCACCAAATTATCAAAATTACATATTCTTTTGTGTCATAACCAAACATCTTCTTATTGTGCAAACATACATGTCTCTCCTGATAGGTCTAGATAGAATAAGTTACCTCTTATTTTTTCACCAATTCCAATTAGCTTACCATCACCATCATGTATCTCAAACTTTTTGTTGTGAAATTTAACTTTGTAACCTGATTTATTCAACTATAAAACACTCAACAAATTATAGTTAAGTCCTTCAACCTAGTAACCATTTTCACATGTTATCTTGTCAATCAATTTAATAATGCTTTTACCTTTTATAACACATGGGATATCATTACCAAATTTAACACATCCACTATTGTATGGACCAATATTTTCACTTTTCCTTTGTCATCAGTCACATGATTGGAACATCCACTATCACTTATTCATCTATCACTTTTATTCACATAAGAAATTAATGAAGTTTTCTCATATTCATTAGACTCTTCTTTCATAACAACATAAACAACTTCATCATCATTACTCTCATATTCATTATCAGTCTTTTTCTTCTACAATATAACAAGATTTATTACCTTTGTCATCATTGCTTCTTCTGTAGCTTTTGTCATTTCTTCTTCCTTTGTACTTTATTTCCTTCTTTTCATCCTTATCTTCTTTGTCAGGACATCTAGTAGCAATATGACCAACCTTGTTGCATGAAATAGGTGATTTACCTTTGTATTTACCTCTTCTTCTTCCAAACCTTTTCACAATGAGGGCTTCAAGTTCATCAATCTCAACATTAGAACTATCATTTTCACTATTCATATGCTTTCCTTTCTTCTTACTAAGAATTAGTTGTGCCTTGATAGCAAAGTCAATGGTACCAAGTGTGTAGTTATCAAAATTAGACATCTCAAAAGTAGTAAGTCTACCAACTACACCTTCTAAGGTCAAGTTATTACCTGGTGTGCATCTCAGTTCTTGAATTACAGAGACTCCAATTTCATAGATAGGGAGTAGAGTCCTCAATACCTTGCTTATCACAATTTCATCTTCAATTGTTCCATTTGTTCCTCAAATAGCATTAATAACCTCTTTAACTCTTGTGTAGTATTGTAGTATGTTCTCAGCTTCCATCATTCTCATATCATCAAATTTACCTCTCAAGATTTCTCCTTTGGCTCTTAGTATATTGTCATCACCTCCATATATGGTCTTCAATTTGTCCTACATATTCTTTGCAATATTGCAATCTTTTAGGTCATCAAACTCGACATAGCTTAGGGCTGAGGCAATCTCCAACATTGTTTTCTCATATTCATTACTCCAAAAATTGATAGTAATATCACTAATATTGGATATGTGCAACTTCATCAAGGTTTGCCATGCAAGAGAGTTCTCCTTATTCAGCTAGGGTACATCTCTCTTGTTTGTCGTGATCTTTAGTTTTAAGTACCTTCAAACTCTTCTCTATAAGAACTGAGCTCTTATACCAATTGTTAGAAATGTTTAGAATAACTAGGGGGATGAATCAGTTACTCAAGGTCTATATGTACCACTTGAACAATAAAACATTAAACACTTTGTTGTCCTACTTCTCTTGTTGTTTCTAGTCTCTACTATAAAAATTATCATAAATTTAACTTGCATTGCATAATGAAAACATTATCATATATTAAAGATTCATAAGAAATTCATCATAGTTTGACACTAGGATTTTATGTGGAAACCCAATTTGGGAAAAACCACCAACAATATATCACTCTTTTAAAGTGAGCACCATTAGGAGCCAACCTTGTCAAAGTTACAATACACACTATTAAATGTGACCTGGTTAGAGGATTTAATCACCTTGTTAGGAGTGTCCTTATAAGAGGAATTTGATCATTCCATTTAAAATGTCACCTAGTTAAAGGATTTACACAAATTATTAAGTCTTCAAATGACTATTAGGTCAACCTCTGTTAAAAGGATTTCAATACAAATTGCTTATAATGATAAGAAAGAAAATAGGTGGTTTTGATATGTGATTGGAACTCACTTTTGTTGGTTCATATCTCTATTTAGTCCTTATAATAGTTCATTGATAAGCCTTCCATTGTCATATTTGATCTTGATCTACTTGGTCACCCTTCAAGCAATTAGTCCACTCTTCTCATCAACACTTAAGCCTTCTGCACAAATTCACTTATCAACAACATCATCACATCTCTAAGCTTTCTCTTCTAGCTTCCCATCTGCTCACTTGTTTGTTCTCTAATCAACCTTTCTCTATATGACTTCCTTCACATACAAACTCATGCACATACTAGCTGGAGCTAAACTGGGCTAGGCAAGGCACCAAATGTTCAGCCATGTATCACCTTAAATAGGAAATTTGTACTTCACCATTTTCTACATCCACTATAGATCTTAGGGTTTACTATCAGGTTCAACTTGATTCAATGTATCTATACATATTCTTGATTATCCTCTAGAAACTTCTCTAGAATCCTTGTGTTAGGTCTCCACCTAATCATCGCCTTGAATTTAATGATCCAACTCATCAGTCTTATCTTCAACATATTTTACTTCTCCTAAGAAATCAACTAAGTTGGCTTGATCTAGCTTCTATTTTGGCCAAACAAAATTGATTTTGTTGGGATGCTCCTTCACTCAACTAGGGGTGTTGCTGCAAAGGTCAACAGCTAGAAAGCATGCTCAGGTAGGCTTGAAAACTCAGGTAGGTGGGATTGACTCTGCATGCACATTTAGAATTAGAAGGGGGGTATAATTGTTGATGCCATTAAGAGTCCTCTGCATTGGGCCCCACCCCTAATTCCCTCTCCAGGAAACCTTGAAACACTCCCTAAACAGATTATTGTTCTTTCATCTCGATATGTGAAAGACCTGGGTGGGGATGAGGAGAGGATCTGAGGGGAATTTAGCTTACTTATCAATTCACCACTAGTGATTCATTCCATGATAGTAGGGCATGGCATCTATAGGGCAAAAGGGAAGGAGGGATCTGATCCTGCTGGACTGGAAAACAGCGGTCAAGAATTTTGAATGGGGGATCTCACAGAGGGCTCATTGGCCCTCACTATCTATAGTGGGGGGATATGTGGCTTATTGGGAATGAGATTCTTCATTCCTTTCCAATAAATAATAGAATAATAGGCAAATAGTAGGGCTTATGATTCCTTTGAATTTGATCTTTTACTGTCACTCGGCAATAACTAAATTTTGATAGCTAGTTAATATTAAAATGCTCAGTCGTTGTATAAGCTTTTTGGCTCGGCATCAACTAACTTGCTTGGTTGATGCTAATGCTCAGTCAACACTAGATTTTCTCAGTGCTAACTATCATTGAAACTAGAATTACTTGGTACTCATTAGCATTTACTCTTTCTCTCGACTTGGCTTAGATTCCTTAACATAAATAATTACTTTTCTTTATCAAAGTCTATCTGATCAAATATCCATTGTAATTTCCTTTCCACAACTTCAACCTTTCCTCTAGGTGCTATAGTTATGAGTAACTCTCAAATCCTCTTCATCAATCAATAGATATGACTTTTAGACTAGGTAGCAGTATGTCTAATCCATAGATTTGACATCAATGATAAAACAATAATTGTCCCAATTGTAATTTTCCAACAATATCATCAACATACAAACATAAATAATGTTACTATCATCATCCAAGCTCTTAAAATAAACACAATTATATGAATGACACCTAGTGAATTTATGCTCATGCATAAAACTGTCAACTTTAAGATACCATTGCCGAGGTGCTTTATCCAAGCTACATAAACTTTTCTTCAATCTGCACACTAGATTCTCCTTACCTTTGACCTCAAATCCATGTGGTTGTGCCATATATATTTCTACATCCATATCACCATGAAGAAAAGTTGTTTTAACATCAATATGATCCAAATCCAAATCTTCAATAGATACAATACTTAAAACAATGCAAATAGATGTCATTTTAATAGCAGGATAAAATATCTCATCAAAATCAATGCCCCTTTTCTAAGTAAATCATTTTACAACTAACCTAGCTTTAATTATTATCTTACCTCCATCCTCTTCTTTCAACCTGTAAACCCATTTATTCTATAAATCCCTTTTACCTATAGACAACTTATATAAATCCCAAATCTAATTTTTCAACAAGGAGTCCATCTCTTCTATTATTGTAGATTCCCACTAAATCTTTATATCCACTTGCACACCTTCACCATAAAATTTAGGTTCATGAGCATCAATTAATAAAATAGAATATAGAAAGGGAGAAATTTTTTCTAGAGGTCTACTTACCCTTATTGATCATCTAAGAGGGAAGGGTCAATTTGGGACTCAAAGGCCAAGAGAAAGGTTCTCTCCATGTTGACCCATTCGCGGATGGAATTTGGGGGGAGATTAAGTTACTAGTTTAACTCATTAGGACCTAGGGTCATTTGAAATAGGTAGCAAGTAACATCTTTGTGCTCAATAGAAATTCTAACCAAGGTATCCTTGAATGTCTAGATGTGTTCTTTCGTTGTCTAGGGAACCAAATGATCAAATTTTGGACACAGTTTCTCAGGGTGAGATGGCATAGTATGCATTGTTGCAAAATTTTCCAAGGGTAATAATTGTGCCCCAAGGAATGCAAGTTATTTTGGAATAACCATTATTTGTGATGATAATTGGGACATAGGGATATTTTGAGTAGTATTAGGTTGGGACATGAAGGCCTTACCTTTCTCCTTTTTTTCTAGTTCCATACATATAGTCTGAGTTCTAAAAACTTTGCATAAATGAAAAATGATCTTAACTGCCAAAGAAAAGTAGTAGAAAATTAGCAAAGTCGATGTAGAGTTTATGGGATAAGATATTTTCTAAATGGTCATTTAGGTGGAGACCAATCAAGATCTTCCAGTGAACTCAAACTTCCCTGTACCAATTTTTAATCTGCACAAAACTAAATGATGCCAAGACTCATCATAGGGTGTAGGAAAAATTCTTAAAGGCTTTAATGGGCCCTCCCTCTAGCATCATTTATTTATTGATGTGACTTTATTTTTCATCTTGCCAACAAAGTAACTATTATCACTAGACTGAAATGTTTGACCAATATCACCTGAAAGAGTAGCAAGCAAAAACTTACCACTCCCAAGATCCATGTAGACAAGGTCTAAGTCATCAAAGAATAGACAAAATGGGATAAAAAGGTGATTGATTTATAGTAAGGTGGGTTGTTGAAGCTTCATCATTTCCCTCTATTTCTAGGTTGGAAATGGATCACTTGAATTGGGTTGGGAAAATATCTCGGGATGGAACTAGGGGATGCAAGGAAAGTAAATTAAAAAAACAAAAGAGCTTACAGAGTTAGAAATCTAATATACCTATAGTCTACTTTTGTGTTATTATTGTCAAGAATACATGCTCGAATAGTAGGATAACTTAGATACATGCTCAATCAATCAATCCAACACATACAAGTGTTGCAAATGAAGTTGGTATTAAAATAAGAAAAAATATTTAATTTTATCCAAGTCTAGGAAGATAATAGAAAAAAAATAGAAAGATATCAATATTTTCTAAGATAAATGAATCACATAGAAAGAATTCCAAGATTATTCTACTCAAAACATAGTTTATAATACCATCAAGTAGTGTATGAGACAAAGATATTCCAGAAAAAGATGATACTATTTTTATTCATAAGACAAGGTTTTTACAAATGGTATGGACAATAAAACCATCAATTTTACCAACCATGGAATACTCAAAAATCTTGTTATTTATAGATGGGAACCTACAACTTGACAAAACAATTCCCAAAACAAACCAACTTACCTATTGTCTTTATTAAAACAATCTACTACTATGTTCACATAGAAATATCTGTGAAATAAAATACATTGACATACAACCATGAAAGGGGAAGAAAGAAGTGAGGAAGGGAAAGAGGGGAGTTCCTAATGAAAGTGTGATCTTAAATGGTGATCTTTACATGCATTTACTATCAAATCTATGCTAGTTATCTCCACGAGATTCTCACTTATTCATAACAACACTCCACTTCTTTGACAACCTAAAATGCATCGAGTACTTACGGAAATATGTTGTTGAAAAGGAAATTTATCTTCTATCATTAACTTTCCACTGCATCATTAATAAGTCTATTGGACAACAATGGCGATGGATGATCGGGTCCAAAATGAATACCAACACATCCGACCATGTAGTGGAAGGACTTGAGTTCCAAGACTTCTAAATTTGGAACATTGAGAACCATCAACCAAAAAATGCAAGCTCATCAAACTAGGTAATAGGGAAGAAGGAATCGTGGACCCAAAACTATACTTTGTAGAGTTGTGTTGCTTCTCAAAGTAAGTAAAACTCCAGCTAAGAAGGCATTGAATCAAACCAAGAGGATCCCTCAATGCTGAAAATGTTTCTTATAGCAGGGTACTCATAATCTATCCTCCTATGTCAGATGCATCAAACATAGAGGGGAAAGCCTCATTGATATTAGAAGATAAACATTTTAGACCTACTGTCATGGGGTTCTAAACATGTAAGCACCCTTATCTTTGTTAACTCGTTTCTTCCTAGGCTTTCGTTGCTTGGAAGCCTCAAGTCATATGTTGTCAATTGATCCTTTCATTGTTAGGGTCTTGAGACCTAGATGACCTAGAGATAAAGAACCATGCTGCTAAAATTTATATTGGAAAATCTAGATATGAGCAACTAGTAGAATATTTACATTGGAACTTAGAGAAATTGAAAAACTGTGATTTTATATTGATCTCAAAACCCCTTTTAATATGAGAATTTTATTTTTTTTATTTAATAAAAATATAATTTAACTTTGAAAATTATTTAAAAATTAAAAATTATTATCTTTAATTATTAATTTTAGAAATTCAAAAATATATATATCAAAAATTAAATAAATAAATACTACTTTTTTTTATATGTGGATTTGTAATATTAATCTTTTTTCTTAATTCTTAGTTAGATAGAACTTATTATATATTTATTAATGCAAATGGAGTTATAAATTAATAATAATATATTTATAATTTAGTTATATTTTAAGAGAAGTTGTAGTAGAGTTCACTATATAATCATCTAGTTATGGATATTTAATATTATGAGAGAAATTATAACTAATTTAATTTTAATTTTAATTTTAAGTGGTTATTTGTAGTTGCACTATGAACTAAAGGTAAATATTAATATTGAAGTCCAATTAATATTTTAGAAATGAATTTTATTTACATTTAATCTAACAAAATGCATTTATGTTATTAAATAAGTCATTTATGATTTAAAATTATTTAAATTAATAACATGGTAATATTGAATGACATTTTATATGAACAAAGAGATTTGACATTTAAATAAGTATATATTAGCCTAACAATGTATGTAAACATGTATATTCTTACTTAATTTCTAAATGTATTCATATGGCTCAATCTAAACATAGAAAATGATGGAATTAAATCGTATGGTAGAAATCTATGTATTTCTTATATTTTGTTTAAAGTCTCATGATATTTATGTTGTGATGCTTTTATGTGACTTGTATAGTTGGCCAAACTAGGATGTGCACTAGAGGCTTTTGAGATTTCTTTTATGATTATTTGACTAGATATCATGATGTTTTTTATAATTCAAATTGAGATTTATTTTGATAAGCATTTATGACGACTTGAGTCTTGAGAACCAATGTATATTTCGGGTTACCTATCATGCAGCTAAATTTGATTATCAGTGCTTTTGTGGTATGGGACACACTTATGGTTTGTGAGTTTTGGGAAGGTAGTCTAGGTGCATCTTATGAGAGTGGCTTTCAATGGGGGTTAGGGCCCAAAGTAGCTACCAGGGTAACTCATTGTAAGTTGTGTAATAAGTGATAATCTAGTAATTAATATTTGGGAAACACATTAAAAAGATAAAATAGAGATTTTATCTCGCTCATGCACTGAGTGTTGTATAGACTAAGAATAAGGATGGGATGATATCTAGTTAGAGGTATTACTAGTTTCCTTGTTCATGAGAAGCTATTATGGTTTTGCATGTGTTATGTTGAGGGTATGGGGTCCAAAGTGACTAGTCCAAGGTAACTCAACACTTGAGGATCTAGGGTCCAATGACAGACCATTATGGGGTAACTCAAGCATTTTGACCATGTGGTGATAGTCATTAGCATGTATCCTAAGTCTCCTTTGTGGTTTTTATATTTTCCTCTGGTGGTGTACTTGTTGGATGTAATTACTGTGAGTTGATACTCATTGTTGGATCTTATTTTTATGTGGGTGGTGGACTTTTATTGATCACAATTATTTCTTTGTTTGGTATTATTGTTTTGAAACTTGGCATTTGATTTGGAAGTGGTTGTCTTTCAATGTTGTATTTCTTTATTTTGATACTTCATTTAGACTTGGTATGTTATAGTTGACTTTGGTATGTGGTGATTTTGGTATTGGATGATTATCTTTTCAACTTTGATTATCTTTTCTTTATTAGTACTTGTGTACCCTTGAGGTAGATTTGGCTATCATGATTCCTCATGATTGATTGTGATTTGTTATCTGTATATGGATCATATAGTATCTCTCCTGCATGGTGGGAGTAGGAGCCTAATTAGGTGACCACATGGTCAAGTAGTGATTTCTTACCATTTGGGTCTCCCTTAGATTGGTAGATGTTGGATGTCATTGATGCAGTTGTATCGTTATCATTCTTATTTTATCTTGGAGATTTCTATTCACACGTTGTATCTATGTGTATTATGTATCTTGTATTTTAGATCATATAGGATGTTGTATAGTATTTTTATTTACTTATATTTATTATTGCATACCCAATGACATGTGTAGTGGATGATGTTATATGGATGTACTTTATCATATAACTTGTTCTTATGTATGTGTCTATGAGATTATCTATTTTTTTGTTCATTTTATGATTATGGATATTGTACTTAAGACTTAAACTATTAATAGAACTTCTTAAGCATGACTCAACACAAAGGAACTTGTGTGGAATGACATCTATATTGTAATTTCATATGTGAATATGTTGTGTTTTTGTATATTGCTTTCTCATTGTTACTTTGATGTTGTTCAAACTTTTAAAAACAAATAGTTCAATAGAATTTGTCTAGCAAATTAGGTTTTTTTCTTTTGGGTTCTTGAGTGGGGCATTACAAAATAGGTGATGCTTACCACTTTATATCACATATTATGTGTTTTCATTGATTGGAAACTAGTAGAGAAGGAAAGAAAAAGGCATAAAGTAAGGAGATCAATGAAAGCCACTGGTAAAATTCTCACACTGAATCAGACAAGGTTGTGAATATGAAGTTCACATCGACACAAAGGAACAACACACAGTCATAGGTAAAATGCAAGAGTGTTGAGTCACTATTTATGTAACATGATAGAAGGAGATCAATGTAATGTCATGTGATAGGTATCCATATTAGAGTTGTAGACACCCAAAAATTGGCAAAGACCTAAATCACACAATTTCAATCAATTAGTGCAAATTTAAGAGAAAATTAGAAGAAATACAACAAACTTTCAAATCAAAAATCACATCAGGTCATTAATCATCTATCAAATCAACAAGACCTAAATCAACTTTAAAAGAGGAGAAAAATAATTTAAATTCATAAAATAAAATTCAAAAAGGAAGGAAGAAAAAGACAAAGTGTTGACAATAAATAAGACATTTATTAAATCAACAAAATCATTTATCCTCACAAAATTAAAAATCTCCCTTTTCCATTTTAAAAGAATTAGAAATATCCTCAATTATCCTCAAAACCAAGTTTGTTGGACTCTTTCTCCTGGCCTCTTATGAGATATTTTTAGTTTCACCTTCACCCATCACTCAAAGGTAAAAATCCTAATTCTTACCCCAACCCCTTTTGAAATCCTATAAATAGGAGGGAAATCCAAGAGGCAAGGGACCCAAGTTTTAGGCATCTGCACTATAGGCACATTTTGATTCATCATTTTAGCATGAGCATTTTAGCAAGTTCATAGCATTTTAGTATTGCTTTTATGTTATTTAGCATCATTTATTGCATGTTATCTTGTTGCATATCCATTTTGATACATATAATCTGCATTATAGTCATAGATCTTGCATGCATTCTTATAGATTTGCATTTCTAGCATACTCCCATTCCAGAACCATCACTAAGATGTTGGTCTGAGAACTATTTTAGCAATTGTAGTTAGGGAAACATGAGATGCTCATAGAGATTACATTTTGATGATGATATCTTGGGTTTAGTTTAGTTTGTCATTAGTCTACTTGCATTCTACACTAAAGTTTCATGAATACGTATTCACACCATCTACAAAATGGGGATAGCAAAGGCTAGGCACTTTTAGGAGGGTCTTCATTCGGAAGCTTTTTGTTAACTTAGAAGGGACCTGTAAGCAAATGAGATTTGGGTCTTGAAGTTTGATTCAGGAAACTATAAATTTTACTAGATGCACAATAGAAATACTCATATGGGTTATAGAAAGCATCATATGTGCTATTTGATCTAGCAAATGTGCTATAAGAAAATAAAATGCACTCTAAGATGCTTTATATGTGCTTTAGAGATGATCAAATGTGTTACAAAAATATGCAAATGCTTCACAGAAAACTTCAAAAGTGTTGCAGAAAGATTTAAATGCATCACAAAAAAATTTAAATGCACTTCAGAAAGATTAAATGCGTTAAAATAGAGTTTAAAAGTGTTAGAATATCTCTTGGAGGCATTAAAATAGAGTGTAGAAGCGTCAAAAGATTCAAATCTAGCCCTTATGTGCTCGAGGAAGACTTTGGGATGTTGTTCTCACTAATATGAGGCCTCCTAAATGTTGTAGAACCTGTATTTGATTAGATTTGCACAAGAAAATAGGAAGAAACATAGATCTATACTAGAAATGAAAGATTAGACTAAAAAACTTGAAAATAAGGGGACTTTCAGTACAAGATATCCTCTGCCCATGGCTTTGTGAACTTGTAAGGTCTCCACACAACCTCATCAACATCATCCAAAATCTGCCACCAATACTTTTTCTTGCCCAAATGGGGCTACATGATCAAACTAGAATAGATATACATGAATGACATACCCTAAGGTTGTTGTTGCACACACACTAGATGAATAATGGGAAAATGCTCCCATGTCCATAGCTGTAATAAAATCACCCCTGCTGACAATGATGATGCATTAGAATACACAACCTGGTGTAAATCATGGTACAAGTGGGCCAAAATACAGCTACCCTAGGCAAATCTTTGTAGCTCATCAATCATATCTTGTATCAAATAGCCCAATCCAACCAGACACCCTCACCCTCCGCAAACTAGCAATAGAAATCCTCTTATCAAACCAGCCAACAATGTTAGTAATGCATCATACTACAACATCTAAAACCATGATGCACTATTATCACAGATGCTTTCATCCCCAAACAAGTCTTGAAACATAGCACCACTGGTCATCTGATCATAATAAACCAAATCCCCTATGGTCAAGATCTGAAATATCCTAATACATCCTCAAGAGTCATTGTCATCTCCTCCATTAGCAAATGAAATGTGTTGTGGTCTAAGTGCCACCACTCAGCCATAGATGTCATTAATCCCCTATTCACTCGAAATTAGGGCATCTATAACAAATATGTCAACCCACATCTATCTATCACCTGGTGGTCTACACCTATCAAGTGACCTACTTCCTTTAAGGGCCATAGATACAATCCTAGTACCATGAGCTTTCACCCACACACCAATTTTTCATCAAGACAAACAAAAACATCAGTTTTCAACACAAAGTGATTATCAGACATCAGTCTCATATTTATATCTAGCTACCTAGCTATTGGTTCTATACTGGACCTATTGCTCATCTTTCTCTATCTTGAGTCAAACTTGCTTGTCTTCCCTACTTTGTATCCTGAGCTAGGGTATTACCTATCTATTATCAGATTGATCCTACAATGTCACTTCATGATTACCTGATTACTATTGTTTACTTATTCTGGCGATTCCTGGCCGACAAACTTAAATCTAGCCTTTTGCATTATCTTATGCTCAATGGTGGCCCTACACCTAGTTTTTGCACTCTGCTACTCTTTTGCACTATTTCCTAGGACATATGCCCTACCAAATCAATTCAATGCATCAAAATAGGCAAATGCATTACTTCAACATTTAGAAGCACTCTTTTATACATCATTTATGCTATAAAGTGTATATGCACTAACAAAATGGTCATATGTGTTACTTAACAGGGAATAAGTGCTATTTCGTGCAAAAGTGTTAAAAAATATAGCATATACACTATAAAAGTGCTCAAATGTGTTAAAACTTTTAAATGCACCATTAGAACCCCTATATGCACTATTGTTTTATCCTATGTGCTAATTCTCCTAATATCCAAGGTTTTATATGCACTGATTCGCCCTATGAATGCACTAAAACATTACTTGAATGCACTAAAAAATATATATATGTGTACTAAAAGACTAAAATTACCACATTTACCCTAAAAATTTGAGCAAAAATCCCAAAACACAGGTACAAATGCAAAAATCTCAAAAAGGGTAGATCTGGATGACTTACCAGGGCACCATAGTCTGTTGGATGCTCGTTTCTACAACCCCTCTTGAATCTGTGCTCTCATAAAGGGACTACCATCCTCGCTAAATCAGAGCTCCAAATCACCAAAAGCAAAAGAGAAGTGTGAAAATGACAAGGGTGAAAGGTCTTCTTGACCTATTTAACCCCCCTAAGGGGCATTTATATTACTCCTTCACCCTATCTACCCACCATTCAAATATTTTACTCCCTCTCATGAATCGAGTATTGTACCAGACATCCTTTCCCATCAAGTTTCTAACATTTCAAAAACAAAATTGGAACCTAATTAACTTTTGCACTCCCATATTTTCTTCCAATTTTATTTTCGAGGGGGCAGTATATCCTTAAAGCTAGGTCATCGAAAAATTTTG
The DNA here is from genome assembly GCA_028749045.1 of Cupressus sempervirens. Taxonomy (NCBI): domain Eukaryota; kingdom Viridiplantae; phylum Streptophyta; class Pinopsida; order Cupressales; family Cupressaceae; genus Cupressus; species Cupressus sempervirens. Next base: position 577,189,145 of record CM053786.1, read on the forward strand.
AAAAATAAAAAATGGCTTGCCCTAGCCAAAAATTTCAAATATCAAGACTACCAAAACCAGGGTATCTAAACAAAAATATCACAACACCAAATCAACACCACAATCAAATCATCAAATCAACAACAATCAAAACATCAAATCATCAACAATCAAATATCAAACCATAAAAAAAAAACACCATGGTGATGACGGAATGTCAAAATATCATTGAACAGACATCCAATCATCAAAAGTTGACCTAAAATCAAAAAATCAAGACAATCTTTGAACTAATATACTTCACATATTAGCTCAAAGAGGGGCATTTGTAGACACACAAAAAATGGCAAAGACCTAAATCATGCAATTCCAATCAATCAGTGAAAATTAAATAGAAAATCAAAAGAAACACAATAAACTTTCAAATTGAAAATCATATCAAGTCATTAATCATCTATCAAATCGACAAGACCTAAATCAACTTTAAAAGAGGAGAAAATTAATTTAAATTCATAAAATGAAATTCAAAAAGGGAGGAAGAAAAAGAAAAAGTGTTGACAATAAATAAGACATTTATTAAATCAACAAAATCATTTATCCTCACAAAATTGAAAATCTCAATTTTCCATTTTAGAAGAATTAGAAATATCCTCAATTATCCTCAAAACCAGGTCTGTTGGACTCTTCTTCCTAGCCTCTTATGAGATATTTTCAGTTTCCCCTTCACCCATCAGTTAAAGGTAAAAATCTTGATTCTTATCTCAACCCCTTCTAAAATCCTATAAATAGGAGGGAAATCCAAGAGGCAAGGGACCCAAGTTTTAGGCATTTGCACTATAGGAACATTTTGATTCATCATTTTAGCATTAGCATTTTAGCAAGTTCATAGCATTCTAGTATTGCTTTTATGTTATTTTGGATCATTTATTGCATGTTAGTGTGTTGCATATCCATTTTGATAGCATATAATTTGCATTATAGTCATAGATCTTGCATGCATTCTTATAGATCTGCATTTTTAGGATACTCCCATTCTAGAATTGTCACTAAGATGCTAGTCTGGGAGCTATTATAGTAGTTGTAGTTAGGGAAACATGAGACACTCATAGAGATTACATTCTAATGATGATATCTTGGGTTTAGTTTAGTTTGTCGTCAGTCTATTTGCATTTTACACTAAAGTTTCATGAATACACATTCACACCATGTGCAAGAGTCTTCATAGAAGAAAAGGTTGACAACTACGCGAGGAAGGACTCTAATAAAACTAGAAGGCCTACCAGTCTAGGTACCTACAAGTAGATAGTCACAGTTGTTATGTGACTAGCCCGTATAATAAATTCAAATTTTGAATTCATCAATTGAGATGGGTTTTTAAAAAAGAGGTCTTAGCACCCAAAAATTGTGAAGTGTAAAATAGAAATGTTACAGTTGGTGTTGTTGTGTGGTTGAAGTAAGAGAATGTAAAATAAAAGTTGAAAAGAAGAGGAGATGAATAGAGAAGAAAATTATTTAAAAGGCAACAAGGAATAGACAAAGGTGAATGGTGAGACAAGGTTAATCATAAGACAAGCCAAAGAAGAAGAAAGAGGTCAGAGGACCTTCAAACATCGAACATTAGATCTACAAGGAAGGTTGTGTCATTTCTAGATCATAAATTTAGTTGTTCTTTCTAACCATTGCAACTATGTGGAACCCTTAACTAGACATGGTTGTATGTAAAAAATTGTAAATCCTTTCACATGGTACCTTTGAGAAGAAGTGTTTTAAATCCTCTATCAAGGTAGCTTTAACGAGTTGATTGTAATCCTAATAGATTACTAGTTTCTTGATATGATGAGTTCTTAGAAGGAACAACTGCTCTTAACAGGAAAACCTTTTATCTATAGTAAAAGGCTAGTGGGTATATTGCTCCCATCATGGTTTTCATCCTCTCACTAAGGCTTTCCATCCACATAAATCATTGTATCATTGATGTATGTGTTCCTGTATCAGCTTGCATTGTTTGATTCTATTGCATTTATCATTTCTTTTTTATTTAAGAAATTTATACGCAAGTTATTTGAAGTTTTAGTTTAGCTAACCAATTCTAAAGATAAAATTGATTCACCCCCCTCTTAGTACCAATGTGGGACAACAAGCTAGAGTAACTATATGGATGATTTTTCATAGTACTTATAAATAACATACAAATATATGGGTAGGACTATTTATATCTAACCTCCTTCTTGGAATGGATCCTAAAAATATATACCTTTTATTCTTCTCTCCATAATTATTAGCTAATAGGCTTTCCTCCTAGAGTTACCTCCAACTAGAAATTTTCTCACACCAATAAACAAGGTATCAAAAAATGGTTTCAGGGTGTAAATAAATGGTTTCACGATCATGTTTTCTCCATAATCCTAAAAGGCATGACACTTTAATCAAAGTACATTAAATTAAGTGTAAATACTAGCTATTAACTTCAGACTTCTCACAACTACTCTCATAATGGAGAAAATCCTAAGAAATCTTGTTAGCTAAAAGGCTATAATCATCTGAACTTGTGATCGTCGGATATCAATTTTTTTTCCCAATTTTTGATAGAACCACTAATATGTAAGATGTCTTAAATCTTGTCATGTTGTTTTTCTATTATTTGTAGAGCTAGAAAAGCAAGTGCTACTCATCCTTCACATACAAGTACATGCTGACTATAGTTTAGTCGAACAATAACTTTATCTACCTAGTCAAACATGGACAAAATTGAACTTTGTAAGGCATCAGGACCATCCATTAAGAATCCAAATTGATGGTTGGAGTTAGTCATTAAAACATAATATGTGCCTTCTACATTATATTATTATTTTTTCATTGTATGCTAGCATAATAAAGGTGGCTAGGGTTATAGGAAAATGAGAGTAGCAAAGGGCACTTTCATAGGAGTAGTTCAAAGTGGGAGCTTATCAAATGAAAGTTTGTCTTCCCTTGTGGCTCAGAGTGTTGGTTTGTTGAGTTTGGTGCCACACCAAATGAAATCTCTGAGTTCCATTTTCTCTTGGATTTAGGGATTATAACATTTTTTCATTGAGGTTGATATTTTTTGGTTAATACAAGAACAAATAAAAATTGTTTGCATATGAGAGCACTACATTTATTTCCTTTTAGATGACATGCATACAACCTCTTTCTCATGTGTTGTGAGGATTATTATCTAGAGTATCCACTACTTGTGTGGAAGTGTTTCTTTCACGTGAATTTGCTTCCAACATCGTAACAAGCCAAAGATGAAGTTCAACTTCATGAATAGATGTTGTTGGTTAGGAAATATTCAGTTCCAGGTGTTTAGTATTTACGAGTTAAATAACTTTAAAGATGTTTTTATATAAATTTTTTCTAAGTACCATAAGAATATTATGATTATGAAAAAGGTTTTCGCAGAAATATCAGAAGTGAACTTTTGGCTAATAAATTCTCATAGTTTGTAAAAGTCCCTTTAGTAGAATGATTTTAACGTAACATCTAATTATGTTTTTCTATTTAAACTTAGCTAAACTATAAAAATGTGATCAAAAGATAAATCTTAAAACTCTATGACATTAAATTTTAAACAACTCCTATTCAAGCTTATATTTGTATCATGCTACAATAGAAGCAACTTAGATTTGTATCATATTGTAATGAAAGTAGGTGCATAGAATAATCTCATGGTGGATTGGGAAAAAAATATTGTGAAGGTTGCACCTATGCTGAATTGGAGAACATTTAAGTATTCATAAACATCACATATGTCAGTTCGTGACTGTTATATTTTTTATGGCCTAGCAACCACATTTGGGGAAGAGTTAGTGTAGGCAAAGATAGAGCTTGGAAAAATGGTGCAACATTCTCTTTAAGTGAGCCAAAATGGGAGTAGGATATGTAGACACCTAAAAACCTTTAGAAAATAAAGTATTTTTATTTTCTGAAAAATTCCTGATGACATCATCATTTATTAATTAATTAATTATTTAATTAATTTATTTATTTTTATGCCATTAAATCCCTTTATCTTAATTAAAAATATTTAATTAAGGAATCCCTCCCAAAAATGTTTAAATCTTATTTAAACATTATTTCCTTATTTATTAATTATTTAATTAATAAATTGACCAAAAACCCCAAAATAAATAAAAAATTTATTTTTTGCCCAAAACTTGGCCAATTTCCTTAAGACCACTAACCTCTTCCAAAATCTTCTAATCCTTCTTGAATTTTAATTAAAGGCTAATCCCATCATTTCCTACCCCTAATCCCAACTCAAAATATTTAATTAAGATTAAATATTAATCTTCATGTTTATTAAAAAAGTTTTAATAAATATCTCCTCAACCCAAACCCTTGAAATAAATAAAACTTTATTTATTTCCTAAAAATCTAATTTATCCTCATCCTAAGAAGTTCTAGACTCTTCTAGAAAGTCTTCATCCTCATCCTAGGAAATTCTAGACTATTCTAGAAAGTCTTTATCCTCATCCAAAGTCTAGACTCTTCTAGAAGATGTCTTTAAACCTAATCCTAATCCCCTCCTAACCTTGTCACATTCCTTAGACATGGGTTAAGACTTACTAACCCAAACCAAAGTTAACAAATATCTCCTCCTTCACCCACCCTCATTAAATGCCATCCACTTGCCTATCCCTAAGCTAATCCTAAACCATCCTAATCCATCCTCTAATCATTTGCACAATCCTAAGCAAGCTTAAAACCTTCCTAATCAAGTGCAAGTCAAAATTGCTCTCATCTCCCTCAAAATATCTCAACCATAAAACTTTATGAAGCCCACTAGGCCATAAATGACTCTTCCAAGCCCTTTTATTGCTCTTACAAGTCATTATGAGGGTCCTTATGAAGATTTTATCCCTTGAGCCTCCTTTGTTGACTCATCCTTCCCCTTTCCTCCATCCTCTCACCATGTGACATGTGTCACTCTTTGATTGGCTGTAAGGAAGCACAATCCATGTGCTCTCCTCTCATGCAATCTGAGCCCTCCATGAGCTTTTTCTCATCCTTGCATCTTAGCCCTCCATCCCTCAAGCCTTTTGCCTATTTAAGGAATCCTCTCCCAAGCCATTTTAACACAATCCATGAAGTAAAGTCATAATGCCATTTTAAGAAGCCATTTTACATCAAAACCATACACTCACACCCAAATTCCAACCCCATTTGAAGCCCTTTTTGAAGCATAAAGCTTGAGCATACATCCTATCTATTTAGACAAAGCTACTCAACAAGAGAGCTTCTCATTGAGAGAGCCCATTAATGGCTCATATTCTTAATTGAGAGCTCATCTTAGTCTATCTTGAAGTTTATGAATTTTGTTTAGTTTGTAGAAGCTTTATTTAAATTTGGTTTCTATTAGCATACTAACATTGCTCATATACATTTTGGCATGCCCGGTGGGACCCCGCATGGGTCATCTTCATTAGCTTTTTTAGTCAAGTTTTGTATGTCATTTGCTGATTTTGGCTAATTTTGCTTGTTTTTGTGATTGGTAGGATTGTATAAATTGGTTTTGTAGGTCCACATGAGCATGAAGAAGACAAAAGAACTCATAGTATATCTCATAGTGTTTGCAGATTTTTCAAGCTTATAGGTGGACAAAGAACTTGGAATTCTTCTTCCTCTTCTTGTCTATATTCTTCTTATTCCATCTACTTCTTCTTCTTCTTGTGGGAGATCTTGGCCATTTTTTTTTAAGGAAGCAAAACCATACACACTTCTTTTTAGTGCTTAAAATGAACCCCCAAATCATACTTAAATCCATTAAAAACTAAAAATTTGCCAAAAAAAAAAAAAAAAAAACTTTTAACAAGTGAAACTAAACCAATCCAATCATTTGCATCCTTGCAACATCAAGGTTTTAGATGCATTCATGCAAAGTTAGGAACACTTTATTTTTGAGAATTTAAAAAGAACTTCAAGTTTCCATTTCAAAAGGTTCAAAATCAACACTAAGTGCACACTAAAATCTAAATCAAACTCAAAGCATCAATCAAGGATAAAATGAACCTCATTTGCAAATATTTTAAAGTTCTTTTAAAAATCTCATGAAAACTAAGAGTCCTAAATGGTTGCCAAATTTTTTCCTAAAAGCTTTGTTATTTGTTCCAAACAAATGTCTTTTTGCAAAATCTTGAATCTTTCTTAGGTTTTTCATGCATCAAAACAATCTAGGAATATCATTTTTGGGCTTAAAATATGCAAACTAGAACACAAAATCTTGAATGAAAACCAAAGTCCAAAGAGTCATTTTCACTTTTGAGTCCAAAATGATCTTGAATGATCTAAGGTTAAAACAAAGCACTTCAAAGTTCTTAAAATAACACACAAAATCTCAATCTTGAATGCTCAAAGGAAAAAACTTGAATGTTTAATCACTTGTCTTTGAATGCATGTTGCTAAAATCACTCTTGAGTGCCATGGATTAAAATCAAGTTTTTTTTTTTTATGAATGCATGATTAAAACAACAAATCCAATCTTGAATGCCATATATCAAATAATCATCTTTTGGGGCATAAAAAGAATCCACATTTTTGAAATCTTCTAAGTTATAAAAACTAATAAAGACGCTTTGAGTAAGTTTGTATTTGGACTCACCCTCTTTAATCACCCATCAATTTAACCATTGGTTGCAATCTCAGTGCCATCTATGGGGATGGGTCTACCTAAGAGGGTGTTAAGTGCTCCACAAAGATCAAACTCCACTCACTTGGGTCTTTAGTGGTTTTTGTAAGTTAGAAAATTCCTTGAATGTGCATTAATCTCGCTCACACTTCATTTGGGCATAAAAATTGGACAAATCTTGACATGGAGGGCCTTCGGGTGCGCGCTTAACAAATCGAGTTTCACATATCTTTGTTTTGGGCTTAAAACAAACTCACACTCAATCTTGAATGCATAACAATCAATGAACATTGCATGGTTTGGACGCATTTTCAATGACGCTCGCATTTCTTATGTTGACGATCTCTCAACTTTCATTATGTTGACGATGCTGTCAAATTGGAATGAACATTGTATGCCATAATCACAAGTGTCTTCAATCATAGCTTACAAAATCTAAATCATCAATTGGAATAAACGCGTGTCTTTTAAAGCCCAAGATCATGTATGTGGTCTTGTTTTACACTTTTTAGGAGGCCTGCTTGGGGATTTCATCACCCCTTGGGACGACCTCAACTCCAGCATTCCGACGGAGTATAAAAATCAGGAGGTGAATCCAAAGACACCTCTCTTGGAATCAAGATTTTGTCACTCAGGCTAAGCCTCAAGGAACTTTATACCCTTGAGAAGTGAAAGAGGAGAGTGGGTTACCGCTCCTCTCGGCTGTGTGACATCTTTTTGGTTTCATCTAGGGATTTGGGCCTCACGTACCTTGCGTATATCGAGGACTCCCTAGCTATAAAAAAAATTCATCCTTGTAGAAAGCTTCCTAGGATGTTGGTGTGTTTGACGTGCTTGCTCCAAAATTTTGTCTGCTTGTTTGTTCATAGCTTTTGAATGAATGTTTGCCAACTTTGGTCAAAATCCCAAAAAAGAAGAAATCTCCCAGCTCAAGGCATACTTAGCATAGTCACTGCCTCATCAGAAAATCATCCAAGCTCCCCCGCTGCAACTGAATCTATCTAGTTCCTTGCTTTAGAACAATCCCAAATCCAAAGTCTCTCCAAATCATCCCCCCCAGCCAGCTAGCAACCCAATCCAAAATCACACCCAAGCCTTTAGAGAGTTGTTTTCATTCTGCTAGAATTTTCTATCCAATCAATCCGACCAATCCACCAGCCTCACCAAGGTTATCCCTTTGACAGAGCTTTGTCTAGGGTAACCTAGCTTTGTCACTTGTTATCCCTCATCACCTTGAGCTAAAGGTTGGGATCCACAAGTGGTCAATCTCGTGTCATACCCATAGGATCATTAGTCTATCCTTAAGTTGACACAATCTCCACCAATCCAGCGCATAGGAAAGCAAAACTCTCACTTTTTGACAACATACCCTTGAAGTCTTCCATCCACAGGAAAGCCAAAAATCTCCAGCCAATCCTCCTTAGGTCTGTCATACAGCTTTGACTCTCCCTAGAAAATCCTTCATCAGCCAATCCAAAATATACGCTTAATCCAAATCCAACCATGAGCTTCCGTGTTCATCCGTATGCAAGATCCCATCCCCATCCGACTCATCATCAAAACATGAAATCCCAAACCTATCATGATGTGTTCGGTCGTATTGTCCTTGCTCCTGCCACCTCCTATTCCAATGATGATGAAAATCTTGTTGACTATGATGGGTATATTGAAAGCCTTAGAAACATTCCAACAACCATCCCCCAAAATCCAAGAGTTATTCCAAACTATCTAGTCATGCCATCTGATATCCCAGCTTCTCCTTCATCACCCAATCAACCAAGCTTCCAATCTTCCACCCTCATCACACCAGCTATTCCTATCAATCCACCACCTCCACCTCCGACACACGAGTCTCCAAGGAATCTCCTAGAGGAAATACAAGAAAAGCTACCTCCAACAGTCGATAACCCATGTCATCTAATCAAACCATGTGAAGTAGTCAGTGATGAAGCTTCCCCATCTATAATATCATCCCCATCTCCCATAGCTATCATCCCCATACCATCCATCAAATTGCTTAAAATCCTTCCACTTCCTGCAAGCATCAAATTCCCACCACCCATCGAATCACTCCAAATCCCATCCACATCTCCTCCTCCAAGCATTATCCAAATCCCATATAATGAACCTCATGCATCCACTCTCATCCATTCTTGTCAAGATCTTGTCCAAAAGCATGTTGAAATATCCTTCGACAGAACAGCAGATCCCTCCATCCCACTTATTCCCCTACATGATCCACTTTTACCATCCCCTCCATATCTAAATCCTACCATCTTACTTACTCCGTCTCAAGATCCCTTTCCCTCAGCCCACCCAACTCAAGATCCTATCCTCCCATCTCCTCTGCTTCATGATCATACATCTCCCATAATCCATGATGATAGATCCATCAAAGAAGAACTAATTATCATATCTGAAGGTCCAACTCCTTCAACTAGTAATGGACTCACATCTTGTGTTCCAAATAATGAACATCATATTGAAAAAAGAAATGAAAATCTATTTCTAGATGTTGGTATCCCTGCTATTCCTGCATGGTCCCAAGTCCTTCCATCTCCACCCCAAATTTCCCGTCCATCTTATTCCGCATCTATTTTGGGCCCTCATCCTACTTCTTATCTACAACCCTCCATTTTGGGTCCATATATCCCTTATCTAAATCCCACACCCCTTCCATCCATTTTGGGTCCTTACATACCTAATATGAATCCTTTATCCCCTCCATCTATTTTGGGACCTACACCTTCGCCGTTTCCATCCATTTTGGGCAATTATATCCATCCATATCCTATGTTCCAATCTATCCTTCCATCCCCTCAAATCCACCAGCTAGATCATCAAAGGCACTCACCCTTGAATCCCTTCCAACTTTTAAACCCTATCACTCCATCAATTATCCCTCCATCTCCTCCATGCTCTTGTTCCCATCCACCAAAATACAAAATCATAAATCCAAAAATCCACAAAAATCCAAGTCTCAACATGTCCCTTCTAAAATACATGTTCAAAACAAGAAACATTTAATCCCAATCAAAGAAAAAGTCAAGAGGCCACAAAAGCCCAAGCTAAAAAAGTCAAAAATCATGTGGATACCCAAGATGCTCATAAAAGAAGTGCATCTCAAAGAAAAATCTCAATATGGCATCCATTCATGCTACTCAAAAAGCCTCATCCATCCATCCTTCATCCAAATCCCCATATAAGCATCCTTCATCCCCCCAATCCACTTTTAGTCCATATGCTTCTTATCCTAAATTTCTCATCCTCCATCTTCCAACTCTACTTTTAGTCCTTATCTTTCTCTTCCTCCATTTTCTCCTCAACCTCGCTCAAAACCATCTTTCCCACTACTATATCACCTCTCAATGTGTGTGCCAATGATGATCTTTCCATTTTCCTCATCCATTTACCCACAAGCCTTATGTCTTCGCATCCATTATTTGTCAAACTCCCACCCACCATTCCACTTGTTCAATCCAATCCTTTTTCATCGATCCTACCAACATCTATGAGCAAAAAATAGCTGAAGAAAGCCAAAATCATTCCAGCTAAGTCCAAAGTCAAAAAAAAAGTAAAGTAAAGAAAAATAAAGCGTCCACTAGTGAAAACTTGGCAATTCAAGCACCTTGGACAAGTACCATGATGAAAACTTGGCAAACAAGCGTCATGCGTAATCCAGCCATCCCCAACTTAGCCTATCATCCTCATGCTTTTGGTCACATCTTGCCATCCAGCTCCATCTTCCAATTTATCCACCTATCTTTCATCCTCCAGCTTTTATCTATCACTATCCACTGATCTTTTGCAGCTTCAGCCAATCATCCCAGCTATCATCCATCTCCCTAGCGCCTTTCGCTTTTTCATCCTAGCTTGAATCCTATCACATCCATCGTAAGACCTCCTTTCACATGTCATCTTCTGACTAGGGGCATTATATTCCTTGGAGATCTTGTCTTGTCCATCCTCCATTGTCATTGGTATCTCGCTCTAGGCTATCCTCATGCAAATCCAATGTCATCCTCTCATTAGCCATTCACTCTAGTGCCATCTATCCGTTCAGCTACCACCAACCTTAGCATTGTCCCCATCATCATCATTGGATGCATCTTGTCAAATCCATATCTTTCGTTATCACCTCATCCTTAGCTTCTGCCTCTTGCACCAACTTGAGCCATCCTGCTATCCTCTCATCCTGAGCTTTTTATCCATTTGTATCATACCTATCATTGGTCTGTTAGCTTGTACCATATCTTGATTAGCTCTCTTATAAATATCTTGGTCCGTCAGCTTGTACATCCTCTTTAGCTTAGTACCATTGTATCTATCTAGCTTTCATGTCAGTTCGTCCTTGTTCAACATCTTGCACACATCGCACAACCCTTGGTTAGCTATCCCAATGCATCCTTTAGCTAGATCTCCTATCAACAAAGTGTTATCCTTCTTAGTTCAGCTTGCCAGACGCATCACTCATCCAGATCCACCAGCTTAGGTGCTCTCCGATAGATCCTTGTAGGATATAGCTTTCCTCATGTCTGATCTTGGTTCGTTAGTACCTCGTCCTACCCATCTAGTTGGAAAATGTTTCTCTTTTGGATTTTCACTTTCTTTTGATTTGGAATCTTCCCTTTTGGGTCTTGAAATATTTTTTCCAAGCAATCTTTTTGTTCCCTCCTCAAAGTTGCCACGATCTTCCATATCATGGTATACTACGAATGGGGCAATCTGAGCATAAGGTCTTGATCAGGTCTTTGGTTTGTTTTTCTTTTCTGCTTGTGGGTTACCCAGTAGCGGTTCCACGTTGCTTCCTTTGGGAATCATGTGTGATGTTGGGGCAATCCTTGCGTGTTTGTTTTGAGTCAGTTCGTCAGTCCTCTGGACAGTTGGTGAAAAGGCCTTGCTGTTCTTGGTAACCTTGGCAATTAACCAATAGTCCTATAGCGAATCTAGTGCTCAACTACATGGTGGTACTTCTCTTTGAAGTATCCCCCTGCTCAAAAAGCTTCAATGGTTTTCCTTCATCTCCATTATCCCCCATCCATATCCAACATCTGTCTCTCCTACCCCAGCTTATGCATCAGTATCTCTTTGAATCACTCCTCACCTTTAGCTTTAGGGATCCACAATCCTAGTCTTAGGGATCCACCAATCCAAATCAATCCACCAAGCCTCATCTTTCGAGATCCACAATCCTAGTCCTAGGGATCTCCGAAACCCATCTTCTGCCTATTTGACTCTTTGAAATCCTATTGCATCAGCTTTTTAATCCCCTCATCCATCTCCCCATCCTGGATTCCTTTTATAGCACTCCACTCCTTCATCCTCTACAATCCCTGAGATCTTAAGCTTGCTTCTTCTTGTGCCTTTGATTCTCCTTTATCATTCTCCCATAGTGAGAGTTTGAGTTAACTAAACCTCTTCTCTTAAGCCAATCTAAGTCTTCTTGCTCATCTCGAATTCTTGTACTTTTCAAGAAGTCGTCGAGCCTCGCTTTCTCTCCCCGCCACCTTCTTGAGGGGGCATCTTGCAGTCCATTCTCTCATCTTCTGCTCTAGCCTTGGGCATCTTATTTTCTTATCTTTGATGCCATGCCACTTGCAGCATCACATCAAAGAGGGGCAAAATGTAGACACCTAAAAACCTTTAGAAAATAAAGTATTTTTATTTTCTGAAATATTTCTGATGACATCATCATTTATTAATTAATTAATTATTTAATTAATCTATTTATTTTTATGCCATTAAATCCCTTTATCTTAATTAAAAATATTTAATTAAGGAATCCCTCCCAAAAATGTTTAAATCTTATTTAAACATTATTTTCTTATTTATTAATTATTTGATTAATAAATTGACCAAAAAACCCAAAATAAATAAAAAATTTATTTTTTGCCCAAAACTTGGCCAATTTCCTTAAGACCACTAACCTCTTCCAAAATCTTCTAATCCTTCTTTAATTTTAATTAAAGGCTAATCCCATCATTTCCTACCCCTAATCCCAACTCAAAATATTTAATTAAGATTAAATATTAATCTTCATGTTTATTAAAAAAGTTTTAATAAATATCTTCTCAACCCGAACCCTTGAAATAAATAAAACTTTATTTATTTCCTAAAAATCTAATTTATCCTCATCCTAAGAAGTTATAGACTCTTCTAGAAAGTCTGCATCCTCATCCTAAGAAATTCTAGACTATTCTAGAAAGTCTTTATCCTCATCCAAAGTCTAGACTCTTCTAGAAGATGTCTTTAAACCTAATCCTAATCCCCTCCTAACCTTGTCACATTTCTTAAACATGGGTTAAGACTTACTAACCCAAATCATAGTTAACAAATATCTCCTCCTTCACCCACCCTCATTAAATTCCATCCACTTGCCTATCCCTAAGCTAATCCTAAACCATCCTAATCCATCCTCTAATCATTTGCACACTTCTAAGCAAGCTTAAAACCTTCCTAATCAAGTCCAAGTTGAAATTGCTCTCATCTCCCTCAAAATATCTCAACCATAAAACTTTATGAAGCCGACTAGGCCATAAATGACTCTTCCAAGCCCTTTTATTGCTCTTACAAGTCATTATGAGGGTCTTTATGAAGATTTTATCCCTTGAGCCTCCTTTGTTGACTCATCCTCCCCTTTCCTCCATCCTCTCACCATGTGACATGTGTCACTCTTTGATTGGCTGTAAGGAAGCACAATCCATGTGCTCTCCTCTCATGCAATCTGAGCCCTCCATGAGCTTTTTCTCATCCTTGCATCTTAGCCCTCCATCCCTCAAACCTTTTGCCTATTTAAGGAATCCTCTCCCAAGCCATTTTAACACAATCCATGAAGTAAATTCATAATGCCATTTTAAGAAGCCATTTTACATCAAAACCATACACTCAAACCCAAATTCCAACCCCATTTGAAGCCCTTTTTGAAGCATAAAGCTTGAGCATACATCCTATCTATTTAGACAAAGCTACTCAACAAGAGAGATTCTCATTGAGAGAGCCCATTAATGGCTCATATTCTTAATTGAGAGCTCATCTTAGTCTATCTTGAAGTTTATGAATTTTGTTTAGTTTGTAGAAGCTTTATTTAAATTTGGTTTCTATTAGCATACTAACATTGCTCATATACAGGATATGCAGACACATATTCATCAAAGCATAAAAGAGAGTGGAATGGTGGATGGTGGAATTGAACTTCCTCGGTAGGCATGTATGCAAAATATTTTATCATGCTTGTAACTAAATATGCTATCAATCTGAACATGGGGAATGAATCTGTTGTAATTAACTCTTATAAGAAACTTGGCATGTACATCAAGTTAAATTTAGATTAGTATAACTTTGCTTCTTTTTTTAAATCTGAAATCTAGATATTATTCTAAAATAGTATAGTTATGTTCTATTTCTTTTAGAGATTTATATGTTTGGTTTCTAATTAAATATTAATATATGATGTATTGTTTGTGATTAGAATCCAATAGCAAGAGGAGGTTGAATCTAGATTTTGTCAAAGTAAAGGTTCAAAACACAATAATGAACATTTTAACACATCAAAATCTCAATTTAGAAATGAAAATTTTAAACTATAAAAATCTAAAGATTAATAGAAGTTGTAACAAGGGATAAGATTCAAAAGAGTAAAGTAACATCTTGATAGATTAAAAATTAAAGTAGACAAAATAAATATATAAGTAAAATATCCTAAGAAGCACACACCATTAATATATCCAATGAGAATTTTGGAGAACAAATTTAATTCAAAATGTACAACTTTTCATCGATATGAAGTAGGAAAGACAATCAAGAGTGAACATAATCTGGCAACAATTCTCTAATCTAAACCATTAGCAGCAAACAAGTAGTGGCAAGGTAGACATCGTGTTTATTTGTCACTTGTCTCTCTCTTCCTCTTTTAAGTAGTTAATCATTAATACAACTTTATGTATTATGGTCCCTCTTTTCAGTATTCAAAATAAACTAATAAGTAATGGTAACCTAGTGTATATTCTCATTTCTCTCCCTTCTATGTTTGATTTTTTAAAATTGGTATAAAAACTCTAAACTAATAAAGATTATAATAATTGATATATTTGTAGTCCTATATTTTAAATTCATTGAATTTCAAGGAAAAGATAGGTTTAAATATCTCAATGATCTTTTTCATTTAGACTATTAGTTGTAATGAGTATAAATGTGGTAGCATCATACAGAGGCCTAGAAGAAAAAACTAATTAGGTTTAAAGGAATTTAGAAGAAAGGAGGCACCTAGTTAAGTAGTGATTAATCAAGAGCACAATTTTCCTCATAAAGCAAACTTTGACTCACAAAGAAAGGAAAACCTTTCTTTGCATGGAGAAGAAAGGTAAAAAAAATTAGTGATTTTCTTTATTTAGATTAATAGTTTAAATGAGTGTGAATTTTGTAGCAAAATAAAGAGGCTATGAAGAAAGAAACAATATCAAGCTAAGGGAATTTAGATGAAAGGAGGCACCTAGTCAAGCATAAATAAGGAAGAAATCATACCCCTTGAAGATGGATGGAGGAACGACTACAATAGATTGCTTAAACTCATTTAATATGGTGATTACATAGTTAACATATGTTGGTGTGCATGTTGATGAAGAAGATCAGTGCATGCTATTATTATGTTCATTGCTTGATTTATGGGATCATTTAGTAATGACTATTGGAAGTACGACTAAAGGGATCTAGCAGCAGAACCAAACGCATATCCCTGCAGATGCAGTTCCCTGCAAATGCAATTCCATTTCTAGATAGAGACCTAGAAGCTTCAGTAGAAGCTTACCTAGTTTCAATCTTACTACCAATGGTGGATATAGATCCATTTTGTCTCATTGCAAGGGTTGCAGATTGAGTTTGATAGTGAGTGAAGTCCCTATCTAATAAAACTACTCATCCTTCAGAAGAAAGTGTCCATGACAAACATTATTATTATTTGAAATGACGTGACTTAAAAAAATGTTCAAAATGGCCTATCTCATCTATCAGAAATTAGACCCCCCTAGATACCTTATTAGACATAGTTGGTTTCATCATTAATTTTACTATGCTGAGTTGGCTATGTTGATTTTTATGATGAAAGAACTCAGTGATAGAAACAAAGCAATTGTACAAAAAACAAATACAAGTAAATCATTGTAAAGAAATGATAGTTCTAAACTGGGGTATGCCCTTTTTGTGATGTAAAAGTGTATAGGAGAAATGTCTCCAAGAAGACTGGAGGTTTTATTCTCTATTCTTTCCTACCAGAGCCAGTTTGAATAGAGACAATGTAGATTTTTTGTTTAATCAATATAAGCAATATGGCTGCAACCTTTTACCGATAAAAAAATAATAATATATGATGTAGATAAATAAATAAATGCATATATAATTTAAATTATTTATTAAAAAAATTAAATTGAAAAATATATATTTTGAATATATAATCTTAGTAATTTTATTTTGTTATTTTTTCAATTTTTATGATCAAATTTTAACTTAGTTTTTTGATAGTTGTTACTTTAATCAACTATAACAACAGAGTTGTGTTAAAAATGATGTAATTTTCAATAGTTATAAAGATTTGGTTGATTTTTAGACAGTTATAATAATTTTTTAATTAGTTATTTTGAACAGTTGAAATTGTGGTAATGAGATGTATGGAACTTTTAGTCATTTTCTTATTTCAACATGCAATCTATTTCTACCATTTTCTCACATTTTCTTTTTCTATGGGTGTCTCACACATCAAATACAACCAATCAATCCTTAATTTATTTTGTATGAGCTTAAAGCAAAACTATTCAAATTCAAGCAAGAAGTTACAACACAACGGTAAATTGTGAGCCTCTTATCGAAGACGTCTTGGGTTTGAATCTACCCGTGCTTGATATAATAATAATTAATAACAATACATAATCATTAATCTTGGCTTCAACCTCTTACTGAAAAAATAATAATAATAATAATAATTCAAAATCATCCTATTATGAAATATGATTCATATCCAATGTTTGCACACATACAATCCAATGAAAAAATAACCCATGATTTGATAGACAAGTGGATGAAGATTAAGTAAATATACATGTATATTCTTTTAATTAGATGTTGGTGATTGTTCAGTGAATTTTTGGGTTTTATTTTTTAGAGTATTTCTTAAATTTGAGTTTGTTAAGTGAAATATTTTATGTTTTGGAGGGTTGACTTTTTAATGAAATTTTATCAAATATAGATCACTTGATAATTATAGAATTTGTTACATATTTAATAACTTGTGAAATTTATGGAAAAGATGTGATTGATGGTATTTTAAAATTAATTTAAAATAAAAAATTATTTATATATTTAGATAATTTTTTTAAAAAGTATTAGAACTATATAAGACACATTATCTTTCAAAATTT
Source organism: Cupressus sempervirens (assembly GCA_028749045.1). Lineage (NCBI taxonomy): Eukaryota > Viridiplantae > Streptophyta > Pinopsida > Cupressales > Cupressaceae > Cupressus > Cupressus sempervirens. The sequence goes on from CM053786.1 coordinate 577,206,179, forward strand.
ATAATTTGGTATATGTATAAAATATAGCTGATTTTGAATAATTGTGCTGAAATATAAATAAATAAATAAACACACACACACACACACACACACACACACACACACACACACACACACACACACACACACACACACACACACACACACACACATTGATTTTAAATGTTTAGTTTAAAGTTATTATATGATTTTTTACAATACATTTTTTGTTTACCTTAATTAGCCGATAGGCTTTCCCATTGGGATTGCCTACAATCACTATTTGTCTCACACCAAAAATATGATTGCCAGCAAATTGAATCAGGTGGCCAAAAATCAATGGTATCTGCTAAAATCTGCAATACAATCTATTCAATCTCATCAACTGAGATACAACTCGATTTCATTTATTGGTTTCATAAGTAAATAGATATTTTTCAACAAAATTCCTAACATAATTAATCTCTTTTTCGACATCGTTATATTTTATTGATTTGGGAAGCTTTTTTTTCGAAGGCTAGTGCATCACACTTTGATTCTGGTAAGTTTACGTAACATAGCAAGTTTGGCACCAATCTTAGATTTAGACGATCTTAGATTTCTTCTGATCATTGGGTTCATTAGGAAAGATGTTGTTTGTTTATTATTCCCACATTTGAAGGCTTCGCCAACTATTTCTATCATCTCCACAACCATTTGGCAATCTACATCATTATTATACAAGATCATTTAAGAATGATCTTACAAATGATTTAATTGGATTTTGTCTTAAAATGCTCTACTGTCTACAGTCCCATCTATAGATCTCACTTGTCATCAATCACTTGGACCGCTGGAGGGTGGAAGGTGCCTACTGAGATTGTGAGTAAATGGTTTCATATTGTGAGTTACTATTTTTCTAGACAGTAAAGTAACCGACTCCCTTTCAATGCTGATTTAATGATTTCTAAAAGATTTTGTTTTAACCCATTAATGTTATGTGATCATGATTTGATAGGCTTGCAAGTAGATATCTTACTTGAGCTGCATATTGGTCTTTAAATAGTGATCACTCTTTTTTTATACTTTGCACATCCACAATAACTATTCCTGTTTATATCTACATCAAACAATTGAGCTCAACTTGTTGTAGGTACTTCTAGAAACTGAATACTATTGCTCAGGTTTATGTCTTAGTTTTTCACTCTTTGTTTTTTGTGCTTCAAGTTTATGTTTTTCATTTCTTTTTTTACATCATCTTTCTTAATATAATTGTAGTAGTTTGATATCATTAGTTACACAGTATTTATGTAAATAGAAACTTCTTTTCTGATTAGTTATTTCATGATTTTTTCATTTGTTGTTCAGTGTATGTCATACATTCTTTACTCCAGATGGAAACGATTAAGAAAGAATTGGATATGCTATAAATTGGATGTGATTCATGGAATATCTGGCTTTTAAATTAACATCTAATCTTAAAAATATTTATTTCCTCCCTCATTGATAGAGTTTATGCTTGACAGTACACCCTCGGTATGACCAGATGCACACAAGGTACACCACTAGTGCCTCGGGGAAGTCTGAGTACACAAGTGCATACCCACAATGCACCACACCCCTAGGATTCTCCAACAACATACTAAAGAGCATAACTATACCTATGTGAACCTAAAAGAGGTACTTCTGCATACCCATCAATTGAGTTCATCATGTTTTAAGCCAACAATATGGCAAGCAACTATAGGTTGGATAAGGAGTGGCATCTGAGACTTGGTCATTTGGATTCATGTGGCCTCTTTTGAAAATGGAGCTCTACCATGGCATCTATGTACATTCATACTAAAATCCCTACTTTTGACCCTCTAATCACATTTAAAATCATCAATTAATCAGTGGTCAAGAAATAAGATTTTGTCAGTGAAAACATGACAATTCTCTATTGTTTTTGCTTGCAGATTGTTTAGTTGAATGTTGAATCATGTTGATATGTTGGAGTACTAAAACATTTCCTTTTTTAATTAGAGCATTGACACCATAATGAAGTGTAATTTGTTATATTGACTGCCTAGTCATCGAATGTACACATTGTTAGATTGAATGCTAATCCTTATTGATTGTTTGATTATTCTAAGTAGAGTACAATCACATTGGTTTAAAGGGATTAGAATGCACCTTTTATCAATTGAAAATAAAATACACTTGTATTTTGATCTTTCAGCTAATTAAAAGACTTTCAAAGATGCATTATCTTCCTTGCATAAACAATTCAGCAAGTTTGATCATTGAATCATTTCAACTTCTCGTACGATTGTTGGATATACTAAAATCCATTTTTCTTATCTGTGTGGTTTCATTCCCTACTATTAAAATAAATGTTGGCTCCTCTTTATTGGATATGAACATTTTTAGCTAATAATTGTAATGCCCCGCCAAGGGATCCAAGGAATTAACCTAAAATTTCACCAAGTTTGGTAGCATTTAAAAAAAAAAAAAAAACATGAAAGTAAAACCATTTACAACTTATACATAGTAATGGAAGCAATGGCAATAAAAATCTAAACATAAACATACATAATAGGTTATATTCTTTAAGTATCCCTTAACGTAGAATTACATCTAAAACAACTAACATTATTGAATCCATCTAAATACAACATTCACATGAAACAATAATAAAAAGTCCAATGTTTATACATTACATTTCTAAATGCTCAATCATCCACTATACATGTCATGGGGTATGAAAGGCTTAAAATAATATACATATGAGAAATAAAGTACATCATCTTATTCTAATCCATGATGCAACAAAGTAAAGATAATCACATGTCACACATGATACAACATCATAGAAGATATAGACATCCATCATAAGAGATCAAACATAATAAACTAAGCGCACGGTTCCTCCCAACTGTAAATAACATCATTAGACCATCGTGGGTCCTAGTCATCCCTCCGTGTGTAACATTCCAAATCACTGAAGAGATCATCTGTATTAACATAGTAGGAATGTCACACCTAAACATACTACATCATATACAGAAAGTAATCTAACATGCAAATATAAGCATAAGATAACATCAACTAACATATGATAATCATCAATGAAAGGATACATATCCACCATCATAAAGGACACATCAGTAATGATGTCTCAAATGGATCTCAAATGATAAGAGTGGAAAACACTACCACCCGACCGCATGGAACCTAAGTGGTCCACTCCCACCATGCTGAGGAGATAATCTCAAGTCCCAAACAGGCTATCAAAATCACATAGCATAAAAATACTCTCTAAGTACAAGAATCCTAAAAGTATACTAACTCAAAGCTTCTAATCACAAAACTAACATCTAATTGTTGGAAATGATTGAAATGATCATAAGAAGAATTGTTGGAATAATATATGGAACTGGTAAAGAATGTCCTCAATCATTGTTTTGTCATTGATGTCAAACTTGCTACTTGCAGGGATGACAATTGCTTTAGTGATCCAAATACTATCAATTAGTTGATTGTCAAGGTGGAGGCAATCAATAAGATGTAACTAGAACACCTAGAGAAAGGTTGAAGTTATGATGTTGTAATGAAGTACAAGGATCGGTCAAGCCATTAATGAAACAGTGTATTGGATGACATACTAAAAGATACAAAGAATGAGCACACTGAAACATATCAAAGATCTAAGGTTTTAGCTAAGTCTTTTGTAAAGCTCAAACTAAGTTTATTAGAGAGAAGGTGCCGAGCACTAGTAACTCAATAATGCAAAGTTGCTGCATTATTTAGGAAATCAAAGATTCGCCAGATCTAAGCCGACAAAGTTGTTATCTAGAAATCTGTGAATTAAAAGGAAGATAAGAATGATGAGTTGGTGGCATAGAACACCATGTAGAACATTTTTAAGATACAATTGGCGAAGTTTCAAGAAGAAAACAAGATATGGGGTAGATACATTGTATCCTACCTAATCCATTTTGAAATCCTAAAATTGGAGAGGGAGAATTGAGCGGCAAAGGCAAATCAAACTTGTATATAAGAAGACATAAGTTAATGGAAAAGAAGAGTGGAATAGAGGGGATAGTGAGAGAGAGAGCCGTGGTCAAGCATAAAAGCATGAAATGTTGAAGAATGAGCTAAGGAGAAGATAACACGAGAACTCTATTTGGATAGACGATCACAAGGATGATTGCATTGGCAGAATGAGTAGGAAGACTCAAGGAGACGAAGCTTGAGAGGGAGACAAGCAGTCAGAGCTGAAGTGATTAAAGCCAAGCATAAGGATTGAACTGAAAGAGTGATCTGAAATCTGCAAAGTATGTTGTAAGTTATGTCAGATCCAAAGACCATTATCGTTACTTTCTAGCAATTGTAACAGTAAGATAAATCCTATGGACTTAGGTTGGTTTAACAGCCATTAGATAAATCCTTTAACAGGGTGACATTCCAAGTGAATGTTCTAAAGACCTTTAACTAGGCCCATTCCTAACAGTTTGGTGAAATCCTCTAACAAGGTCACATTTAATAGTGTGTTGTAAGCCTTTAATAGGGCAGGCTCTTAACAGGGCATCACTTTAGAAGAGTGAGAATCAAGTACCATGTTACTGGTGGTTTTTCTCAAATTGGGTTTCCACGTAAATCATTGTGTCATGTGTTGATCTTGAATGTTTTATCTTTGCATGTTGATTTACAGTAATTTGCTTATATGACTGATTTAATTTTGAACATATGAAAAGGGTATTAATAGGGCATTTGGATCTTGAATAACTGATTCACCCCCCCTCTCAGTTATTCTAAAGAATTCTAACACTAATCCCAAAGGCACACAAAGACATGTAGGAAACCTACTCTGTAAGCGAGCAAGTGTCATCGCATAAATCATGTAGAAGTTACCCTAGCAGTTAGCTTAGGACTCTAGGGTCCCTACTGATCCTCATGCGGCCACTAGTATCCTCTCATATTGACAAGGCATACTATGGAATGCAAGGTCGCAACCAAGTGTTCTCTCTACTCCCATCCTAGTTTGTACTAGCACTCAAGGCATGGGCAAGAACAAAAGAAATTATCTTATTAGGTTCATTTAAGTCAGCATTAGGTGAGAATGTTTTCACTTATTAAAACAACTTACAATGAGTTACCCTAGCAGCCTCTTAGGGCCCCGACCCCCATTGCAAGCCACTTCCCGACACTACAAGTAGATAACCTACCCTAAGCTCATGGAATCATAAATCTCATAATCACCCCAGTCCTATACAAGTGACTGGGAAAAAATACCAAAAGATAATCCACAATAAGAACATCAAATATCCATAATAAAAGCATCAAATCTCCACGAGCAACTGGAAATCATCCATAGATAATTATGACCACAACAGTTCTCTATTGGCAACTAAAGGTATCACTGATAATCAAAAGTATCCATTGGTTCTCAATAACCAAAATATATTTCAAAATCATACTGATCGAAGACTCCAAAACGGTCAAGTCAAAAACATGTCACAACATGACATCATAAATCAACATTTCAGTCCCATCATGGTGATTGGAAAGTAAACCAAGGATAACTAATCGATGACTCAAAAATGATTAGGTCAAGTGTCTCATACATAAGAATCTTACCTTCAAACAAGAAGACTAGAAAATAATAACAATCAGTAAATACAAACATTTCATAGAGCATTCCATCACATAACCATGGTTGGGTTTATAAAGATCGCAATTAAGACATCAACATGACATCACAATCATAACCCCCGAGCCTTTGGTAGACATCCTATAACTAGTCAAAACTAGTCAACCCAAAACCCAAAACAGAAGCATAGAGAATACACAATGCAAGCACATGTTTTGGTTTTGCTAAAATTACATAATTGAATCAAGTGTGGAGGTCTCAGTTTCCATTTCCAATTTTTTAAAAAATAATGAATGGAGGAATGTTTTATACATTTTCTCTAACCCATGTATAAGTTTGGTAAATAGAGGTTTCTCCTTATAACTCTAAAAATTGATCTTCCAATTATTAAAATGATATTTTGTTTATATAAATGTTATTTGAAAACGTCCCCCATCGAATTTAAATAGTAAATTTTGACATGAGAATTTAGCAATTAATTTCATAAACATCTTTTCTTCATAATCCAAATCAATTAATTAAATCTATATAGTTAGACTATAATCTAACAAAATAATTTATTATTATAAAGGATGATCCTTTAATTCAATCATTTATCAAATTATGATAATTATTAATTACTAATAACATATATACATACTTACATATATACATACATACATACATACATACATACATACATATATATATATATATATATATATGTGTGTGTGTGTGTGTGTGTGTGTGTGTGTGTGTGTGTATGTATATATATATATGTATGTATAAATATATATACATACATACATACGTAAATATATATATATATATATATATTTATTAATATTCAATGATAAATATTTTAAAATGCTTTAAGAAATTCAAAATGGAGAAATTCGATTTCATCCTTGTCCAATCGCATAACACATAACACATACATATATAAAACATCATCATCGGCACGCAGTACCCTACGGTTGCAGGGCCTATGGTGACAGTGGGTACTTCGTATCCTCTGTCGTCGCAGTGCCTGCAATAGCAGGTACCCACAAGGACAGTGAGAATGGGGTGTGGGTTCTGCCCCCCCCAACACTATGCAATATGATATTTTTTATTATAAAGTTTTACAAAAAAATGTTTGTTATCCACTGCGATTCGAATTTTCAAATATATACTTTCCGCAGCGATTTTAACCTGCGGTTTATTATATATATATATATATATATATATATGCAGATCTGAATAAACATGTCTTTATCTACACAATTTTAAAATAAAGGCTTTCAATTTTAAGAATTTTAATAAAATATTTGTTCTCCAAATTTACCCAATAATTCCTCTAATGGATTTGGCTATAAATTTAAACCATAGCCCAGTAATCTCCTCAGATCTATGCATATAAGGTTTTCTCAAATAGATTTTAACTACCCATATCAAGAATGCATACAACCAAAAATTGGAAAAATCCTCAGAAAGCATTTGGAAGACAGGAAGTGCAAGATGCAAAACTAACATAAGAAAAATCACAAGCGTCTACCCGGATTCTGATGCTAATTCACTTCTCCTCAAAAAACCGCAGAGCAAGCTCCTCCCTTCTCCAACGTTCTCGAGTCCTCCAACACGCTCCCAAAAAATGCTCTCCAAATGCTCTCCCTAAGCCTCTAGGAGTGCCCGAATATAAAGGACTCTCAAGAAGCACCTAGAATGTCTCTAGAAACAACTAGAAGGTGTTGACAACTAAGCACGAGTTTTTTCCAACCTTCTAGATGAGTCATAAGGTTGTAGACACCATGTGCTTAATTTGTGCGCTAGCCCCCGTGTTGTTGACATATAAGAAATAAAAAGGTGTATTAACTCCTAGGCAAGCTTATAACTTTTATTTTAATTTTTATAACTTTCATTTTAATTTTTTTATAACTTTTGTCATTATTATTTATTTATTACTTTATTATTATTATTAATTTTTTATTAATTACTTTTATTTAATTCGTTTCTCAATTAATTCTCATTTAATTAATTATAATCAAAATATCAAAGATCATGATATTATATTAATTTTATCCAATTAATTAATTTATTAATTAAATCTATTTATTAAGACTTAATAAAAAATTCACCATAGACCTCCAAGATAAAATATGAAAACCCATCATAGGACAATGCATACAAAATCAGTCAAAAGGGTTAAAAATCATGAATTATGTCATCCGACACATTCAGTGGGTGACATATCCAGATACTTGTCCTATCTCTCTCAGACAATGGTTTAAGGGTTTGGGATTTGAACTTGAGAATTTATCTCCCTTCTCTTATCATTGAGATAGTGTAATAGGGTACGCTCATCCTGGCAATTCAAGAAATTTGATACCCGGTGCTTGCATAAAAATCATGCATGTACATACAATATATATAATGCTAAACTAAACAGGCAATGGCAGGAAGTGGTGCATCGTGTAGATCCTGACTAGTAGGTGACTACGACTCCCTTCTTTAACCATATCATAAATGCCATACATAAAGAACAAACACACACACACACACCATACATATGCAAGTATGGGGTAAGTATCCATAATAAAACACATGAGATAATAAACCATCTAACTAATCATCATCGATAACTGAAAACAATGTAATGATCATCATGCATACATGAAATGTAAAGTCTAAATAATCTCATCATATATCAACTGAATCCATAACATAATGTCTGATAGTCTCAAAACAATACTACTAATCCATCAACATAAAACTAGTCTAGCATAGTCTGATAATAATAGCAACAATGTGTCTAGAAAGATGTGAACAAGGGCAGGCACTACAATAATAGTATTCAAGACATTAATTCTAAGACATGTTAGATTTTTATTGAAATTTATAAATAACGTAAAGCTAATATTCCAAGTTATCACAAACCCAAATACCATTCAAACATTTTACAATTGAATGCATTAAAGCTTTCTTGAATAATTAAAGTTGTGTTCCCATTGCTACATTTTAGTGGAGAATCAGATTTATGATTGCCAATATACATATCCACGCAGATTTGTTTAGTTTTCTTGTTTTACTATACCCTCAACTTAACATGCTAAAGCTAAGACATAATGTGTTTTGTTCTCTACTTCATTTGAAGTGCACACCATTCAAATTGATATTATGAGACACACTACGTTACTAATACAAGTGATTTTTTAAATATAATTATAATGGTTCTTGATTTTATAGTTATAATTTTATGTCAAGTAGTCAGAAAACTATTATGAAACACTACTACACCTTTTCATTTTATGATATTTTAATATAGTAAGATGATTTTAACTATGATACATTCAAAGAAGGAAGTTCTACTTGTTATAATTTTGAGCTACATAACATAAATTACAATGTTATGCTTCAAATTTTAAAATTTGTAATTGTTGGCTTTGTTTACCATGTGTATTGGTTAATGACATTCTTAACTTCTATTTTTTTAGCCATGTACGTAATACATACATACATACATACATATTTTGTATATACTATTTTATTTTTCGTATGAATGAAAACTTTGGACCAAATCTGATCCAATCTTTATTTTGCTTTGTTTATGGATGTAGGTTGGGGTTTGTGTTTGTTTGCAAATTGTTATAGTTTGAGTTTTTGATAAATTAATTCAAGTTATTTTGATAAATTTGAATTCTTGTTCAAATATTACCATTGTAAAGCATTTGGTTTCTTTCTTAACCATTTTCCTTTTACGTACATGTCTTCTACATGTTTGTGGCTCAGCAACCACAAATAGGGGACTCAAACTATTAATTTTAATACTTATACATTTCAACCCAACTCTTTGGAATAGTGTTCATTCATGCATTTACACTTATCTTTCATTAAAAAGGATACTCATGCAGATTAGTTATAATATATGGATAAAATTAACTACCATTCAATACTATCAATGTTCCTATTGGTTCTATTTCTCATATTTAACATTTGTTTTATTTTTTTAGGTCATGGCTAATCCTCCCCAACCTCACCACATAATAGACATCTCAAGCATTACATCAAAGGTCAATACTCCACAACCATCTATGGGATCTAATGGGTCTATCAATTGGAATGGGTATCCCCAAACTGAAATATAAAGTCTTGTAAATTGTGCTCAACTATATGCACAAATGAAAGTGGCAAGCATACATACATGTGATGTTCAAGAATTTGAGATCATTAGGGTTGAGGAAATTTTGCAAGAAATCAATTGACAACAACTTGATTACTATCATTATTGCAATTATCTAAGAGAGATTCATGCTGACGAGTATTACAGACAAGGGAATGCACCTATTATTTGTCATGCTTTTCAAGACTATCTTAATCATCCATAGATCACACTTCATTTGTGTTATCCCTTTTTGGTGATTACTAGTGGTTACTCTATTAGAACTCTCCAAAAAATAGGGGTTTTTGATACTTCTATTATTGTAATACACGAGTTGGCCTTATGTTCCCCCTCTATTATGTCGTATGTTGATTAAAGTTTAATTTATACATGCTCGGTTCTATTTTGAATACAACAATGTATTACATATATCTCCAACAACTATTCACTTTTCTTCTTCCTTTACCCTTACATAGTTTACTTTTCTTAAAGAGATGCCACATTTGTTTGATAATATAAAGTGAGCTATAATATCTATGAAATAGCTCATATATATTTAACTATAATGATTTTTTTTCATGGCACAACATTTTATACAATATTATGTGTGTCACATCTTCATGCATCTTTGCACACTTTTGTCTTATGTTTATGTTTTCACACTTTAGACTACAAGTTTCAGCACTCTTTTCAGTCTATTCTCACACTTCAGTTGACAAACTTGTGCTTCACCAAAGCAAGTTTGGTTTATTTTTCCTTGTATGTCCTCTTATGTTTGGACAATTGTCTGACATATATGTTTTGTTTTGAAAATAAAGTCAATAGATATGATTAGAACTATCTCTTTAATATAATTTAATATAATGTTCCTTTTTATATATTGTTATTATATTATCAATATAATGTTCCTTAGTAGTTCTATATACTAACATCAATAAATGATATTCTACCATTTTAAAAAACCAAGTATTTTTTTTATCGTACTAACCACTTATGGAAAACAATACTCCTCGTCTAGCAAAATGCTTGGTAGCAAAAAATGTGTATGTGAAGAAATTACTTTTGGATTGCACATTCCTGGTATGCCTTCTTACCTATATTCCTTTTGCACATGTACATGTTTTGCTATATAAGTAAGAATATCCGAGTATGCATTGTTTTAGCATAGAGTTAAATTGATGTTACCTTCCATTTTATTTGGCTTATATTCATAGTGGGAGTTCACTATAGTTACTAATTCATTTCCCTCCTACACTTCACCATAATCATTCTTTCAACCATATCAAAGTCACCTATAACTACTCTTGTTATACTATGACCACTATGTTCCCATGCAAAGTGGTACCATACTATAATGCTTAGGTCCAACCCTACTAATGTAATGTGGCCTTTTATGACATTGACAACCACATGCACCTCTAAGTTTACCACTTTTCTAACTAATATGTTTGTAAATCTAAACAAGATAATGATAGTTATCTATCTTAGTTTATAGGGAAAATTCAATCTCCCCAAGTAATGTCTCAAACTCTTACAGAAGATGCAATCAGACTTATCAACGATGAAAACAATCGTTTGCAACCACATCTCCAAGTATTTGGCATTGCACCATTTGGACAAGGAACTTAAGCAATGAATAGATACAAGTTAGAGCTCTCTGATGGCCTTCACCTACAAAAAGCAACCTTGCCAAGGAAATTTAATGATCTTATACTTTCAAAGGAAATCCAAAAAGGTTCTGTAATACATGTCACCCACTATTCTATTCCCACCATTTGCGATTTGAGGTAACTCCACTTCCACTCCACTTCTATTTAATGAATCCCTTCATGTTTTATTATGCAAATATGTACCCTTACTAATATTATTATTTTACCTACCTTTTTAGGTGGATTGTAATCTCTGACTTAGAGGTTTTGTGCACAAAACATGATATCATTGGTGTTTCCATCTTCTTATTCAAAGAACCAGAGAAAACTATAAACCACTCCTTTGTTATTCCATTGAGCAGAGGAAAAAATGTTGATCAAATAGGAACATCAGCACATATGACTCATACTAAATTGATGTTTGGCCTCAATGCATCTCTACGAAAAAAAATTTGCACTTTAACAATCACCCCATTTAGAAGTTTGAACCCATATCAAACAATGTGGACTATTAAAGGTCGTGTGACCATGAAAAAGGAAAAATACCAATTCAACTCAAAGAATGGGAATGGTCATATGTTTAGTTTTGATATTATCGATACTAAAAGGATTGAAGTCCAGATAACTTGCTTCAATGATGTTGTAGACCTCCACTTTGATAAAGTCCAGGTTGGGAGTGTCTACACATTGTTTGGTGGTACCATAAAATCTGCAAACAAGTTCTACAATAAATTGAATAGTGGTTTTGAAATCACCTTAACAAAGGATTCAACACTTTCACTATGTGACGATGACCTTTTAATTCCAACACTTTGATACACTTTTACACCCATTGCAGAGATTATGAATATAAATATTAATTCTACTCTTGATCTCATTGGAATTGTCATTTGTGTAGATCCTACCTCTACAATAAGAAGGCGAGGTGGAACTAAGGTTGTAAGAAGGAGTCTTAAGATGGTTGATGTTTCTACCTCACTATCAATGTAACTTTGTGGGGATAGGCAGCTATGAAAGAAGGTGCCCAATTACAAGAAATGCATCATCTACAAAAGTCAACTATGCTTGTTATAAAAGGTGGTCATCTGGCAGAATACAATGGTAGGGTCATAAGCACACTTGCCACTTCACAAATACTTGTAAATCCTGATATTGATGAAGCCAACCAACTACAGTCTTGGTTTTCTGAAAATGGGCATATATTTCTTGCAACAACACCCACCCTACTAGTTTTGCCTTTGATTTTAGCATGAAAAACAATTACCAAGATTGAAGAGGAATGTCCAACTTCCTCAAAACCTCTCCAATACATTGTTAAAGAAACCCTTTTTTTGTCGTAAGGAAGAAATGTTGTTATCTAGCTTGTCCCCTTGTCATAGCAGGAAAGCAATGAAAGAAAAGGGTTGAAAAAAGTAGTGACTGTAGGTGGTATTTCCCAAACTGTCTAACCACCTTTTTAGATTGTGATTATAGATATGTACTTCAAGTCAAGATTGAAGACCATACTGGATCATTGTGGGCAACTACTTTCAATGAAACTGCAACTAAACTCCTTGGCATGCCTGCAAAAGAACTCTATATACTACAGTTTTATGATATTGAACCTAACCATGCAGAGTTTGCTATACGAACTGCTCAATACAACCAATTTTTATTCACAATTACAAGAAAAACGGAACCATATAATGATGAGTTGCATCTAAACTCAATGATCCTGGAAGTTGCTAGGTTGAACTTCATAAGTGAGTGTACCTCACTCTTTGGTGGAATTATAGCCCTTGTGCTAGCTACAACTGAATAGATAATGCACCACACATGAAGGCACATGACTTCCATTTTTTTCAAACTACTATCCATACATGAAAATGACATCTTTTTCTTATATGTATATTTTATATGAATCACAATTTTTGTTGGTTCTCCTTAATATCCATTCTCTATGCTTCTCGCCTCCTCTTTGTTGTGTTCACTACTATCCCCAATACTGTATACTTGTCAATAGAGTTTCAAGACCCCTTGAAAACTTGTCTTTTAACCTTTTTCTAGAAAACATTTATAGTTGATGTTTTTTTATTATATCTATTATTTAATGTCTTTCAATGACTTACTTTTCTCTACAAATTATGTACTCTTTGTTATACTTGTATCCAATGTTTGATTTATGTTTGCAACTTCATTATTATCTAATATGTTTTACATTTGGTAATACCAAATATGTTCTATAACAATAATCAACCCTTTACTTAGGCTAATTTAACATTTGTAAAAAGAGGTTCAACACAACTACTACTCTTACTCTTCAACATATTTGTTTTTCCCACCTATACAACTTGTGTTGAAGGGTGGATACTCTTTTGATATTATTATTATTGTTCTTGCAGTTCCTTGCTTTTGTAATTTTATAATAGTGATAGAAATACATTTTTCTTCTTACTGTACAATTCAAGATATGGCTCTCATTGTTCCTAATCAAGATAGACACCCCATCCATAGTAATAGTGTTGCTATGCAATCACGCAAGAGAATTCATGTATACTATGGCCATCATAGAGAAGAAATTAGAGTACGTCGTTGCATTCAATGCTACCAACATTTGCAGTCAACATTGAACCAACCATTCCCCTGCCACTTGCAAGGTTCTACAGGCTCTCCTACACCACAACCTTCCATGAATGCACCACCAAATCCTAATGAGAAAATCCCTCCTTGTCAACAATCAATGAACCACATCGATTTCCAGTTTTTCTCTAAATATATAGATGCAACCCATAGATTTAGAACTAGGATAGATACTCTCTCACAACTTAAAACATGTATTACCTATAAGGAGTGCTACCCTAGTATGAATGTTTGTACATCAAATGGAGTTATAACTTGTAAGAGATTTTTTTCTAAAACGGGAATACATCGCTTCTTAGAAGCCAACAACATGGACCCCTCTGAGCAACCAACTATGTTAAGGGTTCTCACCCAGATAGAGGAGATGTGTATTGCACGTGTTACACCCATCTTGCAAGTAACCCATGCTCATGGTGGGAAATACAAATATAGTGACCACATAATAAGCTTTCCCCAAGATATTCAAACAATTACAAAATATTTACCTCTTATAATTGACCAACTAGATGTCTTAATGGTTTGAAGACTAAATACAAGTGGGAAGCATTATGATTGCTATGTTAGTAGAAGCCATGTTCACAATTCACTCTCATACAAGATCAAGTTTGACCCTTACTACAAAAATGTAGAAATAGATAGTTTGGCATTATCAATGCTTCCTACGTGCACTACCAATATTTCACAAATGCTACATACAATTGATGATTACAGTGAACCTCTACCTTCGACAACTACTTCAGTTGAAAACATACAATGTGACATGGAAGATGCCTCCCAATATTTAGCATCATTTATGATGAGCCTACCAAACAAACGTCGTTAGCTACAGATCATAAAAGATTCTTTACAAATGGAACAAGAGATAGATGCCATCACGGTTTGGCCACCGATAGGTTCAACCCCCATTAATGATTATATACTAAGGGCTTGTTTCACATGGCCTTCCCCACACTTTTCCCAAATGGTACTACACTGTCGATGCAACCTTGAGCTAGAGAAGTCAAAATCCATGACTATGTTGTGCATCTTATTCATTACCATGATAATAGGTTTGGCCAACATCCAC
This sequence comes from Cupressus sempervirens, assembly GCA_028749045.1. Taxonomy (NCBI): domain Eukaryota; kingdom Viridiplantae; phylum Streptophyta; class Pinopsida; order Cupressales; family Cupressaceae; genus Cupressus; species Cupressus sempervirens. Next base: position 577,221,223 of record CM053786.1, read on the forward strand.
GCTTTAGATACTTCGTCTTGAATCTTATGATGTGTCATCATAGCCAGTCTATTGCATCTATATTTATTAAACAAAAAGTGGAAGACAATACACCTTCCACTATAGAAGACCTTCTCTCCCACCTAACTAACATGCCTGACAATCAACTTACAGAAGAACTAATGCACTTTGGGTCTACTTTACAAGGGACAAGAGCATTTTGGAATACACATCATATGATGTTGACAAGTTTGATAGCCCAAATAGGATCTCCAACATTCTTCTTTACATTGAGTACAACAGACACTAAATGGCCTGATTTGCATAGTGTTCTTTCCCCAAATGTACCATCTTCATTGCTTACCAACAAACAATGTATTGATAATATGATTAATAACCTGCATACAAAATCACTATATCTACACCAACACTTCAAATAAAATTGTAAAGAGATAACTGAGAAGCTCATGAAGGCAACTAATTATTGGTACCACTCCAAATGGCAAGGAAGAGGATCTGCACACATACATGGTGTCATTTGGATTAAAAATGCTCCAAATATGGACACACTTGATTGGGAAAACCCTGAAGTAGTAGAAAAGGCCAAACAATTCTTTGAGAAATATGTTTTAGCTATGAACCCTCACTCAAAAGTAGAAATAGACAACTTTCAACATAGGGCTCCAAAAAAAGATCCATGTCTTTTAAATACAACTGAAATAACTTCTATTGATCCTTTCGTTGATAATGAAGAGTTGGTTAATCATGTTCAAAGGCACACTCAATGTACTGAGAGGACGTGCCTACATTTGAAAGGTAAAGAAATGAAATGTAGATATAAAGCACCTTGGAAATAATGTGAACAAGCATCATTATACCGTAATGAAACAAGGCACAAAGCTTTGAACCAGCTAGAAATGATGATAGATTGAACATTCATAACCCACATATGCAATCAATATGGAGAGAAAATATAGATTGCCAACCTATTACATCTCGAGCCTTAGTTCTCAAATACATTGCTAAGTATGCATCCAAATTTGAAAGAAAAAGTGAAAATTATGTTCAAATGTTGGCTAGAATTTGCTAAGATTCAAATGTAAACGACAATGCCATCAACGCATACTAGAAATTTATGGCTGAAATTGTTGCCAAGTGAGACATTAGTGCAGAAGAAACATGTCACATGCTTCAAAAATTTCCCCTTGTGAATTGCAATCATCAATTTATGTCTTTGAATATGGGGCAAAAACTTTTGCACCATCTTAAACAAACAAGTTCTGGTAGCAGAATAGAATCTAGCTACACACAAGCATACATGGAATGTCCAACTGAGCTTCAACAACTTACACTAATTGAATCAGCAAGATCATACACATATGTTGGATCTCGCAAATAAGATAAATGGAGAATAAGAAAGGAAATAGCAATAGTACAAGTGTATCCGAAATATTTTGCAATTACCAATGAAGACTCTAAGCATTTTGAAACCTTTTGTTGGACTAAATTGCTCTTGTACAAACACTTTCATGATATCTGCATAGATATAGATGTAGACAAAGATGACATTATTAGACATTGGAAGCAATTAAAAATAGAAGCATATAATGTTTGGCATGTAGACCAAACTGATCAAGATGACAAGATCTTGGAAGAGGAGAATGATTCCAATGGTGACATGGAAATACAAGATTCATTGCAACTAAATAAGTGGGAATTTCTATCCCAACTAGGCCTTGCCAATAGTTCTAGCCTAGATGATCTTGACATGTTGGGAAAATGTGACTTTGACAACAACCATCCATGGGAAGACCATAATGTTCCTTTGAATTTGCATGACCATGCCATTCAATTTATACATAGACAGAAAAATGTTGGCTCAATTATTAGCCCTTCTACCTCTGTCTATGCCAATAGTTACACTTTATCACAACATCAACGAATTGCACTTTCTATCATTAGAAACCACTCTACATCTAATTTCTCCATGGAACCTTTATACATGGTCATACAAGGTATTGTTGGAACTGGTAAATCATACCTTATTAGCTGCATAAGAAATGCACTACACAACTTAATGCCAAATACAATAAATCCACTCCTTGTTCTTGCACCCACAAGCATTGAAGCTTTCAATATTCATGCATCAACCATACATAGAGCCCTCAAAATCCCAATTTAAGAAATGAAATCACTTCAGGGTCAAGCATTAACAAAATACCAAGAAGACATGCAAAATATTCAATACATTTTAATAGATGAAATGAGTTTCATAGGTCCCAAACTACTTCTTAAAATTGACTCTATACCCCAAAAACAACACCTTTTCTTTGGTGGCATGTCATTGATTCTTGTAGGTGACCTAGCCCAACTTCCACCAGTTATGGATAAACCACTCTATGCATCTCACACAAATACAAAACAATTATGGTGTAGTTTTAACACAGTGGTAAATTAGAAATGATATTTAGATAGGAAGGTGATGATCAACTTCAAATACAATTTCGCAGAGCACTACAAAATATCTGTAATGTTGAACCAATGCTACATGATTGGGATTTGTTAATGACTCACACAAACAAGAACCTCACTCCAAATGAATATATTGAGTTTGACCATGAAACACATTTGTTTGCTACCAATGAACGAGTTTCACTTCACAATAAAAAAATGCTAAAAAAGCTCAATGTCCCTATTGCACTATGCACTGCAACAAATACACATCGCAGGCCTGAAGAAACGATTGATGATGACCAATTACCCAAAGAAGTTTTATTATGTAAACTTCAATGTGTCATGCTTATAATGAACCTCTGGGTCACTGCTGGTATTTTTAATGGATCTCTTGGAGAGGTCAAAGATATAGTGTATCCAATAGGATGTAAACCTCCTTTGTTGCCTTCATATGTCATGGTAGAGTTCAGTAGTTATACTGGTCCACCTTGGGATCCTAGAAACCCAAAAATTGTTCTGATACAACCCATTTCTTGAGGCAATCATACACAAATACCTCTTGCCACAGCCTGGGCTATCACTATACACAAATCACGGGGTTTAACCTTAGGCATGGCTACCATTGATATAGGTAAAACTAAAAGACAAGGCCTCACCTTCACAACAATCTCTAGAGTCAAATCCATCCAAGGGCTTCGTATAGAGCCCTCCTTTTCTTTTGAGCACTTTTGTAAGATGAAAAAGAATCCATACAATTTTGTTAGAAAGAAAGAAGAAGCACGTTTGTACTCAATATCACATCAAAACCATGGCTTTGAAGCTACTTCTACAGAAAATGGTAATGTCTGTCATTCTACAAATATCCATTTTCTCCATTTACTTGTGTGTTTGTGTGGCTTCCTAAATAATTCACTACTCTTTTCTATAGGTTGACACTTGTTGGATTCAATGAAGGTGTTCACACCCAAAAAAATGCTCAAGAAACTTTCAGGTATTTCAAGTATCTTTTGATTGCTTCTAGAATTTCACTACCACTACATTTCGTACAATTGCCTCATATCTACTTCTTATAAAGAATTAATCCTTTTTTTTTCTTACGTACAGGTCTTTGCTGCCTTGCCACAAATAAGACTCCTATTACGTTTCTACTTACAATTTCAAAAAAATTCAAAAAATGTGCAATTCAAATCAAGTATGAAGTCTATTTTTATATCCTCAACACTGAGGGAGTGGACATTTTCGGGTTCCATAAGTCAAAAAATAATGTGAACTCTACCATTGAGATATGTTTCAAGACTATCTATTCTAGTGTTGGATGATCCTTGTAGTTACATCATTATGATTTATCTTTTGCGACTTGTTCTATCTTCTCATCTTATTCTTTGGTACAAATTTATGTTTTTGATGTGCCTCCTTGATGAGATTTATGTGTATTGTTACATTTCTATTTACAATTTCAATAAAATAAAAAAATGTGCAATTCAAATCAACTCTGGAACTCGATGTCTTGCATTAAATCAAATAATATAGTTTTACATTTTTGTTAACCTCCAAAGAGAATTGTCAAATGTATATCCCTCTATTCTATATATATAATCTACACTATCAATTAGAAATATTTGTTTTAAATTTATGTCTTTTGAATTTGTCTTTTAAAAAAACAACTATCGGCGTACCTCTTGCACCTCTTTCTGGAGCAAGTGCTAGTTATTAATTGAATTTAAAGATAATAATTTTGGCAATAATATTGGCATGATATTTGTATTTCTCTATGTTGTTCTGAGTGTCTAGCTTATGGCTAATTCGAACACATATTAAGATGTTATTGAAAATTCAAGCAACTCTTCATAGAATGGTATAATGCAGTTGCAAACAAAAGATGTGGATATATCAATGTTAATATACACAATGATATTAAAATTCAAGTCATTAAATGACCTTTGCATTTAGTCAACATTCATCTACGAGAAATATTCTGAAGTGAAAAATAAACCACATAGAATTATAAAGAATAAAAAATAGGAAGCTTGCATAGAAAAGCTCTCTCTTGAGCAAACCAAGGCATGCAACTCTCTCCAATATGTCTCACATTTCCACTATTAATTCATTGTGCAATAATATTATAAATATCTTCTATTTTATGCTTATAAGATTAGTAGCATTTCACCTATTGCATCTACATGTATGATTTACATTGAATTTTAAAATTCTCTCTTTTCCAAACATCTATTCTGGTGGGTTCACCTTTTGTAGAAAACTACTACAATGAGCCAATTTCAATAATGAAACATGCATATTAAAATACAAAATCCCATGCACTTTAATGTACAAAATGTAATTTTTTTAATTTTTTTATTCTTATTACCACCTTTAAGGCAAATACCATGGATCACAAAAAATGAATTCAACAATCATCAACATAACCATTGCAGTGGCCAGCAATATGGACCAACTTGAGAAACCAATGTGTTGAGGATTATCACACAAGTTGAAGATATACTAATTATGTGCATTAATCCAATATTACAATTGACCCCGAGCCATGGTGGGAAATAGAAATATATTTGTTTGTCATACAATCAACATCCCCCAAGATGTTTTTTGTTGGACCTAAGATTGAAAATCTTGATGTATTAATAACTTATGGGCTTAATACAAACGGGAATCATTATGTTTTCTATGCTTGTAGAAGTCATGTTCTTAGTACACTAGCATACAAGACCATATATGAATCTTACTATAAGTATGATTAAATCAATGTTTATTCATTGTCCTTACACCCTGATTCTACTACAAACATTTTAGGAATGCTTTGTACAACTTTAAGTGACAATGAAGAACATGCATAAAGAAACATTGCATTTGAAAATATATAGAAGTGAAACTAAATATTCAAAATTATTTATGGTAAGACTACCAAACAAATGTTGAATGTTATAAACCATTAAGGAATCTCTACAAATAAAAAATAAATTTGACATTATTATTGATCATTGTCACATAAGTTCAATCCTCATTAATAGGCACACCAAACATTGAATCAAATAAATAGTTGATGGTATTGAGATGCTATCTAGGTACATATAATCCTACTTGCATCATCTAGCTCCCTTGGAACTAGTTAAGCTAATCGAATAAAAAATAAATCTTACACATATTCTATCAATCACAAAGTATACAAATGGAAATATTAATAAGAAAAAGTAATAGTGACAATGAAGAACACACATTTAAATAAACATTGTGTTTGAAAATTTAATGAAGTAAAACTAAATATTCAAAATTATTTATGGTAAGACTGCCAAACAAATGTTGCAAATTATAAACCATTAAGGAATCTCTACAAATAGAAAATGAATTTGAAATTATTATTGATTGTCGTCACATAGGTTCAATTCTCATTAATGAGTACACTAAACATCGAATCAAATAAATAATTGATGGAGCTAAGATGCAATCTAGCTACATACAATCCTACTTGCATCATGTACCTCACTTGGAATTGGTCACACTAATTGAAATAGTAAAAATCTTACATGTATCCTATCAATCACAAACTATACAAATGACAATATTACTAAGAAAAGGTAATAGTCCAAGGATTCCCAAGGTTTAATGTCACACCAAAAGAAGGCCCCTTTTTTTAGGCATTCTATTGGAGTAAGCTACTTTATATAATTTTTCTTAGAAATGGACAAAGATATAGGCCTAAGAAAAGAATAAATAATTAGTAGTTGGAAGCAATTGAATACACAAAAGTACAATGTATGGCATATTCATCGCATATACCAAGTTGAATATGTCTTTAAAGAGGATAATAATTTTAAAGGGGAGATGGATAGCTGATAGAGTATACAAATGATTGAGTTGGAGTTGTCTAAAATGGGTCTTGCCACTAGTAATAAATTAAATGACCTTGACATGTTGCAAAAGAATGATTTTGAAAACAATAATAGATGGTAAGAACACAGTGTTATTACTTGTAGTTCAATATATACATAGAAACAAGATATTCACTCCACCACCACAAACTTGTACAATCAAAACTATAAATCATCACCTAAACAATAATTACATTTTCTTTCATTTTAGTCCACCTAGGATCTATTATTTCAACATATCATTTGTACATGGTCATAGAACGAACAATATGAACTTGAAAGGTTTATCTAATAGTATCAACTTAAATAAGTTTGAGATGTTGGGAAAAGCATGATTTTGACAAAAATAATAAATAGTAAGAACACAATGTATTTCAAATTTGCATGAAGTTCTAGTTCAATTTATACATAGAAATAAGATAGTCACCCCCCATAAGCCCAAAATATAGGTTATCACCTTAACAATAATTGACACTTTCTCTCATTACAAACCACTTAAGGGTTTGTAGTTTTGAACACAACCTTTGTATATTTTCATACAAGGAATTATAGGAACTCTAAAGTCTTATCTAATTAGTTTCATTAGGAATAAACTTTGAAATACATACTAGATAGACAAAATCTACTTGTTCTTGCTCCAACAAGAATCACAACATTTAATAGAAATGCATCAAGTATACATGCAATGAAAATCAAAACAATAGACATCTTCTTCATACAATTTTTTGATGTCATCCTAAGAAAATGTGGCATATAAACACATGTTGAAGATGATCTCAAAAATATATAATAGAATACATCTTCAACATAAATGCATGATTAAAAATCTATATTTATGCTTTCAAATTAGAACCTATCGATGTATCGTTTGCACCTCCTTTGGGTGCAAGTGCTAGTGTAGAAATAAGCAAGTAGGTTGATATTCAAATTTATTTTTCTTGTAATTTTTAAAATAATATTTTTTGGTTGATTAAATACACTATAAGTAAAGTGTTCACATTTTAGTATATGTGTTGAATATTTTTAACAGTATTTTTAATCATGTTGTAGTTGACAACTACCTTTGGTTTTGTGTCTAAGATCGTATATACTTTGCAACTATAACATAATATTTGTTATTTCCAATCTTCAATAAATTATTGGATAATAAGGGTTGTATTACATGAAGTTTATAGTATTTTTTTCACTATAGTATTCCACAATTTCACTTATTACTCACTTCAACATACTAACTCATTTATGTAAGTTTGGTTGAACATTTTCAAACACTTTCCTTTATACCCTTGAATCTAGAAAGGACTCATATTGCACCACAACCCTGGTTTGCTCTCAACATATTATTTTATTCAAATAAGTTTCTTAAAGCTTATTGTTGCAATTTTAGCTTTATAAAGAGAAGCTATAGTTATTGAGTTTTATTAGTAGTATTTTTTTACAGTTAATTAAAGTTTAGTTTTAAAAATTTTACTATAGATTTTTTTTTCTTAAATAATCTTTCTATAAACTTAATTTCTTTTTTCAAAAAGTTTAATTCAAAGATTCTTATTTAAATACTATGATTTTATTTTTCTTTGAATTTCAAATATTGAGTTTCTTAAATTTAATTTAAGGAGATAGTTTAGTTTTCAATATGTCAAATTTTAATATATTAAAATATTTTAAAAGAGTTTAAAGTTTAATTTTTCAAAAAATAAAATTCAAACTCGTTTAGGCTAAGTTTTTTCCCTAGAATCATATAAATTCTTCCAATTATGTCTACTTTAATTCTTGAAAACAAGTTAAATAGATCTAAATAACATTCATAGAAAAATACATATATATTTTTTTGTTTTGCTTAAGAACTTGTTAGATTTTGCTATAGATCCAACATCTAAGCTAGCTTCTATTAACACCCCTATTGATCAAGAAAGACAGAAAGCTCAAAATGAAGAAGCACTTGGGCTCATTGACATTTCAATGGTTCCCAAGCTATATACTTTTATTAGGAATTGCATCAAAACCTAAGAAACTTGAAAAAATCTAAAATTGACGTATGATAGTTTGAAAGAATCAAGTAAAATTAAACTAAAGGAAATTCCATTTGATCTTATCCTCTTCCAAGGAGTCTCCCAATAGGCTAGATCAAATAAAATCATAAAAATAAGTTATAAGATTGATCTCATCAGGGTTCCTAATAAGTGAAGATAAGAATAGTTCCAAGATTTGAAGATCAAAGGAACACTAAGATCTATCATCTATAAAACAAGGTTTATTCCAAATTGTCCATTATTTTCCCATTTTTGAAATCCTACCATAGAGAATTATAACAAGAGAATAATATTAAGCTAAGAAGTTCCATGTATGAGATCATTTGGTCCACTTATTAGAATAAATCAATCCATAGGGATTAGCATAGTCTATATACTTATTTCTAAGGATTCTAATTCAAAGGGTCTCTTCTTCATTGAAAGTAAAACAAAGTACCTTAACATGTAATTATCCAATTTCAAAATCACATTTAGAGGTTCACTTACCAACTTGAACTTCTTAATAGATTTATTTATGGATTCATATGTGTGATTCTAAATGAGGTCATCTATGTTGTTAACAATCATGCATTTGACATTGTTTTATATAGTAAATATGGACACCATGTATATAGGGATAGCTTTGGCCATTGTATAAGAAGACTAAAGCTCACTTGTCCAAGATTTAATTACTTGCCTTTCCAAAGGCTAACTTGATATTGAATCTATTTAGCATGTCTTTTCAAAATGTGAAAAAGATCTACCTGGAAAGATAAGCATCCCTAGACATTTGAAAGCAAGTGAATGATAGGAAAATTGAGAATGCCAACAATTATAGTTGGACAACAAGGGCAAGTGTTTGGGAAGAGTAACTTTATCTTTGACTTGTTCAAACATAGCCTTGAGGCCTCTTTGTAAAGATTCAAAATTAATTTTTTAAGTGCTTACTTGTAGAAGTATTGATAAGGTTGTCAAATAATGTTTACCAAATTCAACCATGAGTTACTAAAATGCCTTTAGTAAAAACTTGGAATCTACTAAGATCGTTAGCATTGCAAAAAACTTGACCAAGGGTTTCAACTATGATAATAAAAAGACAAGGAGTTATTGGACCTTCTCGGTGGATCCTACAACAGCCTTCAAAAGATCACGTCTAAACTTAATTAATAAGGACACCAAAGAAGAGAGTGGCAATGCAACTCTACAACAAATAATAAGTCCAAAGTACCTAATTTCTTAAAAGATTATGAGTAAGAAATATTCTTCTAGCTTGTCATAAGATTACTAATTTCGAGTGTGATTTTTTTGAGGTTCCTTTGTTAGCTTATTAGAGTTTAAAAGTTTGTGGAAGATACAAACTAATCTAAATTGTTAGCCACAATGTTGTCTTTGGGAGATTGAAAACAGTAGAATTCTTTGCACCTCAATGATCATGACCTTGAAAATAATTTTACAAGTATTCCCAAAGGCAATAGGCTTGAACATATCCATAGAATGAACAATAACATGCTTTAGAGTAAGAAAAATATACATATAATTGATGTTCTTCAATATTTTCACAACTGTCCTAATATATTTCTTAATGATCTATCAAAAGAATTAAAAGAATATAAGAAATAAACCATGAAAAATAGACTTTGTTCCTTTTAAGAACAAGAGACGCAATGTGTCAAAGTTCCTGCCAATAATTGGAAAAGAAGGAAAATAGAGATTTATAGATAGAAAGGAACGATATGAAGAGAGAGCTAAAAGAGAGAATGATATGTTATTATAAGGACAAGTAAAGGTAGAATGATAGAGAGAGTTGAAGGGAATTTTAAAAATTATTAATAATTATATTATTTTAAGAATATATAAATAGCAATAAAAATTATATTAATTATAAGTTGAATATTTAATTTTGAAAAAAAAATTGTTGATTACTTAATTCTAACTATCAAAAGATCTAGTAAGTTTGAGGGGTATTATTAGTTTTACAATTTGTAAAATGGTATTAAAAAAATTAGAGCAAGATTGTAAATAGTAGCTAGTAAAACATAGTATAAACTTAAAGAAATTGCATTTAACAATTGTCAAAAATAAACATCAATGTAAAACTAATAATATATTTTTAAAAAAAAAATTTAAAAATTCAACTCTATATTTGAACTTGGTAAGAAGAATATATTGTAATAATTAATATTGATTAGACATTATTTTTGTTCAAACTTGTGTGAGGTGGACAGTAAAAATGATTACCTTTTTGAAAAATCTAATACTTGTCACAAATGTGGAAAAGATAAAGTTGTAATTAATGCATTCATTAATGCATGATCAATTTTCTCCCTACCAAAAATAGTATGGTCTAATAGAATGGATGAAAAATCTAATTTACAAAATAAGGAAAACTTACAAAAAATATAAATATAAATATTTGAAATTTCTTTTAATCTTTTAAATTCTATGAATTGATTGGTCAATTAAATTGAATGAAAGCAATAATATCATCAAAAATGCACAATAATAGAGGGTTGGTGCAAATATTCATATTAAAATGATAGCAGTCTCCAAAACGAAATATCTTTCTATGATGACATGATTCATAGGTGGCCTTACTTATTCTGAGATATTTCTATAATTTCATCAATTAACCAAACAACACTTCCATAGACAGTTGTCAAAGATTATGCAGTCAGTTACCTATAAATCCTCTGGGGAATAAAGAGAAGCACCAGAATCATCTTCATTGTTTCATTTTGGCTATTTCAGTCTCACCCAATTTGAATCTTACCCAATTGATTTTTATCTTACCCAACTGTTCTCAATTCATTAAAGTGATATGCATACATATTAAGAGCAAAAATGTCATCAAAAAAGAGTTCAATGGAAGCTCCAATCACTCAGCTATGTAAAATCATTTTTGTATTTCTTTTCTTATATTTTTGTAGCACTGATTGATTCTCAAAAATAGGTTTTTATTGAAGGAATTTTAGTCACATTTAGGAAATCGATCCATTTAAGACACATTAAATCAATTCATTGAATCTTCAATTTGAAAACTCTTGTTATGTAAATGGGTTTTACAGGAGATTGAGAAGAGATTGAAGGATCTAAGTGTTGAGGAAAAATCCCAAGAGACAACAAATCTGAAAGTTGATGGTGCTCCTACACATATGAAGGATGAAGAAAAAGAATCAAATGTGTAAGATAAATCTGAAGCAAAGATTAAGACTGAGAAAGTAGAGGAGAAGAAGGAGAATGATAAGGATGTGGAAGTAGATGCGGCATGTGTGGATCATAGGACATATGCAGGAGATGAGGGGAAGACTGAAGATGTTCCAGTTATAGTTGTTCATAAGATTCATGGGAAAAAGGAGTCACGTCCTTCTAGTATCCTTAACACGGTGGGTACCAAGGTTTTATCTACAGCCACTGGTATCAAGAACACCATTGTTGAGAAATCCCTGATGGGCTCTTTATTTAAGAACATTGTTTGGTTCAAAAAATTGTTGGAAGAAATGAAGGTAGAGATCAAAGATCTAGTAGTCATATACTGTGATAACACTAGTGCAATCAATATATCAAAGAATCCAATGATGCATACCAAAGCAAAGCATATTGCTATAAAGTATCACTTCTTAAGAGAATTAGTGCATGATAAAGAAGTCAAATTGGAATATGTAAACACAAAAGAGAAAATTGTAGACATATTCACCAAGCCATTACCTAAGGATCCTTTTTTGTATCTAAGAGGTAAGCTCACTGAATGAAGTTTAGTGATGCATGAACCAGAGCAAGTTGAAGATCAAACAGTTGATGCAGTATTGACAAGGGAATATTGCAAATGAATTTATACTTAAGGTACATTGATATTATCAAATTGTTATCTTTGGCATGTGTTGTCAAAGAGGGAGAAGTTTACTATCATATCTCACAGAAATTTTTTCTATTACAAAGAGGGAAAATTTCTCTGAAGAGATGTCAAAGAGGGAGAATGAACTTGGCAGAAGATTGTTCCACACAGAATTTTTCTAACAGAGGGAGAAGCTAAAGAATTCACACTGATAGAGGGAGTCTTGTTCTCAAAATTTCATTGTGATGTGACATATTGTGTTGCCATCAATGCCAAAGAGGGGGATTGTTGGAATACAATTGATCAATTGTGTGTTGTCTTTGATGTTACACAAATGTCATATCAATTATCAGTTAGTGCATACTAAGCTCACTCAGACAGTGAAGACAATTTTTGGTGTCTACGAAGCATTCCTATTCAAAAGACAGTATCTATTGAGTTCATTCGGGCATCGAAGGAAAGTCTGTAGAAGATGAATGTTAACTAAGGTCACTCGTTCAATGAAGGAAAGGTTGGACAAAATTAGTGTTAACTGAGTTTACTCTGTTACGAAAGGATCATTGCAAGTTTACAGTGTTAATCGAGTTCACTTGGTTACAAAAGGATCATTGCAAGTTTGTAGTGTTAACCGAGCTTTTGTTAGTTAACACAGGGAAATCATTTATGAGTTAGTGTCTACCGAGTTGGGTCAACTAACAAAGGAATTTCCTATTTTGGTATATTGAGCTTAATTAATTTATCTATTGATTCCAGCCAAATAAGATGATGAATGTTAATTATTCTAAGTTGTATTCTAGTCAACTTGATAATGAGAAGGATATAAATATAAGGTCAAGTTGTGAGAAATAATGTGTGTGAAAAAGATCATCATTGAAGATTTGAAGATTGCTCTAAGGAAGTGAATCTGGAGGTCAAAAAGATGTGTTTGAGGAGATGAAAGGATAAATTTGATTAGGAAGGATCATGTACAAGCTAGAATAGAGATCTGTAATCTACAATTAAGTTGCATCTAAATTAGGTCATCTCATTTTTACTCTCTAACCATTGTAGCATTGATCTAAATCTCTTAATAGATTTGGTTTAACAACCAATTGTAAATCCTCTAACAAGGTGGTAGTTCTATTGAATTGTCTAAAGACTTATGACAAGGCCACTCCTAACAGGGTGATTAAATCCTTTAATAGGGTCACACCTAATAGTGTATTTTGTAACCTTTAACAAGGTTGTCTCCTAACAGGGCTCACTTCATAAGAGTGAAAAATAGTAACTAGTTACAATTGGTGGTTTTCCCAAATTGGGTTTCCACATTAAATCTTGGTGTCATATGTGTTCATGTTATTTCTTTTATGCTTGCAAATAAGATAAAGTAATTATAATCACTAATAACATCTTAATATTTACAAAGTTAATTCATTGCCGAGTACATTCAGTATTTACCAAGTTACAACATTCTATATGTGTTTACCGAGCATCAACATTATTCAATTTTTAGAGTTTATTTTATATTGACATCTAAAGGGATCTTGGATTTATTTTTGTTGTAACTGATTCACCCCTCCCTTCTCAGTTACTTCTCTATATTTCTAACATCACTAACATATAACATGAGGGATCCTTTGAGATGCGTGGATTTTTAGTTGGGTAGAAGATCATTACCTTTATTTATATAGGAGCCACACATAACTTCATTGATGCTCAATTGGTTGAGAGATGCTACATACAGTCAGAGATCTTTGAGGGTATAAGAGTAAAGGTTACAAATGGCTAAACTCTTACATGTGAAAGGAAGATTTCATATCTGAAATGCATTTGAATGGCTTTGAGTTTAATGTAGATTGTTATGTGGTCAACATGGGAGATTTTGATATGCTATTGTGGATGACATGGATTTGTGACATATATTATCTTTTGATGCCAATACATGAGGAGCAAAAATATGTTTATCATCTAGACCTACAATACTTGAGGAAGTTTTTGTTAGTTTTTGTGAATGACAAATTGTGGAGGGATCCTATTCTACATCTTGATATAGGTTTGGGTATTCTTGGCAAAGAGACCTTGCATGTCAAGGAATTCAAGTATGAGTTAGACTCTACAGAGCTATTGTACTTAGGACACATCATTAGCACATAGGGAGTATGCATGGATCTAGACAAGGTCAAGACAATAATCAAGTGGCCTATACTTGAGAGTCTCACACAACTTAGAGGAATTTTGGGCTCATGTGGTTTATACGACAGATTTGTTCATGGATATGCATAGCATGCAACACTACTTTCTGATCTAACCAAGAAAGGATATCTCACAGACTATATTGTAGGGTAGAAAAATGGATGGGTTAAGAGGATATATCAATGTGAGTACTATTATAATACCACCTACCATCTTTCTATTCAAATAACAACATTTATGCCCTTGTTTGGTTATGAGGCACCCAACTTTATTGATTTATTGATGAGTGGTAGCAAAGTACCTACTATTGGAGCTTTGTTGTAGGGAAATCAAGATATCACGAGGGATCTCAAGGAGAATATTTAGAGAGCACAAAACTAGTAGAAGCAATATGCAAATTAGGAAAGTGTTGAAGGTTCATTCTAGGTAGGATATATGGTGTACTTGATGCTAAAACCTTATAGACATTCTACACTAAAGAAGAATGGTACAAGGAAGCTCAATCCACGATACTATGGACCCTTTAGAATCATTAGGCACATGGGTGAGGTAGCTTATGAATTGGAGGTACCAACTAATAGTAAGGTCCATAATGTTTTTCATTTGACACATCCTAAAAAGGTGTTAAGACATTAGATTGTTCCCCTTATAGTGCTTCCACCCTTGGACAATGATGGGAAATTGGTTTCAGTACCAAAGGATGTCATTGAGTCCAGGGAGAGGAATTTGAGGAGACTTAATATCAAGGAATACTTGGTGAAGTGGAAGAAACTGCCACTTGAGGATGCCACTTGGGAGAGTGAAGAAATTTTGCAACACCCAGAGTTAAGATTGCTTGGGGACTATATTTAATTAATTTAATTAAAAGTGCATTAAGCTAAATAGATAAACTAAAAGATTCTTCTAGAAGGAGGAATTAAATATTATTTCATTTCTTCTAGAAGGAGGTCTAACTATTCAAGGAAAAGAATAAATAAAGAGAGTAGCCTCATTATTGATCATCGAATGTGTTTCCATCTACTCTTCCAGATAACTTGTGGAGCCAAGGGTTTATGTAGTTGCTACATTGATCATTGGGAACGAACAATCCAATTGATTTTCCTAACTGAGGTTGTAAAATATCTTCTAAAGGGTTACAGCTGTTGGAGAAGACAAATCAGTCTTTTCATTGTGCCAAATTTGTGGCCTAGGGCCAAATTTGTAGAGTAAGATTGAAGGAATAAATTGGATATTGCTATCGTAACTCTGCTAAATTATCATTGTGACAGTAATGTTGTAATCACAATGTTACTACAGTACATTGTTATAGTGTCATTGTTATAGTGATGCTACTATAGTTTTGTCGCTATAGTGACTCGCTTCAATAAAATTCAAATTTTTGGAGTAATTCTAGGTCTCTATCTATTACATTTTGCGTTATTTGAGAGTAAATATTTAGGGCATTGGTAAGATTTTTTTAAAATTTGTTGTGGAGATATTGTAGACTGATTTATATCATAATTTTATTTTAGAAGTTGTCAAAGGGAATTTGAATATCATTTAAATCATAGCGTGCATTACCTTAAGTCTCATTATTGAAGATGCATATTATTGTTTGTAACTAGTATTATATCTTTCATTAAAATACAAAAAAATTTGCATTTTCATTGTTAGATGTTTTGGAATTCTTTGCAAGCATATTTACTAAAATTTGGCATTTAGAAAGCAATTAGAATTTAGATCTGCAGTATACCCCTTGTGTGCAAAGTGTTTGATGAAACTCAAAAGTTAAGAAAACAGAAAATAAAAATCAGAATTGCAAGGGATATTACATTAGTATTAGAGATTTGATCCTATCATCCTAGGGGGTTGAAGTTTCATATGCAGCCACAATAGCAAAGTCACCTTAGGGTTTATACTCGTAAGGGATCAGAACAAGAGAAAAATCAATTTGAGAATATACCTATAGAAGAAATGGGTGACAAGGGAGGAGAAGAGATGGAAATAAAAAAAGGAAAAGATGGTGGAGACAATGAAGAAATAGAAGCATGAGATTTATTTAGACGTTTGGTAGTAGAGGAGCAATGAATAGCTGAAGCTTTAAGAAAACTTACTACAACAATATAGAAGATGAACCCACAAATCAAACAAAACCAAGTCCTAGATGTTGATAGGAGTATAGTACTTGAGAGCTTCCTCCAAAAAATTCATAGGCCTACATGCCCTACCTTTCTTAGGAATAAATATTAAGGTGCTAATGTTGAAGGACAAGCAACATTTATAGATCATCTTATGGCAACAAATGTTGAATGGGAATCATTGACACCAAAGGTTTGGGAACACCTAAGCTTTGATAGATTGTTAAGTCAAAGAAGAGAGCATTATAAGACAAGGCAAGATCCAAGGCCAAGTGACCAAAACAGAGGTTTGAAGCATGTAGCACACAAATTCACTTTACCCATGTTTGATCATAGTGGGACAATTACAACTCAATCTTGGACTCATAAGCTAGACACTTTCCAGAATCTTTGACACATGGTAGAGGAGAATGATTTTATATCTTCTACTTCAAATAAGGTGTGCACAAATCTATATGACAAATTTGATGGACATGAAAATTTGAATTAGGAAAATAGTATGACATCCTTGGGTGATGATTTTTCTACATCATCCTTACACAAGGTTTCACAAGAGGTTATCAGGGATTACTTTAGCGATGAATCTTTGCCTTTTGGTGATCCTGTCTGATGGGTCAATCATCATTTGGTGAATATTTATCATATTTGGGTCCAATCGCGTCACTGGATATTTATCATATTTGGGTCCAACACCCAAGGTGGTCACCCATTAGTTATCACATGATTGGTCAAAAATATCGGTGCAATTGCTAATGCAATATACAGTTTGGATACATCTATTTTAAACATATTGTTAGCCTTTGTATGCTATTTCTTATTGGCCAATGTTATTTCACCATTACTACAACCATATAAATTTTCCCTTGGGTTGGGTGTCGCCAACCATTTTACCGATGTGTGTCAATCACCCGCCCCATTTAGCCAACTATTTCCTACTATGGGCTTGCATAGGAAGGTGCATTTTGCATGCATTTGACATTCTCGCTTGTTAATCCTGCCTAATTTTCCAACCTAGATTGGACTATAAGAAATTATTATTCTACACAATTTTCTCTTTTCTAGTCTGGAGATTGGCATTTCTTATTGCTACCAAACTTTCAGAGTGTTGAGTGCATTGGCCATTGACTCGTGGACCCTGGTTTCTGTAAAAGGAAAATGATTTTTAAATTATTTTGTAAGTGGTACTAGTTATTTTTTTAGTTTCATTATCTAGTGTCTGTTGGTGACTAGATATCTCACATGCTAAGATAGCATATAGGTATTAGGTTTGCGAATTATATTGGGTAGTACTATAGCAGTAGTACCCTTTTTTTGAGAATGAATCATATTATTGTTATTATATGTAGTCTAAGTAGTTAAGTCTTTTGTTCAACAACTAAGTTGATTTTTTTTGCAACCTTTATCGGTTTGCCATGTCAAACAAGAGGGGTAGGATCTCTGAAATCCAAGAGAGGTTACCATTACCAAAATGTAGAACCATAGCAGCATATTTTGGTGGTGGAAATGTTGGCAACCTACAAGATTCACAAGTTATATCTCCAGTGGTTACTAAAAAAAGAGATTCATCACAAGTTGGATCCTCAGAAACTATTGAAGTTCAAGTTGGTGAACCTAATATCTCAATCGAGGACGAACTTGAAAAAGATTTGGAGGAACTTCTCCTAAGTAGGGAGTCACAAACTAAGATTATAGAGTTGGAGTCAGTCCCAGACCAATCAATTGAGAAAACCAAAATTGATTCCATAAATCAAATTCATGCACAAAAGGGGAAAAGAAAACTGGAATCGAAGAAAGATCAATCTCGTTGGGATCTGTCCAAAAGGAATTTTCAATTAGAATGGGTGGAAAAGCACTGGTTCATTGAACCAGTGCCCAATCCAAATGATGGTGAGCCTCCTCCAGAATGTAGATGTAAGATTTGCACAAAGATAACAAAGAAGGAGAAGAGGTTGCAGCTTAAAATTGATACCGTAGAAAAGCATGTTAGTAAAGTTTACAAGAAGGAAATTATAGATGGAGTCAAAAAAATTGTGCTAACTTGGAAAACAAAGGAGAACTGTCTACATATCTGGAATGCTAAAATATACGAGTTACACCAGCAAATACGAGAGAAGTGTTCTGCAATAAAAGGTTCCATTGAAGATTTCATTGGGAAAGCAATGGAAGTGCAAAATATGGGAAAAGTAGTTCAATTAGGTGTGGTCTTTTATATATTGAGTAGAGGACACCCTATGATGGACTACCCTTCAGTGACTGCATTATTGCATTTTTTGAAAACTTGAAACTATCCTAACAGTCACTAGTTAGTAAACAGCGGGTGGGAATGGGCCAAATGTCTTGCATAGGTTGAAATAGAAGATATGAAGGAATCTATAAAAAACTCAAATTTCATTGCATTGTCTCTAGATGAAGTTATAGAAATTGATAATACTTCCTGGGTGTGCATGCATGTTTATACTGTAAATAATCTTTGTCGTCAACCATTTCTACTATCTATTGCTAAATTGAATCATAGTGTGACAGCTAAAAACTTATATTAATTATTAAAAACTACTCTAATTGAATCTGGAGGTTTGGATAGCATGGAGATTGCCAAAAAGTTGTTGTGTGTTGGAGCGGATGGTGCTTCGATTATGTAAGGTCATAAAGGTGGTCTTTGCAAAAAGATCAAGAATGATTTGGCACTCTACGCTATTCTCATTCATTGCATGGCCCATCGAATGAATCTAGCTTTTGGAATTGTCAGTGATTTTGGTTGTGTAAGTAAAGTGGAATCTCTGATCAAAGAGATTTACCAATACTTCTTTCGAAGTCCAAAATGAGTCCGAGAATTTCAACACTTTGCTACAAGACTTACTGATGGGAGGAAGCTTCTTAAAGACATGATACTAGATGGATCTCTTTGGATGGACTAGCACATCAAGTAATGTATGAATACCCTTCATTGCTTGGACTAATCCACTCTATGCGAGACAGATTCCCTCGGCCATATTCAAGCCTAACTAATGTTAAGGTACTCTTAACTTTAGTAGCTATTCTCCCCATGCTACAGGACTTGAGAAATATTATAAAAAAGGTTCAACAAAGAGCTATGTACATTGTAGAATATAATAAGCTGCATAAAATGACATGTAGTAGCCTGGATACTCTATACCGATTATTACCATTAGATGAAACAAAGTTTGCAAAGTGGTTAAAAATCTCATATTTGAACAATCTTGGAAACTTTTTACATATTGGTGCAAACGATGAGGTATATGCCAGGGTAAGTGGAGTTGACATACCAATCTAGTACTATGCTCGCATCAACTCCAACTCCAACCCCAACGAAGCAGGAAGCGAAGTTGAATCAGAACCAGAGAAGGTACTTTCATGTGTTACAAGTGAAGCCTTCAAGAAGATCAAAGACTTTGTGCTTGACTCTATCAAGTGAGTTTGCTACAATCTATCGTCAGAAATTAGATTCATATTCCCTCCAGAGGAACTACTGGAAGCAATGTCAATTTTTTTTCCACAATAATGGTCTCTAAATAGTCCAACTATTTTTTGAAGAAGGATGACGACTCTAATTCAACATTTTTGCACACCTAAAGTAATCAATGGAGTCACCATAAATGAAATTTTAGATGAAACTCGACTAAGAGATCAATCATACTCTTTTACAAACATAATGAGGGAACAATATGTTGTTATAGAGAACCCAAATGAAGAGGGAGCAGTAAAAAAGCTTTGGAAAAATTTTGGTGAGAGCAATTAGTTGAGAGAGGCAATACCAAAATATTTCAAGCTTACCAATTTACATTTGAAAATGATATTGGGTTCAATGGAGGATGAAAGAGTTTTCAATTCTTTGGGCTTCTTTAAGTCAAAGGTTAGAAACAAATTAGACAAAAATTTGGATAAGTGTTTGAGGCTCTATAATTTTAGGTATGAGGTAGAAAGTTTCCCTTATGACAGGGCTATTAGCATTTGGAGAAAGCGTTGTCAAAGAAGAGGGATTGCCAACATTTCAGACACAAGTGGTAGTGGTAGTGGTGGTGGCAGTGGCGGTGGCAATGATTCATATCCTGATATTGAAAGTCAAAGCAATGAAGATGATGTTCAATTTGGCAAGCATAGTGAGTCTGACACTGACAATGACTTTGAAGAAAACACAACAAACAATGAAATGTTTTATGCAATAAATGAGGAGCATTATGATGATAGTGATGCTGAGCTAGTCCAGGCAGAATGGCAACTATAGCAACTTCTCAACCTTCTATGTAAGTCAAGTAGTAGGCTAGTAGCTCTAATCTAAGACTCTACCTACTAATTAATTATGTAACATGTTTGTAGAAGTTAATTTATAGCCTTCATTTATTGTCCATTTAAAGATGCTAATTTTTTTTTTTTTTTTTAACATGTTAATTTTACAAGCTTAGTACTTACATGTGGAGATTTTTATTGATTGTATTTTTTTAATATGTTGAGATTTTCATTGATTCTAATTTCTTTAAGAAATTGTAACATAATGCATTTAACAGAATAAGCTCCATTTTTTTAAAAAAATTGTATTATAATTTATAATTACAAATCAACCTGTAACATAATACCTTTAACGATTGTCATTTACAAACAATTACAACCCTTTGCAAATGACTCAATGTCAAATTACAATGACCGTGAATTCCCTTTTGTAGATACAAGGGAGCAACAATAGTTGTAGGTCAGTTTGTAATTGCATATATCATTAGATATGATGGCTCTTGATTCCTAATATGCCATAGCATGCCAGTGCTTGGCTGCCCAACTATCCTGATATGCTAGCTCTTGATTCCTATAACAATTAACATTAAAAAAAGTTGAAATTAAATCCAAAATTTGAAATTAAAGAGCAAAAAATAACAAAACAATTATAGTTCTATCGCTTACTAAGTTGTTACAGTGTTACTACTTAGTACTATCAGCTATAACTGCCTCTGATAGCAATAGTAACAGTTTGAGAAGATGACCCAGCTTCATTGAATTTCTTTAGGGCACTCCATTCTGCATCATTTGGAAGCCCCATTTTTTTGAGGTTGTAGCTAATTAGTTGTAGTCTTGTCAACAAAAAATACTTCTAAGAGATAGAATCATATGATAGGAGGAATATATCTATAATATCACTCATTATTGACAGTGGTTTGATGCAACTTGCAATTCCCTCCGGAGTGAATTCCTCGAGAAATTTCCCTAAATCATAATTCATCCTACCCTGCAACTTTTTCCTGTTATTTTTATTTCCAATGAATGTGCCTTTTGAGTTAGCTAGATTTGGTAATCCAACATTCAGCAAGTTCACTATGGTGTTATTCATCTTCATCAACTCTTTGGAAGTAGAATTGAGCGATTCACCAATTCGCGTTACTTTTGCACAATGTTGAAAGACATTAATGGCCATTACACAGGCATACAAGTGGTTTTTTATTCCATGGTTTTCCAAATCCATGTCATTGGATCTCTTTAGTTTAATGAGAACTTGGTCAGAAAGATCTCTTAAGGAACTAGTGAAGATTTGTCTTTTAGCCTGAAAATCAATTTTTACATTTTCAAAGACAACTCTGAGATTGCTATTTAAATCAAGCCATTCAACCAAACCATCACTGATCATCATTATTTTGTCCCAAATTTCTTGTTTGATCAGCTTAACTATGTTTATTATAGTGTCCTTCACATGATGGTCTTCGGAAGAGGTCGTTATATTTTCTGCCATTACATTCTCCACCTTTTTCTTCATTTCAAACATCTCTTTTTCACTCTTTTTCTGTATTTCCTCTAGTTGCCTTTGCCAATTAGTTTCTCTCTTCCTCTTATCCTCCAATTTCTTCTTCAAATCTTGGATTTTATTTGCAGTAGCTAGCTCTTTTTTCTTCTTTTCCTCGAGTTCCCTTTTCAAATCATGGATTGTCTTTGAAGTGAATTCCTCTTTTTTCTTCACACTGTCTAATTCATTCTTTAAATCAATATGGAGACTTTGAGTAGACTCTTCTTTCTTCGCATTCTCCAATTCCTTTCTCAAATCGAGGTTTTGCTTTGCAGCTGACTCCTCTTTTTTCTTTGCATTCTCTAATTCCCTCCTCAATTTGTGGATTGTGTTTGTGCTTGCAGTAACACTAGATTCCATTTTCTTTGCATTCTCCAATTCCTCCTTCAAATCACTGATAGTTTTTGCAATTGACAACTCTTTTTCTTTCATATTCTCCAATTGCTTATTCAAATTGTGGATTGTGTTTGCACTAGACTCCTCTTTTTTCTTCTCATTCCCCAATTCTTTTTGCAAATTAAAAATCATACTTGCCCTAGACTCTGCTTTTTTCTTTTCCTTCTCCCATTCATCCTTCAAAATTTTATTTTCCTTCTCAGTAGATTCTAGCTCAATTTTCAATTGATTGATGACCTATGCACTACTCTCTATAGACTTGAACAACTGTGCAATAGATGCTTGTTCATTCTGAAGTCTTTTTTGGCACTCATCCAATTCTTAAGTCAAATGTTGCACTTGTTCATTCATATTTTCTTGTTGGACAATTGCCTCTGTAGGAGAAGATTTCTTTATCCTATTTTGCAATTCTTTGAACCTATTATATGTTGCTTTCTCCTTCGTCTTCACATTATCAGGGTCTGCCTGTAACTTTTCTATTTTCTTTGTAAGCCTTTTGTTTTCCCTCTCCACTTTTAGAAGTGTAGAGTAGACCATTTTGTTGCTCTCTTTTGATGTATTGATTTTTTCAATATTTTTCACTTTTGAAAAATCCATTTGAAGATTGGTAACTTGTATATCATTATGATTTATTAAATTTTGTGGTGGATTATTATCTCTACCCAAGGGCATAACATCCATGAAGTTCATCATTTCATTGTTTGGATCATATGTTGGAAATATTCTGTTAGTAGATCCCTGACATTCGGCAACTGCATCACTTTTCAAAGTCTTCATAATTTGCCTATTTCTTTCACTTGTTTTTTCAAACTTTGATGCAAACTCGTTCAAATTAAAATTTGGGTTTTCTGACACAATTGAGTGTTTGAAAGGTGAATTATCAACTGTATCGTTTAATGCTGATGCTTCTTCATCTCTAGCTAAACTTACTCCACCTACAATTGTATTTTGAGGATTGCCAACATACTGAAGATGGCCCATTCCAAATCCTGGCATTTTAGGACTATTTTCAAGGTTTTGTACAGAAGCCACTGGTGCATACATTGTTGAAGTAACCGCTAACATTTCTTGCAGTGTAATTGTCATAAGTTTTTGGTTTTTTGCACAAGGTTCATCCATGCTAGTGCCAATGTCAGTGCCAATGCCAGTGGGATAAACTACAACTGGATTTGAAGATTTGACAAATAATGTGTTGGGATGACCTTCATAAGCAGAAGTATAATGTTTTTTGCCCTTTTTAGATGAATCATCTTCAATCTCAGAGCTTCCAATGATTGGTTTACTTCCTCTTTTGGGTGGGTTTGGTACTGGAACTAGATTCCAAATCCCATCACCACTTGCACCAATGGGCCCTATACCTACATAACCAATTTTTTGTATCATAGTTGCTCCTTTACCATACATTTGTTTAGTAGAATCACTCATTTGAAGTTTAATAATATCTTTTCCCCTGGTTGACCCAGAATCCTCAATACCTTGAATGTCAGCATCAGACTGGAGGTCCTTCTATCTTTGAATATCACTATCACTACAACTGCCAAGTTGATATAGTACAGTTGGATGCTCTTTATCCTAATAAGTGCTAAAAAGTTCATCCTCGTCAATTTCTTCAAAATCTGCTGATGTCTTTGGTTCACCCAAATTTTGCCTCATTTTCCAAAACTCAATTATCTTGGTTTGACACCACATTTCAGATATGCATGCCTCTTTAATTGCTTTCAACATAGACTTCGTAGAAGGTTCAGATGCTTTCTCGTAGAAATTTAAGTATGTCAGAGGTCCTGATTTGTG
The DNA here is from genome assembly GCA_028749045.1 of Cupressus sempervirens. NCBI lineage: Eukaryota > Viridiplantae > Streptophyta > Pinopsida > Cupressales > Cupressaceae > Cupressus > Cupressus sempervirens. Next base: position 577,245,633 of record CM053786.1, read on the forward strand.
TGACTCTGATATGTGCAATGTCGTAATTTGGGATGACAGTTGCTGCACTGAAATATTATTCTCTGTTGCATGTTTCTCCATCTCTTTCTTAACCTAATCCCATGAATCCTTGTTTTTTAACTTTTCTATCAATGGAATCTCCTGGTGTTGATATTTTCTCACAGAGTTCCCATTGGCAATAAGTCTTTTTTTTATTATGTTCAATGGATCATAATTCCACTGACTAACAAAATAAAAGCCAAAAAAAGTTACCAATTCATTTGCCACTTTGAAAGCCTTTCTCTCAAATGTGAGGCCTCCAATTGCGAAAGGTGAGGAAGGAAATATCGTTTTCTTTTGTTGTCCACTAAAAAAGTTCATCTGCACTCTCCATCTGCCTTACATATTCTAGTGCAAAAACCCTTTTTGTAACATGCATTGGAAGTTTGTAGGGTTCAACCGCTAAACCATAAAACCTTAAGATATTGTACTCTTCCATGAAGAACCAGTCAGCCAATTGAATCTGACTTTCCAGTTGAATGCAATCTTTACAAGAGACAGACAATCTAGGCATTATAGTGCCTGTGATTTTTTGGTAAATAGGTGCCAAAAAGAAGTCTACAAAATGGTTGTAGTTTTTATTGTTAGCAGTCATCCTCATCTTATGTGTCCACTCATATACTGGATTTGGTGTCTCTAATTTCTTTTGGGTTTTCTCATCAAACTTATAGACCTCAATATCGAGCTTGTTATTCTCTGTCTCAAATATTGGGCAATGCTTTGCTAAGAGAAGGTAGCACAAGTAACTTGTGAACCTAAATGTCTTTGTCTTGCATGTAGTTGTACTTTGTTTAATCATTAGTAATTGTTGTTGCATAGATTCAACAATGTACCAAACAAAATAATATCTTACTGCTACATTTTCAACTGACTGACCTCGACAATGGATATTATAAATCATTTCAAGAACACTAGCCCCCACTTCCTTGTTATTGTCCAATCCCAGGCAAAATGATAATAAAGAAATAGCATTCTGAACCCAGAGCACAAACATATCATACTGATAAGGAGGCTTATGGTCTTTGTCCAATGTAACACTAGTAGTGGACTCTAAGGGTATTATACCCTTAATATATGAATCTAGGCAGATGGAAAAAGATTCTCCAAATCGACCCGAAATTCATTCCAAGCCGTCGATGACTCGATGGTCATTATTATTATTATATTATATTATGTAAATATTATATGATTATAATTATATTATATTATTTGGTTATGATTATATCATATGGTTGTAATTATATTATATTATATTATAGTATAAATAATTATATCATATGTTCTATTATTTTTAATTAAATTATTAAATTATTATTGTTGTTAAATATTTTTAATTTTTTTTAATGTAAGTGCATTGGTTTATATTTTATATTTTAATAATGTACTTTTTTATAAATTATAATATATTTTTTGGCATTCAATTAAAAATAATATTACTTATATTATGTAATCATTTAAGATTTACTATTATTATAAAAATAATATTTTATTTATTTATAATTATTTATTATATAATAGAACATATAATATAATTATTTATACTATAATATAATATAATATAATAATAAATTTAATAAAATATATAATGACCATCTCAATCTGATAGATTGACGGCTCGGGATGAATTTCGGGCCGATTCCGGATGAATCTGGGCAGATGGGAAAAGATTCCCCAAATTGACCCTAAATTCATCTCGGGTTGTCGATCTATCAGATTGAGATGGTCATTATTATTATTATTATATTATATGGTTATAAATTATAATTATATTATATTATATTATATGGTTATGATCATATCATATGGTTGTAATTATATTATATTATATGATAGTATAAATAATTATATTATATGTATATGATATGGTTATAATTACAATTTAAAATAATAATTGCAAATGCTCTATTTTTATTCATATTTATTATTTAGTTTCAAAATTAAAATATAATATAGTTGTAATATCTATAAATTATTAAAATTTAACATATATTGAAAATTGTGATAATTGTTTATAAACTATTCTTCATCATTTAAAAGATTTCATAATGAAAAAAAAGTTAGGAACAAGTGACAAGATAGTTATGAAATAAAATTTTGACACATTAATTATCAAAATTATAGATAACTTTGTTAAAGTTATAATCTATTAATCTTTAGTTTTCCTTGAAGCTCCATTTGTTAACTTTTAACCAATCAGATTAAAGGAAAATAGTTAATTATTAACAGGTCACTATTTTTAACTAAGTTGCAGCCTAACAGTAACATTTTAACAGTGTATAATTTGAGAAACAAGATGCCAAAAACAAACTTATAAAGTCATAGACTAAGAAGAACAATGATTTGAGAAGCCAAAACTATTGTTTTCATTGATAATATTTTAGATTGTACAATGTACATAATATTGATTCATAGCTTACATATTCAAAATAGCTGATTAAATCACTAATCAACCTGATTTTACTATTTCATAATTTACAAAAAAGGGCAGGGCCCAATCCAAAGAAAAATATAGATATCTTGAAAACATTTTTTTGGCAAACTTTTGCCCTAATCAAAAAATTTTTTGCCCTAAAAGGCCAAGGGAGCAGGGAACACTGAATAGGGAACCAAGGAACCAGGGAGGCTGGAAGCATGAGCGGGCTGAGGAGCCGAGGGATTGAAGTCTTTAATCAAAAAGGTCTTCAATTTCGTCTGTGAGGAATATATTGGAGAAGATGATGTCACTGAACTCATCCAGCCATGTGAAGTCTGTCTCGTTGACATCATCATCCAACAACAACCATTTCTGCAGAAAATCCCTTCCGAGCCACGCCCACTTCCAATGGCGAGTCAGTTGTCATTCATTCATGCCAAGCAAGAAAGGATGCTTATGTATAATGCACCCTATGCCTTCCTCCCGGCACTTTTCTGCTACATCTACAAAAGAGATGCCAATACCTGGCCGTAGTACCTACTCATCCAATACAATAATTTTGATATCATCTTCTAAAAATGTTTCATTAAAAATGTTATGCAGAAGCATCAACATGTCTATTTGCCTGCCTCCAAGGTCAAGAAGAGACGCGAGGAAGCGAGAGGTAATATCTATGGACACACGGTACCTCTTATCATTTCTCAAGAATTCATGGCCGAGTACCATGCATATAGCATGGAAAATAAAAGGACTTCGACCATCTACCTTGCAAACCATGGCAAGGACATCAATAAAAAAAATTTCCAGAAAGGGCTTTTGCAAAGCCATATTAGTGCATTTCAAGCGAATCGGCGTATCCATGACTACGATTCAAGAAACTGAAAACTCTGCAAAGTGCAACTACAAACTAAATTCAGATTGAAGAAATTAAAATATGAGAAATGAAATTGAAAGAGGAATTGAAGAGCCTATTTAATGGCAGACTGCAATTGCATCTAATTATTTGGCATTCATGATCTTCCATATCTTATTTTTTTGTATTCATATTAATTTCAAGTGTGTGAAATGTCAAAATGTGCTAACATTAATGTCAAACAGTCAATAGTGCCTGACATGATTAATGATTTCCATGCAAACTTTTCCATGTGTCTCCACTTCGAAGAATTATGTGCGACTCCAAGTCTTTTCAAGCAAGTGGCCCTGAGATGCATCTACTATTGTTGATCTCTAACTAATCAACGATTAATAAAACTATTGTATTTCCTATTAACATAAAAAAAAAGTGATGATAGTCAACTTGGTAATTGTGACACTGATGTAATGATGTTACGACATTATTAATAACACACCTAAGATAGTACACAAGTTGAAACTTGAAAGTGACTACTCAGCAGTCAGTATAGTCACTAGCCAATACATGTGCAAATTTTGCTTTCAAATTAAACAAATTTTCAGTTTACCACTGAAGATTAGCCAAGACATTATTATTCATTTTCCTACAAAACAAATAATTCACCTCTGACATTATTAATTCATTTTTGGCAAGGGAAAAAATAGCCATCATTTATATATCTGTCAGTGGAAAAAAATATTAATTCGCCACATTTAAAATAATTTTTGCTAGGGCAAGAAAAAAAATCGCCAACATATAATATTTTATTTACCTATATGAAACAAAAAAATCACCCTCGATATTAAAATTTTCCTGCCCACAAGATGTTGGATTCGTCAGCATTTTAGGCTTTTTTTTTGGGAGGGGTTTCTTAAAGTTATCCCTAGAGGTTATGAAAGTGACTGTGAGTGTTGACACTCAAGATACTGGTACCATGAATGGAGATTGCATAAACACTTCAAATTTTTATGACATCAGTTATGAAACCTTGTAGCCACAAGGGCCAAATGATATCCTTTAGATGTCACTTGGTAGTACTCAAGAAAGGGGTATTAATGACACAATGTATGAAGCATATTCATTCACTGATGAGTCTAATTTTTTAAACTAGACCTTAATAAATGATCTTAAAGATTCAGTTGTTGGCATGGAGCCTCAGGATTATGACCTAAAGGAACATGCAATTGAGTTATCTTTTGAAGGGCATAGCAGCAGCACCTTGGATGTTGATGTGTGCCTAGATGATAGCACACAATATAATGTGTCTAAAACAAACTCATTTCAGTCAAGGAGCTTGCTTTGGAATGGGCAGTTACAAATAGTGGAGCAGCCTCTAGTATTTTGATTATGAAAGTTGGTCCTCCATATAGTGGAGCAACCTCTAGTATTTTGATTAGGTGATGAAGTAAAATCTTTACAATGGCATGATATTATTATTTATTTGTTTGAGGACAATTGTGTTATGCACCACCATTCTCCATATAAGGAAAACATCAACACTATGATAACATCCATTGATGACAGCCTTACACCTATTGGTAAATTGAAAGATGTTGATTATAAAAGACCTACATACTTTGGCATTAAAGAGGTGAAGAAGTTTAAAGAAATGAATGATGAATGGTTGTAAAAAGCTAAAAATGGTAAATTGGTGGCTGCTAATGCAAGACAACATCTTCAAGAAGTCAAAGGAAAGGTTGATCTCCTCAACATAGCAAGGAATAAGAAGATATATAAAATTAGAAGACTCCTATTTCAAATAGAGAATAAATCTAAAAATTTATATGGATCTGATGACAACAATGAAATTGACAAGTTTGGTCAATTAAAGGATTTGGTAAAGATTCCAAACATAACGAAACAAGAACAATTTTAGGGTTCTTCATGTGCGATTGAAGTTGCTCATAGCTTGGAGACTCAGTTGAAGGTGAAGAAGGATGAGATTATTGTAGCATTATCTCATCATGACATGATGCACAAACAAATTGAGGATCATATTTGGGCAGTTCAAAAATAGTTAGATCCAAAGGGGAACTCAATAGCACCCCAAACGCTTAATGATTTAAGTAGAAAGAAATTTTGTTTTTATTGCAAAGGGGCGCATGATGTAAATCATGATTATCCATTAAGGTGTAAGGGGAAGATTGAATTTATTATGTGGGAATATAATGAGAATTCTAAATTTGAAAATTTAGATTAGAAATTTGATCAAGAAGGGTCTGAGCTAGCAGGATCAAGACATGAGGAAGAAAGAGTTGAAAGGGAAAATTTAGTTTAGCTACACGAAGCAAGTCTCACTAACATACAACATGAGGGGTCCTTTAGGATATGTGGAGTTTAGTTGGGCACAAGATCATTACCTTTCTTTATAAAAGAGCCACACATGATGCTCGGTTGGTTGAGAGATGCAACATACAAACAGAGGTCTTTGAGGGTATAAGAGTAAATGTTACAAATGGCTACACTCTTAGGTGCAACAAGAAGATTTCAAATTTGAATAGCTTTGAGTTTAATGCCAATTTTTGTGTGGTAAACATGGGAGATACTAATATGGTATTACGAATAGCATGGCTTCATCGCACAGATTGTGTTTTGATGCCAATACCTGAGGAGCAACAAAAACATGTTTATCATCTACACCTACAATAGTTGAGGCAATTTGTGTTAGTTTTTGTGCAAAACAAATTATGGAGGGATTATATTCTACATCTTATTACAGGTTTGGGTATTCTTGGCAAAGAGACCTTGCATGTCAAGGAATTCAAGTGTGAGTTAGGCTCTAGAGAGTTGTTGTACTTAGGACACATCATTAGTACATAGGAAGTATGCATTAATTTGGACAAGGTCAAGACAATAATTGATCGGTCTATACTTGAGAGTCTCACACAACTTAGAGGAATTTTGGGCTCATGTATTTTTTACGATAGATTTTTTCATGGATATTCATAGCATGCAACACTACTTTATGATCTAACCAAGAAGGGATATCTCACAAACTATATTGTAAGGCAACAAAAAGGATGGGTTAAGAGGATATATCTATGTGAGTGTTGTCTTAATGCCACCTACCATATTTCTATTCAAATAAAAACATTTATGGCCTTGTTTGGTTATGAGGCACCTAACTTTCTTAACTTATTGATGAGTGATAATAGAGTGCCTAGTGTTGGAGCTTTGCTACATGGGAATCAAGATATCATGAGGGCTCTCAAGGAGAATATTCAGAGAGCACAAAACCAACAAAAGAAATATAAAGATCAAGAAAGAGTTGAACACTCATTCTAGGTAGGATATATGTTGTACTTGATTCTACAGCCTTATAGACATGCTACACTAAAGAAGAATGGTACAAGGAATCTCAAGCCACGATACTATGAAACTTTCTGAATCATTAGGCATGTGGGTGACGTAGCTTATGAATTGGAGTTATCAACTGATAGTAAGGTCCATAATGTTTTTCATGTGACATGTCTCAAAAAGGTGTTAGGACACCAGATTGTTCCTTCTATAGTGCTTCCACCCTTGGATGATGAGGCGAAATTGATCTTAGTACCAAAGGCTATCATTGAGTCTAGGGAGAGAAATTTGAGGAGACGTACTATTAGGGAATACTTGGTCAAGTGGAAGGACCTACTAGTTGAGGATGCCACTTGGGAGAGTGAAGAAATTTCATAGCATCTAGAGTTGAGATTGCTTGGGGACTTTATATTTAATTAATTTAATTAAAAGTGCCTAAAGTTAAATAAATAAAGTAAAAGAGTCTTCTAGAAGGAGGAATTAAATATTATTTTATTTCTTCTAGAAGGAGGTCCATCTATTGGAGGAAAATAATAAATAGGGAGGGAAGCCTCATTGTTGATCATCAAATGTGTTGCCATCTACTCTTATGGATAAATTGTGGAGCCAAGGGTTTCTGCAGTTGCTACATTGATCGTTGGGAACTGATTTGCAAAATTGAGGTGGTGAAATATCTTCCAAAGGGTTGTGGTTGTTGGAGAAGACAAATCAATATTTTCATTGTGTCAAATTTGTGGCCTAGGGCCAGATTAATGGAGTAAGATTGAAGGAATAAGTTTGATATAGCTAAATTAACTTTGCTATAGTATCGTTGCTACTGTAACACCACTACAGTGACGCTACTACTGTGTCATCACTGTAATGATTTTCTACAGTGATGCTGCTACAGTGACTCACTACAATAAAATTTAGATTTTTGGAGCAATTCCAAGTTTCTATCTATTACATTTTGCATTGTTTCAAAATAGATATTTAAGGCATTGGTAGGGTTTTTCTAAATCTATTGTGGAGAGATTGCAGACTATTTTATATCAAAATTTCATTTCAGAAGTTGTTAAAATGAATTAGAGTATCATTTAAATCATAGCATGCATTGCCTTAAGTCTCATTGTTGAAGATGCATATTCTCTCACTTGTAACCAGTGTTATATATTTTATTAAAATACAAAAAACATTTGCATCTTCATTGTTAGATGTTTCGGAGTTCTTTGCAAGCATATTTATTTAAGTTTGGCATTTAGAAAGCAATCAAAATTTAGATTTACAATATATCCCTTGTGTGCAAAGTGTTTGATGAAATTCCCAGGTTAAGAAATCAGAATTGCAAGGGATATTACATAGGAAAATTAAGAATGCCAACAATTATAGTTGGACAATAATGGTGAGTGTTGGGAAAGAGTAACTTTATCTTTGACTTGTTCAAACATAGCCTTGAGGCCTTTTTTTAAAGATTCAAAATTAATTCGAAGTGCTTAGTTGTAGAATTATTGATAAGGTTGTCAAATAGTGTTAACTAGATTCAACCATGAGTGAGTAAAATGCCTTTAGTAAAAACTTGGAATCTACTAAGATTGTCAGTGTTGCAAAAAACTTGACCAAGGGTTTGAACTATGATAATAAAAAGACAAGTAGATATTGGGCCTTCTTGGTGGATCCTACAACAACCTTCAAAAGATCGCGTCTAACCCTGATTAATAAGGACACCGAAGAAGAGACTGGCAATGCAACTCTACAACAAATAATGAGTTCAAAATACCTAACTTCTTAGAAGGCTATGAGTAAGAAATATTAGTCTAGCTTGTCATAAGATTTACTGATTTCGAGTGTGATTTTTATTTTTTGGGGGGTTCCTTTCTTAGCTTATCAGAGTTTAAAAGTTTGTAGAAGATACCAATCCAAATTGTTAGCCAGAATGTTGTCTTGGGAAGATTGAAAATAGTAGAATGATTCTTTATACCTCAATGATCATAGCTTTGAAAACAATTTGACAAGTATTGCCAGACACAATAGACTTGAACATATCCATAGAATCAACAATAAAATGCTTTAGAGTAAGAGAAATATAATTATATTCTTCAATATTTTTTCCAAATATATGGATTTATGCACAACCGACCAAATATATTTCTCTATATATTTCTTGATGATCTGTCAAAAGAATTAAAAGAATATAAGAAAGAAACCATGAAAATTAGACTTTGTTCCTTTTAAGAAAATAAATAATATCATTAAACAAAGCACAACCCAATAATAGAGGGTCGGTGCAAATATTCGTATTAAAATGATAGCAGTCTCCAAAACGAAATATCTTTCTGTGACGACATGATTCACAGGTGGCTTTACTTTTTCTGAGATATTTCTATAATTTCGTCGACTAAACGAACGACACGTTCATAGACAGGTGTCAAAGATTATGCTGCCAGTTACCTATAAATCCTCTGGGGAACAGAGACAAGCACCAGAGTCATCTTCATTGTTTCAATACAGGATCATACATTTCCATTTTGGCTATTTCAGTCTCGCCCAGTTGATTTGAATCTCGCCCAAGTGTTCTCAATCCGTTAAAAGTGACCTGCATACATATTAAGAGCAGAAATGTCTTCGGAAAAGAGTTCAATGGAAGCTCCAATCACTCAGGTATGTAAAATCATTTCCGTATTTCTTTTCTTATATTTCCGTAGCGCTGATTGATTTTCAAAAATAGGTTTTGATTGAAGGAATTTAAGACACATTAAAATCAATTCAGTGAATCTTGAATCTGAAAACTCTTGTTTTGTACATGGGTTTTGCAGGAGATTGAGGAGAGATTGAAGGATCTGAGTGTTGAGGAAAAATCCCAAGAAACAACAAATCTGAAAGCTGATGGCGCTCCTGCACATATGGAGGCTGAGAAAAAAGATTCAGATGTGGAAGATAAATCTAAGGCAAAGATTGAGACTGAGAAAGTAGAGGAGAAGAAGGAGAATGAGAAGGATGTGGAAGTAGATGTTGCATGTGTGGATCACAGGACATATGCAGGAGATGAGGGGAAGACTGAAGATGTTCCAGTTACAGTTGTTCATGAGATTCATGGGAAACAGGAGTCACCTCCTTCTGGTATCCTTAACACGGTGGGTACCAAGGTTTTGTCTACAGCCGCTGGTATCAAGAACACCATTGTTGGAAAATCCAATACTAGTAAGTGATTTTCCAATAAACAACTGACTGATTAGGCCATTTAGGCTTTTTTCTATTTTTTTTATGGAGGTTGGGGCAGATCTCGGCCTCATTCCTTTTCAATGAGCACGCACTCAGCTGGATTGCTGATGGATTCCTGATGGGGTCTTTAAGAACGCTTCAATTTTAGAAATAGACCAAGGGTTCATTGATGGAATTTTACAATTTGGTAATTTTTTTGTGGTTTTAGACTGGAGAAAAGGGCTGTTTGTGAACTTTACTTCACTTATTTGGATAAGAATAGATTGAATTCAAAGAACAGCCTTTTCTTGGAAATATGGTTGATCAGTAGTTTGTTGTTGTGTTTGGATTGGCTGTTGCCAGAATATTAATCGTTTGAGCTGCTTGTAATGTACAATTCTTTGACTGTTAATAAACTTTATTGGGATTTTATGGGCAAATCTTTGTTTGCTGTGACAAGCACAGTATGATCGTTTCATAATGGCAGGGTGCACCCACTGTTACATTACATCCATGTAAGCCATCACAATGGCGTTCATCTTTTTTACAGTGTCGGTTTGGACTCGAGTGATTCCTACAAAGTCAGATTCCACAATTGCAAAAGTGGATTCACGTTATAATTTTTTCGTTGAAGATAATGTGAGATTTTTGTTTTTATTTTCCTTGAATATTCCTTCCAGGTTAAAAAGAGATCTTTTAATAGAAAAGTAATAAAAAATTAATGTAAATCGAAATAGATTTTTAGAATGTCTATTAAACACTAAAGATGAAGAGATATGAGGCTTGGAGCATACATATTTTATGTATGTTTTTATATTGAAGAATAGTTGTAGATAAATGTTGTATATTAGTCTAATGTGAAATATTTAATGTATGGTATAACAGTTTTCAAGCATACATATTTTATGCATGTTTTTATATTGAAGAATAGTTACAATAAATGTTTATAAATTAGTGTAACGTGAAATATTTAATATTTATATTAGTGTAATGTGAAATATTTAATGTATGGTATATACGAAAAAGTGTGAATAAAATAATTTATATTTATATTAATATCATAAAAAATGAACAAGGGAGAATAAGATATTAACAAGTGTCTTGTGGTGGTTCATTTTATGGTGGGCTTTTAATATTGCAAGTTCAAAAGATGCTATTGTTGGTTTGGGCCCACCTTTGGTGGACATGAAGTTGAAAGAGAAGAGTGACAAGGAGCCGCGCATGGGTTAAGGTGGGTTTCACTTTTGTAATTAGGGAAGTGGTCGATACATATAAGAATGTTTTGAGCATGTGATAAGTGATTGTGATCCTAGTGGTTCAAAACTCTAGACGGGAGGGTTTATCATAGTACTAATAAAAAGATTTTTTTTATTTTTTTAATGTATATATTAATAAAAAGATTTTTTATTTTTTTTATGTATATATTTGGATTAAAATGGATTGAATTTACAAACTAATCTTTTCGATATATGTTTGTTTTGTTGTTTGTTATTGTGTGTTTGGATTGGCTAAGGCTATAATAGCTATCATTTGAACTGCTTGTAATTTTAAAATTATTTGATTGTTAATAAACTTTTTTGGGATTTTATGGGCAAACCTTTGTTTTGCTCGAGTAAAACAAGCACAGTATGATCATTCTATAAATGGCAGGTTGCATTACTTCTATGTAAGTCATCACAATGTTGTGATGTGAATATCAGGATTTAACTGTGTGATTTTGAGTCATCGAGTTTGACTCAAAATCACACAGTTAAATCCTGATATTCACATCACAATTTGACTAGCTGTGGAAATCATGTCTTACTTATCAATTGATGAGCTTAAGGGGCTTTCTAATGAATGGTTCATAAGGCACAACACTTGGTGAAGGTTTTGCAAATGGGGTTGCAAGCTTTGGGTTTAATTGTGGAGGAAACTCCATAGTTAAGCGCGCTCAGGCTGGAGTAGTACTGGGATGGGTGACCTCCCGGGAAGTCCCGGTGCTTCACCCCTGTGAGCATCACTTAGATCCAATGAGTGCTAAGTGTTCCATTTATTCTCATGAGAGATGGATTCATGTTGAATCACTACTCATGAAACATGGGTCATCGAGTTTGACTCAAAATCACACAGTTAAATCCTGATATTCACATCACAATTTGACTAGCTGTGGAAATCATGTCCTACTTATCAATTGATGAGCTTAAGGGGCTTTCTAATGAATGGTTCATAAGGCACAACACTTGGTGAAGGTTTTGCAAATGGGGTTGCAAGCTTTGGGTTTAATTGTGGAGGAAACTCCGTAGTTAAGCGCGCTCAGGCTGGAGTAGTACGGGGATGGGTGACCTCCCGGGAAGTCCCGGTGCTTCACCCCTGTGAGCATCACTTAGATCCAATGAGTGCTAAGTGTTCCATTTATTCTCATGAGAGATGGATTCATGTTGAATCACTACTCATGAAACATGGGTCATCGAGTTTGACTCAAAATCACACAGTTAAATCCTGATATTCACATCACAATTTGACTAGCTGTGGAAATCATGTCCTACTTATCAATTGATGAGCTTAAGGGGCTTTCTAATGAATGGTTCATAAGGCACAACACTTGGTGAAGGTTTTGCAAATGGGGTTGCAAGCTTTGGGTTTAATTGTGGAGGAAACTCCGCAGTTAAGCGCGCTCAGGCTGGAGTAGTACTGGGATGGGTGACCTCCCGGGAAGTCCCGGTGCTTCACCCCTGTGAGCATCACTTAGATCCAATGAGTGCTAAGTGTTCCATTTATTCTCATGAGAGATGGATTCATGTTGAATCACTACTCATGAAACATGGGTCATCGAGTTTGACTCAAAATCACACAGTTAAATCCTGATATTCACATCACAATTTGACTAGCTGTGGAAATCATGTCCTACTTATCAATTGATGAGCTTAAGGGGCTTTCTAATGAATGGTTCATAAGGCACAACACTTGGTGAAGGTTTTGCAAATGGGGTTGCAAGCTTTGGGTTTAATTGTGGAGGAAACTCCGCAGTTAAGCGCGCTCAGGCTGGAGTAGTACTGGGATGGGTGACCTCCCGGGAAGTCCCGGTGCTTCACCCCTGTGAGCATCACTTAGATCCAATGAGTGCTAAGTGTTCCATTTATTCTCATGAGAGATGGATTCATGTTGAATCACTACTCATGAAACATGGGTCATCGAGTTTGACTCAAAATCACACAGTTAAATCCTGATATTCACATCACAATTTGACTAGCTGTGGAAATCATGTCCTACTTATCAATTGATGAGCTTAAGGGGCTTTCTAATGAATGGTTCATAAGGCACAACACTTGGTGAAGGTTTTGCAAATGGGGTTGCAAGCTTTGGGTTTAATTGTGGAGGAAACTCCGTAGTTAAGCGCGCTCAGGCTGGAGTAGTACTGGGATGGGTGACCTCCCGGGAAGTCCCGGTGCTTCACCCCTGTGAGCATCACTTAGATCCAATGAGTGCTAAGTGTTCCATTTATTCTCATGAGAGATGGATTCATGTTGAATCACTACTCATGAAACATGGGTCATCGAGTTTGACTCAAAATCACACAGTTAAATCTTGATATTCACATCACAATTTGACTAGCTGTGGAAATCATGTCCTACTTATCAATTGATGAGCTTAAGGGGCTTTCTAATGAATGGTTCATAAGGCACAACACTTGGTGAAGGTTTTGCAAATGGGGTTGCAAGCTTTGGGTTTAATTGTGGAGGAAACTCCGTAGTTAAGCGCGCTCAGGCTGGAGTAGTACTGGGATGGGTGACCTCCCGGGAAGTCCCGGTGCTTCACCCCTGTGAGCATCACTTAGATCCAATGAGTGCTAAGTGTTCCATTTATTCTCATGAGAGATGGATTCATGTTGAATCACTACTCATGAAACATGGGTCATCGAGTTTGACTCAAAATCACACAGTTAAATCATGATATTCACATCACAATTTGACTAGCTGTGGAAATCATGTCCTACTTATCAATTGATGAGCTTAAGGAGCTTTCTAATGAATGGTTCATAAGGCACAACACTTGGTGAAGGTTTTGCAAATGGGGTTGCAAGCTTTGGGTTTAATTGTGGAGGAAACTCCGTAGTTAAGCGCGCTCAGGCTGGAGTAGTACTGGGATGGGTGACCTCCCGGGAAGTCCCGGTGCTTCACCCCTGTGGGCATCACTTAGATCCAATGAGTGCTAAGTGTTCCATTTATTCTCATGAGAGATGGATTCATGTTGAATCACTACTCATGAAACATGGGTCATCGAGTTTGACTCAAAATCACACAGTTAAATCTTGATATTCACATCACAATTTGACTAGCTGTGGAAATCATGTCCTACTTATCAATTGATGAGCTTAAGGAGCTTTCTAATGAATGGTTCATAAGGCACAACACTTGGTGAAGGTTTTGCAAATGGGGTTGCAAGCTTTGGGTTTAATTGTGGAGGAAACTCCGTAGTTAAGCGCGCTCAGGCTGGAGTAGTACTGGGATGGGTGACCTCCCGGGAAGTCCCGGTGCTTCACCCCTGTGGGCATCACTTAGATCCAATGAGTGCTAAGTGTTCCATTTATTCTCATGAGAGATGGATTCATGTTGAATCACTACTCATGAAACATGGGTCATCGAGTTTGACTCAAAATCACACAGTTAAATCTTGATATTCACATCACAATTTGACTAGCTGTGGAAATCATGTCCTACTTATCAATTGATGAGCTTAAGGGGCTTTCTAATGAATGGTTCATAAGGCACAACACTTGGTGAAGGTTTTGCAAATGGGGTTGCAAGCTTTGGGTTTAATTGTGGAGGAAACTCCGTAGTTAAGCGCGCTCAGGTTGGAGTAGTACTGGGATGGGTGACCTCCCGGGAAGTCCCGGTGCTTCACCCCTGTGAGCATCACTTAGATCCAATGAGTGCTAAGTGTTCCATTTATTCTCATGAGAGATGGATTCATGTTGAATCACTACTCATGAAACATGGGTCATCGAGTTTGACTCAAAATCACACAGTTAAATCCTGATATTCACATCACAATTTGACTAGTTGTGGAAATCATGTCCTACTCATCACAATGTTGTTCGTCTTTTTTGACAGTGTCGGTTTGCACTCTCGAGTGATTTGTATAATGTCAATTACAGAATATAAAAAATTGGATTTGCATTAGTGAGAATTTTGTTTGTTTTTTCCTTTGATATTCCTTCATGGACAAAAAAAAATTATAATGAAAAATAATAAAAATCAAAAGTACATAGAAATATATAATTATGTGGTCTATTATATAAACACTAAAGATGAAGAGGTATAAAGAATGGAGCACACTTTATATTTTAAGTTAATTTTCTATTAAATTGATCAATCACATAAATAATCTTCTAATGTTTTGATTTATAAGATTTTATATAATATTTAATTTTTTAGAATTCTATTGGCTTATGCTAATTTTTATAGGGAGCAAATATAATTTTCATTAGTTTTTTACAAGTCCAATAAAAAATTATGAGATATTAATAAAGTCTTATCTTTTTGTACTCTCTTATAGATTATTTTTATATTGAACAATAGTTATAGATAAATATTTAATATTACTACAATAGGAAATATTGATTTTATAGTATCTCTCTCTCTCTCTCTCTCTCTCTCTCTCTCTCTCTCTCTCTCTCTAGATGGTAAATAGATTTGTCACTTCAGAGATATGTGGTTTTGCCCAATGGAATGTGTGTGGCAAATTGATTTCTCAAATAGTTGGATAGACCCTTGGCATACGACCTTCCTCTGTGAGGGGTAGCTCCCTCGTTTTATATATATATATATATATATATATATATATATATATATATGATTTTTCAAAAAAAAAATCAAACTTTGAAAGACAAAAAGTGTAATGACCTGTACCAATAGGCCACTAAACAAAACCCTAAATTTAATACACGGCTAAAGTATATTGTTGAAATAAGGAAATAATAGAGGCAATGTATCCATTCAATGAAAACCAAATATTTTTACAAATGATATGTCAATTTTCAGCACTAAAACATTATGACCTGACATATTACAGATAACCCTAACTGGCTGTATACAATTGAGAATTTATTACAACTACAAACTGAAATGAGAACTTGGATTGATCAGATACTGGAGACTAACTGCTGAAGATGATATGGTGAAAATGCAGCTCCACTTGAAACTCCAAATCAGCAATTAAGCACAAGTGAAAGGACTGAAATATCCTTCCCACAGCTGCAATAATTCAGGTGATCTTTCACACCCTCAAAATTGCGTACCAATTGAGAGTTTTCGTTCTCAATGGCCAATTGTGACTATTTGCAGAAACCCTAGGCTCCACAACGCACATAAGCAAAAATCAATAATAAATCTCGATGATAGGCAATGAGCCCTCAATGCCTTTTTTTCTTTTCTTTTCTTTTTTTTTCGATAGGTCGGCCTCCTTTTTATTTATTCATCGCTTCTTCCAGCAACCTCTAGAAGATTGATTTATTTAATATTTTTATAAAATATCACTTTATTGAGTTAATTAAATATAAATGTATCTTGTAATATATTTTTATTGATAACTTTATAAATAATTTAACTCCTCCAAAAAATGGGGACATTACAGGGCCGCCCCTCCTAAAATTGCTTGGCCTCAAGCAATCTTAATGCTGGATGCTGCAAAATCACTTCTCCCTCCCAAGTAGCATCTTCAACAGGTAAATCTTTCCACTTAACCAGATACTCTCTAATTACTCTCCTGCGAAGCTGCTTCTCTCTATTATCCATAATGGATTCTGGCACTAAGATCAATTTCCTCTCATCATCCAAGGGAGGTAATACAATAGAAGGCATCACATTCTGACCCAACGCCTTTTTGAGGCGTGATACATGAAACACATTGTGCACTGTACTGTTTGTAGGAAGCTCCAACTCATAAGCCACGTCACCAACTCGTTTGATGATCCTAAATGGTCCATAATAGCGTGGCTTGAGTTTCTCTACACCACTCTTCTTGAGAGTGGATTGCTTATATGGCTGCAACATGAGGTAAACCATATCATTTACCTCAAAACTACACTCAGTCCTCTTCTTGTCTGCATACTATTTTTGCTGGTTCTGAGCTCTAGCAATGTTGTCTCTGAGAGTAGCAACTATTTCCTTACTTTCCTGTAATAGTTCACCTACACGGGGTACTCGACTGTCTCCCAACAACAAATCTAAGAAACTAGGTGCCTCATAACTGTAAAGTGTCATGAAGGGTGTCATTTGTATAGTCATATGATATGTAGTATTGTAACAATACTCACAGAGATATATCCATCTGACCCAAGCTCGCTATTGATCTGCCACATAATTCCTCAAATACCCTTCCACCCATTTGTTTTCATTTGTTTACAATCTCTGTTTGACCATCAGTCTGTGGGTGATAACTAGTACTAGGTGTAAGCTTAGTGCCACACAACCAAAATATCTCCTGCCAAAAGTGACTCATGAAGCGGTTGTCCCTGTCACTCACAATGCTCCAAGGAAAATCGTGTAATCTAAAAATCTCTTTGAAGAAGACCTCTACCACCTAAGTTGTTGAGTACGTAGTAGTGATAGGGAAGAGGTGAGCATATTTTTTTAGCCTATCCACCACCACATAGATACAATCGCGCCCCTAGGCCCTGGGAAAGCCCATAATAAAATCCATAGAGATGCACTCCCACTTCCTGTCAAGAATAGGAAGTGGATGTAGGAGCCCTGCTGGATAAGTGTGCTCTTGTTTGTTTCGCTGGAAAACATGACACTCTCGCACATACTGCAAAACATAAGCCTTAAGTCCCTTCCAAGTGAATCGTTCCCGTACTAACCTATAAGTCTTGAAATACCCAAGATGGCCTGCTGTAGGTGAATTATGGAATGCTCTCAAAATCAACTACTTCACTTTCGATCCTAGGACTAAGTAAATCTTGTTCTTGTAAATGATCAAATCATCTATGAGAGTGTATCTGGTGTCAATTTTTGTCCCCTCCACTATAGCAGAGGCCCACGTGTCTTTGGCATATTCTGCTACAATCAAGTGTCACCAATCCTCTGATATCTGAATCATAGAAGTGAGGTGTGGCCTACGGGATAAAGCATCTGCAACAATATTCTATGTCCCCTTAACATATGTGATATCAAAATCATATGCATGTAACTTACTCACCCACTTCTGTTGACGATCATTCAGGTCCCGCTGTCCCAAAAAGTGCTTCAAACTATTATGATCAGTTTTAATACAAAATTTGTTGTCCACAAGATACTGTCTGAATTTGGCCAAGGCATGCATGATGGCCAACATCTCCTTATCATATATGTTGAATGATCTCTCAGCCCGTCTAAGTTTCCTACTCTCATAAGCTATAGGATGCTTGTCATGCATGAGTACAACACCAACTCCCTCTCTAGAAGCATCACATTGAAGTTCAAATGGCTTCGTGAAATTAGGTAATGCTAATATTGGGCATGTAGTCATTATTTCCTTGAACCGCATAAAACAGTCATGTGCCTCTCGAGTCCACATAAATGCCCCTTTCTTCAGCAAATCTGTCATGGGCGTTGCATTTCATGAGTAGCCACTAACAAACCTGCAATAGAATCCACATGGAACAAGGAACCCTCTTAACTGTGTAAGGTTCTCTGGTGGTGGCCATTCAACAATAGCACGGATCTTTTCAGGATCCATTTGCACTCCCTCCGCACTAATGATGTGTCCAAGATACAACAATTTTGTCATCCCCAAATCACATTTGGACTCCTTGGCATACAAGGACTCGCTCTGTAAAATGCTTAATACTGTCTCCAAGTGCTCTAAATGTTCCTGTCATGGTTTGCTATAGATCAAAATATCATCAAAGAACACTAGCACAAATTTCCTCAACTGATGGTGGAAGACCTTGTTCATAGTGGACTGAAAAGTGGCAGGTGCATTAGTCAAATCAAAAGGCATGACTACAAACTCGAAATGCCCGTAATGACATCTAAAAGCAGTTTTTTCAATATCCTGCTCTCGAACTCTGATCTGGTGATAGCTTGATCTCAAATTAATTTTTGTGAAATAACAAACCCCATGCAATTCGTCTATCAGCTCATCAATGTGTGGGATGGGATACTTGTTCTTTATAATTCTCTTATTCAACACCCTATAATCAATACACATTTGTAGAGTACCATCCTTTTTTACCAAAACAACAGAAGATGCAAAGGGTGACTTACTTGGTCTGATGTGTCCCATTGCAAGCAACTCGTTGATGGTCCTCTCAATCTCATCTTTGAGTTGTTTTGGGTGCCGATATGGTGTGATCATGACAGGCTTAGCACCTTCCTCCAACTCGATAATGTGCTCAATACCTCTGTCTGGTGGCCTGCCTGGTGGAATCTCACTGAATACCTTCCCATACTTAATTCTCAATTTCTAAATATCTGGATGATATTCAGTCTTATGTTGCCCCTCCTAGGTAGGCATCAAAGTGCATATTGTCACCCACTCTATATTATTATGTTTGGCTAATCTCTCCAACCGCCTAAATGAGATAGTCCTGACATCACCATTACGGATAGCCTTCAGTACATGAGTCCTGCCATCCACCATGAATCGTATCTCCATATCCTCCAATCTCAGGGTAAGCTCCTTCAAAGAATGTAGCCATTGCATCCCAAGTACTATGTCCATGTCACCCATGTTGACCACATGATAGTCTGCCTTAAACTCATAGTTGTTCAGGCACAAAGGTAGATCTCGCACCATCCTATCACAACGAAGAGTATATCCATCAGCTACCTTAACTCTCAGTCCCTCAAACTCCTCAGTAATGATTCCATGCCTCTCCACAAATCGTGCATCAATGAAATTATGTGTGGCACCTGTATCCAATAGAGTAATAATATTTTGTCCTGCCAAGACTCCCCGAAATTTGAAAGATCCCTCTCTTTGAATACTAGACAGATGTGCCTCCTGTAAATGTATCTTTGAAGCTTCTTTTTTCTCAGCACTATCTACCTCTTGGTTAGCCTCTGCCTCATCAGGATCCTCATCATGGTGCTCTGAGATGTCTGAATCTGAACCTTTGTTATAAGCCCACATCACCCGGTTAGCCTTCCCCTTAGGCTTCATAGGACAATCATGACCAAACTCATAGGGACCTTTGCAAAAGAAGCATAGCTTCTTCCTACGCAGATCATTAAGTGTTTCCTTATCCCAAGGTGTAGCTAGCTTGTCTTTTGAGTCGCTAACCATTTCTTTACCCTTGCTGAATTCCCCTTTGTTATCTCTAAATGATGAAGAACTCTTTGAACTAAACCGGTTTTTTGGAGCTGCAAGTTCCATACTGCAGGCTTTCTTCATGGCTTCCTATAATGTAGGAGGATCAAAGGCCTTTACCCACCCCTTGAGTGGTTTAGTTAATCCCTCTTTGAATAAAATGACTAGCCTTCTTTCTGAAATGTCAGGCACCATCACTGCAAGCTTCTGGAAGTCATTGATAAATTGTTCTAAACCTCCTGACTGTCTCAACTGGGCTAACTCCCAAAAATAAACTTCAGGATTTTTTTTATCAAACCTTTCTATCAATCTATCCACAAACTCTTGATAAATGGTTGCCTGATTGTGTTGCAATGTGATCATGCCATGTGTCCACCAATCATGTGCTACCCCATCTAAGTGTAAAGTGGCATACTTGAGTGCTTCAATTTTTGTCATAGTCTTCCGAGATAGGAAAGTATCCACCTTATGAATCCAAGCACGAGCAGTCATTTTGCCACTGCCATCAAATGTGGGTAATACCAACTTGTTGGTGACCTGTTGCAACTCACTGTGTTTATCTACTTGCTTCTGCCTGGCAGCTCTATAGTTCAGGTACCTATCAAATGTCCATCCATCATGTACATATTCTGGTAATGAATCCCACTCATTCCTCGCTTGTCAAAGTTCATCTACAATATCTGTTACCATAGCATCAGGTGTGTGTGCCGGAGTTTCTTTTATAAATGTAGGGCGTGTGGGTCTATCAATTGTTCCAGATCGTGTCCTATGTTGTGATCCTGGTATGCTTCTATAATCCTGATCATTATTATGATTATTTCTCATATTTTCCCCAATCAAATGTCACATCATAACCATCATTGCCTATGTACTTGCCTCTATTGACTATAGAAGCCTCTCTTGTTGCTGTAAAGTCTCATCATCTCGCACACTTTTGGATGGGCTTTGAGAATGTCTCTCAGCCATATTCTTAGTTATGATGGTTCCTTTGTAAACTAAATTAAATGGTGGCTAGGTAACCTTATCAGGTTGTCAGGAAACCGCTCTGATACCAAGTTAGTAACCATTGCACCAAAAGCTCAGACTATTAGTAAATGACACCTCCCCGCGTTAAGGGGGCAACCCTAGGACAACCTCGCTGGCGAGGACCCCAGACACGTTGTAACGACAAACCGCACGGACAGACCTGCATCACCTTTTGTTAGGGGCCCACTCTGGGGACATCACAGCCCACCACGCTCTGCGGGTCTCGACCTCGAGACCTCTGGCTCTGATACCACTGTAATGACCCATACCAATAGGCCACTAAAAAAAACCCTAAATTTAATACACGACTAAAGTATATTGCTGAAATAAGGAAATAATAGTGCCAATGTATCCATTCAATGAAAACCAAATATTTTTACAAATGATATGTCAATTTTCAACACTAAAACATTATGACCTGGCACATTACAAATAACCCTAACTGGCTATATGCAATTGAGAATTTATTACAACTACAAACTAAAATGAAACCTGGATTGATCAGATACTAGAGACTGACTGCTGAAGATGATATGGTGAAAGTGCAGCTCCACTTGAAACTCCAAATCAGCAATTAAGCACAAGTGAAAGGACTAAAATATCCTTCCCACAGCTGCAATAATTTAGGTGATCTTTCACACCCTCAAAATTGCGTACCAATTGAGAGTTTTCGTTCTCAATGGCCAATTGTGACTATTTGCAAAAACCCTAGGCTCCACAATGCACATAAACAAAAATCAATAATAAATCTCGATAATAGGAAATGAGCCCTCAATGCCTATTTATTTTTTTTATTTTTTTCGATAGGTCGGCCTCCTTTTTATTTATTCATCGCTTCTTCCAACAACCTCTAGAAGATTGATTTATTTAATGATTTTATAAAATATCACTTTATTGAGTTAATTAAATATAAAGTTATCTTGTACTATTTTTTTATTGATAAATTTATAAATAATTTAACTCCTCCAAAAAATGGGGACATTACAAAAAGAAATCTACGATTGACGAATGCACCAAAAAATGTCACAGCTTTCATAGATGAACTTAAACCGCTAATAAGAATAATCAAGAACTATGCTTGAAGGCTATCATTAGCACAACATTGATTCAATAATAGTTGCATTTTCATAGTATCATGAAAACACCCATTACAAAAAGAGTCAACACTTCAATAGTTCAGATTTTGTAGAAGAGAACTCAAAATGTGTTTTCGCTTATTTCCTTATACCAAGAACATGAGAGAAATTTCTTATTACAAAGACACTTTCCAAAAATTGTCTTACAACCAAAACTCCAACATAAGTGTTCTCTAATTCACCAAAGTCCAAAAAGTCTATTTACAAAGAAAAATGATATCTTATATAAACATGAGGTTAAGAAACTACTCTTTTGTGGTTAATATCTACATCCCAATTAAGTGTTTCTAGTGAAGTTAATTAACCTCTAGCATTTGGGGTTAGGAATCTTGTCCAAAACATGTGTTTTGGGTCTCAAACTTAACCTCTTTGGTTTTTGGAGGTTAAGGTTTGGGGTTCAAAATGCACATTTGGAATGTTTTTCTAAACTCTTTTTGGGATGAGAGGTTAAGATTTTGAATGACAATACGTGTTTTGAACCTCATTTCTTAACCTTTTAAAGTTTTGAAGGTTAATGTTTCTATCAAAAATACATGTTTCAGCACCTTTCATTAACCTATTGTAATCTGAGACTCAAGTGTCAGATTTTGAAGATTTGAAGTGTTGAGAAAAGTTGGAGACAAGCTGGAAGCATCAAGACCATAAGATCATTAAAAAAATGCAATAAATTACACTCTTTAAAGCTTTAAATTTGGCACATTTGAATTTTTTTAGACTCTAGAAGATGAAATTATCCCAATCTGGTAGGCATGGGAACCAAGGCAACAATTGGCTCTATCTGGGCATAAAGACTACAAAGGACGTAGGATGAACCCAAAGGTAGGAGAAGTCAAGTGCTTTATCAAAGGAATATAGAGTCACCCAAAAGGAAACAACAAAGGGGACTAACCAAAGAAACAGACACAAACCAAAAAAATGGGACCATCACAATAAAAACTCCTTACTAGAATGTGTACATGGTAGGAAAAACCTACCTTGAAGAGACTCTGGTGAATCATACAAATCCATTTACTAGTTGGGATAAGTAGGAACCCATGCAAAACAAAAGTGAACACTAGACCAATACTTGTAGGTCTTAATAGGTTTACCAAATAGTCACATATGAGATATGAAACATTCTTCAGTATCGGCCAAACAACCATATCTCATCATAGATTTGTAAGCTTTCATGGATCACATCGGTATCCTCCTGCATATGGTTGCTCATAAAATTTGGTAATTCTCTAGACATTCCAAAATCCTCTCTTTGAAGATGTCCCTAATAGTTTGAAATGAGAAACATCAACCAATATGTTGTATTATCCTCATATAGTTTGTGATAACAAGAAAGTTGTGCTAATTCAAATATTAGATCCAATTTTTTAACTTCAACTTCATTTGAACAACTTATGCCAACATATTCCTCAAAGTCAACTTCATTTGTCTCCTTTATGAAATCAGCATTGCAAGACATTGAACATCAAGATGCAACTTTAGGATCTTTTTTAAAATATATCTTTAAAATAGAAGGCTTCAAAAGTTGGATGGTTAGATATATCTTTTTTCAATGCTTCATCATTTTAATCTCCATTGATGAACTCAATTGCTTCAAATTTAGGTTGTGTGCATGAGAAAGGGTGAGAACTTGATGATTCATCTTCTCTTTAAAGTTGATCTTTAATTTCCATTTCTATCGAATCAATCATCAAATTCTAATTAACATTTTTCTTCTCTTGCTTCATTGTCTCTTGTTCATGATATTCTTTAGAAAATTGGAAGGCTTTGCATTCTACCTACCCGTAACCTTGAAAAGGATTGCTTGACAACTCATCGTCTTTCTCTTGAAGATGATCTTCTACTCTTGTGATGATTACGTCACTTTTTGAAGATTCTTCAACATCCTTGAAAGTAAAGACTTCCATTTCTGAAGTTAAGGAAGATTTCACTTAAGATTGTTTCTTCATTAGTAGTAGTGGTAGAAGATTGTGCAATAGATTCTAATGTATTAACTTCAATAATAGAGTCTGCATCTTTGATTATTAGTGGTGAATGATCCAGGATTAGTGGTGATGATCCAAACACCAAGTTGGAATGACAACCATGTGAGGTTCATCGTCTAACACTCCTCCATCTTCAACCATATATTGCATACTTTCATGAGAAACACCTAATATCTCTTTTTCAATCTCATAGGGATCAAGATGATTGAATACTTTCTCCTAAGTTTTGAAATTTCCATTAGATGTCCTAATAAATTAGTAGACCCTTCTTCATCTATAGATTTCATTTCTTGACTATCTTCTTGATTAGACAGAGAATATGTGCCTTCTTTCATGCATGCTAATTTTAATGGGTCCTTTCTAACATTTCGATCAGGAGACCTTTTGTTATCAAGCAAATAATTCACATTGGTGTTCTTTCTCAAGTGCTCGTAGTATTTGAAGTTAAGAAGGATGTACTTTGTTTGGATCTAGGTGTGCATTTCCATAAAAGCTTTTTAAAAACTTAACCTAATCAAGGTCATTGGAACTATGGTTTTGTGGAGTTACGGGTGCAAGCATTGGGCTACTTTCTTGATCACCATTAGCCAACCTTGATTCACATGAATCATGTTTTTCAACAAAGTCTTCTTTATGCTCACATATTGAACTTCTTTCTCACCGTGATTTTGGTTTGTAAGAGAAAATTTGGGTATCTTTACCATCTTCTTAATCTATCTTTTGCAAAGTCTAAAGTAAAGATGGATGAACCTTTCCTAGATCAAGTTGTGCCCCACCATAAAATTTCTTGAAGAAATCTAGTTCTATGGGTTCATTAGGATCTTTCTTCTTTTGGCATGCAAAATATTGATTATCACTATCACTATCACTATCACTCTCAACTTTTCCTTTGTACCAAACCATGATTATGAATTCACACCTTCAGATAGAGTCATTGATATTAAATCTTTTAAATACAATCACCAACCTTCATTCTAGGGAAGGTACCTTTTATGAGCTAGCTTACTTATTATTGCTTATTTGATCCTAGATGTGACCAAGATTTTGCCTATTCCTTCTTGGAAGATAAACTATTCTTTCAACAATGACAACGTTTTGATTGATAGGAGCTCTTCACAAGATTTCCCCAAAACCTTCTTCTTCTTCTCAAACTCGGTTCACCTAATGATATTGCTAAGCGCTTTGTCTACACCTCCAGGACAGAGTGTTCAAATCTGAAATAATGTCTTCTTGAGTGTCTTAGAAACTAAGATTTGGCTAGAGAACTGGAAAGATGTTTTCATGTAGCAATGCCATTTTCCTTCATCACAGGTGACTAATTAATCTTTCTTGTTTGAATCCCCAACAGAGTTGCCAAAAATATGTTGGTAAATAGATTTTTCACTTGAAAGATATGTGGTTTTTCCCAATGGAATATGTGTGGCATATCAATTTCTCCAATAGATGGATAGGCCCTTGGTATACGACCTTCCTCTGTGTTAAGAGGGGAAGCTCCCTCGTAAGATAAAATTGTTGTTTTTTCAAAAAAAAATGTATTCAAACTTTGAAAGATAGAAAAAAAATTGCTCATGACCAATGCACCAAGTGATGCCAAAGCTTTCATAGATTAACTTAAACCACTATTAAGAACAATCAAGAGCTACACTTGGCTATCACTGGCACAATGTTTATTCAATAATATCTAAACATTTACATAATACCATGAAAACACCCATTACAAAAAGAATCAACACTTTAGTAGTTTGGATTTTGTAGAAAGAGAACTCAAAATATATTTTCTTTTATTTCCTTATACCAAGAATGTAAGAGAAATTTCTGATTACAAGAACAAGATATGTAAACACTTTCCAAAAATTGTCTTGCTACCAAAACTCCAAAATAAGTGTTCTCTAATTCACCAAAGTCCAAAAAGTCCCTTAACAAAGTAAAATGATCCCTTATATAGACATGAGGTTAAGAACTACCCTTTGTGGTTTAATATCTACCTCTCAATTACGTGTTTCTGGTGAAGTCAATTAACCTCTATCATTTGGCAAAGAGGTGAAGAATTGTCTCCAAAACATGTGTTTTGGGTCTCATGCTTAACCTCTTTAGTTTTTGGAGGTTAAGGCTTGGGGTTCAAAATGCACATTTGAAATATTTTTCTTAACTCATTTGGGATGAGAGGCTAAGATTTTGAATGAAAAATATGTGTTTTGAACCTCGTTTCTTAACCTTTTAAAGTTTTGGAGGTTATTGTTTCCATCAAAAAAATGTGTTTTGGCACCTTTCATTAACCTATCATAATTTAAGAAGTAGGTGTTGGATTTTGAAAATTCGAAGTGCTAAGCAAAGCTGGAGACAAGTCGAAAGCATCAAGGCCATAAGATCATTAAAAATTACAATAAATTACACACTCTTTTAAATCCTAAAATTTGGAACATTTGAATTTTTTTTGGCTCTAGAAGATGAAATTCTCCCAATATGGCAAGTACGGGAACCAAGGCAACATGTGTGTGTGTGTGTGTGTGTGTGTGTGTGTGTGTGTAAATATGTGTATCCAAAAAAATGAGAAGGGAGAATAAGAAAAGTGTCTTTTGGTGGGAATTCTCTTGTCATGTAATGATGTATTGTTATCTTGTGATGTAATGATGTGGTGATAATCGTTCAACCAAGATTCAAATCTATGTTTGATCCAAATGATGTTATTGTTGGTTTGGCCCCCTTTGGTGGACTAAGTACATGTTATAATACTATGATAATAGCAAACATATGAAATTAGAATTAGAATTTTTAAATATAATTGTAACCTTCAGATGCTATTATAATTATATTTGCATAAATTGTAGCAAAACAAGAGGAAGAAGCATTATGGATCAAAGGCCTTATAGATCATTTCTCTCGATATATGGAAATATTATTTGATCTCTGTTGGTAAACAGATTGGTTCTTTTGAATTTAACTCTCAAATGCCCAAATTTGAAAGAACAACTAGATACCAACAGTTGGATAATCTATCTTCGGGTTGATAGATTTCCTCTGAATTGAAAGTTACAACTCCCTTATCAAATGATATTCAATGAATTTACTAGTTCCTAAACTAATTGGGTACGTTCTTAACCTAAGAACAGAAGAGGGAAAACCAAGCTAGCCCTAAACAGAACTAACTCAGGTGGATTTTAGTTCCTAAACCTAGCCAATACCAAGAACCCACAATTCCTATGACTTCTCGACATTGGTAATGCAAAAATGAATACTATAAATGTAAATGCAATGAGACTAGAATGAAAAGAAGATTAAACGTCCTAATCTTTGCAACAAGAATAGTTGAAAATACTCTGATTTACAACCCATTCACCATTTGACTCAAGATGCAAGAAGGTGTTCAAAACTGAATACAACCATGCTCCAATTGATTATAATCAGAAAAAGTAATAACCAAATACTCTGATTTAGAATAAAACGTCTTTGTATTGAACATCACAAATAAAAACACTCCAACTTTATTTGCTCACAATTCCTTTGCCAAATCCATTACAAATATTAGAATACAAAATCCCCTAAATACACGAAGTAAACTACTATCTCCTCTCTACCCTAGCAATACCTACCATTGCAAAAAAGAAGAACCCTTTGCAAATGAAAAGGTTTTACAATAAATACATTCTCCAGCAATCATGTGGCTTCTTCCAGTGACTTTTCAGTTCTGTAACCGATCTTGTCTCTTTGACTTCTCATATTTTTCCATTTGAAAACTAATATGCTTATTAACTTTTAAAGTTAATAATGATATATATTAACATATTTAAATTATATTTTAATAATTGATATTTAAATATGTTAAATCAATATCAAAATCTTTCCTTTGTTGAGTGGACAGCAAAATAAACATTGTTGCTAGGTAAAAATGGGTCATGTTTCGAGGGGCATATCTTTTGATTCCACCATTGGATCAAGATCATCTTTGGATATATTTTTCCTAACCCAGTTATCTTCATTTTGACTAAAGTGATAGGAAAAATAATCACTTAGTCAAAAGATATGAGCTACTGAATATTGTTCTATATGATTGTTACAAAATCAAAATTGATAAAGTAAAGTTTCTAGCCATTCTTCTTTCGCATGCTATGTAACCCAAATGTCTTCAATTTGCTAGTATGTTATCTTACATGCTTACCATATTTATTCCTTGCTGAATTTTGGGAGTGATTCTCTAGAATGCTTGTGGAAGAAAATCCCAAATGAAGGTTGAAAAGTGTACCAAGTTCTCAGTTTTCCACTTCTTTGTTGTAGGTGAAATTCACACATTCTGGTAACAACTACACTTTGAAAATAATTAACAAGCAATACTTATTCTTTGCTATCAGGTCACTGATTATGGAACACTCTAATTCATCCTTTGTGGAAATTTGATGTTTGTCTTCTCCCTTTGTGGAAAACTCCAAACTGACTGCGAAAGGCGTAGCAGAAAATGAATTTTTCACTTCATATTTAATGTCATGTTGATGTCCAAATCTTCAAGGAATAAATCATTATAAGATTGCCATTCTTTGTTTAATCAATTAAGAGCTCTTTTCCATCTCTCTATTGTGGATTTGATGCTTGGTGGAAATTCCATTTTTGAGTGCGAAAAGCGCACCCAATCTTCAATTTTCCATTTCCATGTGGTGGGCACAATTTTGATGTAGATTGATTCACAAATTACTTTTTTGGAATGATCTTGATACTAGACCCCATATACCTTCATTTTGGATTGAGATTTTCCTTTTCTCCTCCTCATGTGGAAAATTGAATTTTGACTACGAAAGGCGTAGTGGAAAATGAGTTTTCCACTATGCATTTTTCCTTCTGGTGGACAATGAAACATTTGCTTCTCCGATGGAAAATATGAAAATGACTACGAAAGGAGCAATGGAAAATGAGTTTTCCACTATGCATTTTTCCTTTAGTGGAAAATATCGATTTGACTACTGCATTGTGGAAAATTCAAGAAGTGCTTCTTCATGGTGGAAAAATGAACTTTGACTTCAAAAATTGCAGCAGAAAATGAGTTATCCGTTTCTTTAAAACTTTGTCAAATTTTCACCATTTTGCTTCCACATCTACATATACATGGCCATTAACCGGCAAAGAAAAATATGAGCCCCTCTGGTGAAGTGTATTATGCTTTTCTAGGCTGAACCAAAACCAAGATCTCCTAGCAAACTCTCTATTTCTAAAAACAAAATTACCATAGTGTAAGTAATTAGTGACCCAAAAATACTTTCCAAACAACCATGCCTCATCATAGACTTCTGATTTTGCTGTACCCTCCTGCACATAATTTCTCATACATCCAACCATCCTTTGTTGAAAAGAAAAATGATCACATACTTCTGAAAATGGAACTGCAACATTTTCACATCATAACTTTCGATGTGATCACTCTTAAGAGGAATCCCAGTAGGTAAATTGAGATTGTAAAAATCTGAATGTCCACACAATTCTAAAACATATGTTGCATCATACTCACATTCACTACAACCATCTTTGATGGCAATTTCAGATTTCAAACCAAGATTGAAATAGAATGATTCTTAATCACACATAGGGTCAAACTGAACTGGAATAACTTCATCACTTTTCATGACTATCAATTCTGAAAATTTTTCATCCAAATTTAAAATCTCAATACTTGAATCAGTTGCAGAAGAAAACTTACATTTGGCCAGCATCAAGATTTGATTAGCTTCCATTTTGTGATAAAGAAAAATATAATCCAACTCTAAATCATCTTCATGGTGCTGCAACACTTCATTAGCCGTCAAAGGTATTTTTCTGAAATATGTCCTTGCAACCACTTCTTCAACCACATCTTTAGACTTAAAATGATATTCATCAAAATATGTTTTAGAATTTTATCAATACATAATTCATCAAGAATACTCAACTTGGCATCTTCTACAAAAGAAAATAATTCTAACACTACAGATTGAACATCATCTTTTCTATTATCTTCTTCAAACTTATAAGTCCCATATTCTACTTGTGTGCAAACCAAAGGTTGACTTTCATAAAGAATGTTATGCAAAATATAACCTTCATCATTTTCTTCAAATCTGAAACTTTCAACAATAGGAAGAAAAGAGGGTACAGACAATTTTTCTTTTTCTTTTTCATATTCACTTACCATTTTATTACTATCTTCAAGAATCTCCATGTTCATCAAAGTGAGCGCATCCAGAAACTGGGATATTTTTTGCTCTCCAAGAACCAAGCAATTTGCAAATAAAGATTCTTCTTTTTTTATTGGTTTTTCTCCAAACAAGTTCGCTGAAATGAATTTTCATTTTCTTTGATCTTGGACATAAAATATCTTTGGATCACACACTTTAATAGTAGAGTGGATTGATGATCTTCTGAGGGATTTAATCCTTTTCTTTCAACTTCAGTAATACTTTGTTTAAATGCAATCCAAAGGAATTGTAAGTTAGGATCACTCTCAGCATTTATTTCTTCAAATGTGGGTTTCCTTTTGATTTGCTTTCTTGGTTGAAATTCTTGCTCACTCAAGACTGAAAAATTATAGGAGACAAAATCAGGTGGGACTTTTGAAACCACTTCATCATCCACCTTTAATTCATTGCTTAGCTGCAATACCCTTTCCTCACAATGATGCAATAACTTCTTTTTTACCTCTAGCTCTTTCATCTTGTGACATCTGGAACAAACACTTCTCCATAAAAGAATTGGTGCATGATCTTCTTCAATGTTAAATTCATTTTTCTCCCATGAGTAATGCTTTCTCTTAAAGCATCAAACAAATCACGCAATATTGGATCATGCATTTGATGAAGTTCAATCAAAGAAGGATTTGGCCTTCTTCCTTTCACAACTTTAATGGGCATGGTCTTTCAATAATAGAGTCACCAATTTCCTACAAGTAGAGATAATAATAAAAACTAAGGAAGTAAAACTTCAACACTAATCTTCTTTTCCTCTTTCCCCAGCAGATTCACCAAAAATCAATTTTTTGGCGACTCTACTGGGGAGACGAATAGTTGCTTGACTAAAAATCCTATGTCATGAGGGAAAATGGTACTACCTCATGAAAATGTTATTCCAGTGCTCCAACCCAATCTTGGTTTTCAAGATGACCAAGAAGACATAATTTCATCCCTTAACACATTCGTTTGGAGACATAGAAGGAACATTGAACATTACAAGAACACTAGGCAGGTATTAGAAGAAGAAGAAAGAAGAGATAAAACCTTAGAGAGAGCTATTCAAAGGAGAGATCTAAAGAGCATAAAGATAATTGAGAAAAGAAGCTTAGACATAAACCTAACCCCAGCATCCTAGAACAATTTAGGTTCCTCAGAAGTACCAAGGAACAGGGTGGGCAAGACCCTATCTTTGATAAGCTTACAAAGCTCGATTTTCCTATCTTAGACGTTCTAAAGTGGAAAAGTGAAAATAAAAGTTGGAGCAGGATACCTTCCCCTATTAGGAATGAGGACACCAACACTTCACATTCTACTTGTCAAGTGTTAGCACTTCATGGAGTTACTGCTCCTCCAGATATTAATTTCTCACCATATACTGCTAGGACAATCATGGCTGCTCCACGGGCCACGACAATAGGACCCTTAGCATTAAATTATTATCATCCACTCCTGAATGGTTCAAGGAATAATTTCCCTAAATTCTTAGGTGATAGGAAGTCACTACAGACGAACACATTAAAGCTTTCTTTGCAGCCACTCATATCTTAGGAGTGGGACATGAAGATGTTGTTGTAAGGTTGTTCATAGAGACCCTCATGAATAGTGCAATAGACTAGTTTTATCATCTAGCTAACGGCTCAATAACTAATTGGGATTCATTGAGAACAACCTTTGAGACAAGATTCAAGACTACAAAAGATGAACATGCCCTACTAACACAATTGACTTCAATTAAGAAGCACCCCACTATGAGTATGAGAGATTTCATTGCCAAGTTCAATAAGATTATCAATAGAATTCTAGCTATTGATAGACCTACACCTGGTAATTTGAAAACCTTCTTTATTAGTGTGATGCCTCCAGATGTCAATTATGATCTAAGGAGAGCACATCCCATAGATTTAGCTGATGCACAAAAGAAAGCGATTGAATGTGAGGATGATTTGATTTTCGTGGGAAAATGGAAACAAGAACTTCAAACTAAAGGAAGTTCCAGTAATACCACATCGTTTGAGAAGATGATTCAGAAGTTGTCAAATGAGCTAGTAGCGATGAAGAAGCAGTTACCCGGATTCAATAATTCCTATCAACGAAATTATCAAAATTCACCAGGAAAGAATAACGAGGGTAGATTCCCACTGCTTACAAGTTCACAACCTAGGTTGGAAATTGAGGTGGCACCAAAAAAAGGAAAAATGTAAATATGTGTGTCTTTCATTTTACCACAGATCATGATAGTGAGAGTTGTTTGGAGACTACCCGTATGATGCAATTGTTATCTACTAATGAATTAAACAATGTGACTCCTTGTGAGCTAGATTCCTATTCAAATGGTGACTCTAGAAATTTATTGTTAGAATACGAATCAGATTTGGAATCAAAAGGTGAGTGTTATGCAACCATCGATGGAACTTCATACACAGTGCTTACCCGAGGGCAAAGGTTAAAGAATCAATTCTCTAGTCACACTCACAGAAATGACTCCAGTCCTTCAATGATTAATGTACATACTAATCAAGGAGCATCTACTTCACAAACAGGTAAGACAAGACATCCTTTGATTTCATCCAATTTTGTGAAGAATCAAAATTTCAAATTTCCACTATAGATTATTTAAAGTCACATCCTTCTGAGTTAAAAATATTGGTAGACTGAAGTAAAGGAAACACATTAGATGTGAATTGTAATGTAATGGTTGAGAAAGAGGATGAAACCTTGACATCTGGTTTGTTTAATCAAGAAGATTCTACAGTCTTAGCAACATCCCCTGGGCAAAAGCCTGAACCTTTTTATATATTATTGTATATCAATGGATATAAACTCAATAACTGTATAATAGATTCAGGTGCATCAAATAACGTTATGCCTTATTCCATATCCAAAGCCTTGGGTCTCAATCTTACTAAAGTGCATGGAAGATGCTACTCAATGGATGCCAAGCAAGTGCCATTACCTGGGTAGATTAAAGATGCTTAGGTAGCCTTAGCTTCTCACCTAGAAAAGAAGCTCCTATTGACTATTCTAGTAGCTGATATTCCAGCAAGCTATGGACTTCTTTTAAGTAGAAGTTTTTGTCAAGACTTAGGAAGAGAAATAAAGCTAGACTAGTCTCAAGCAGTGATACCTATTGGGAATAAGAAAGTCAAATTAGAACTTGAAGAAAAGGCAAAGTTCACAGTCTTGAAATCAGATGACCCTAAAGGTCAGATTCTCTACCAAGAGCTGGAATTCGACAACTATATTTTGTTTACTGAAGAAGGCTCAGATGAACAAATAGATGAGAGTCAAAGAAAGAATTTTATTAATGAAAATAAAGATGCATTAGGTATATGGACACTTAAATTTGATGGAAGTTGTGCCACCTCAGGATCTGGAGCAGGTGTGGTCTTGATATCCTAGGAAGGAGAACTTGAACCTATGGCTTTCAAATTAGAATTTGGAAATACGAATAACACTGCAAAATATGAAGCATTATTATTGGGGATAATCACAACAAAAACAAAGAGGGATAAAGATCTTAAGAGATCAAGGTGATGCAAAGTTTATTGTGAAACAAGTAAAAGGAAAATATTCTGTGAAAAATGACAAGCTAAAGAATTATAGAAACAAAGTCTAGGACGAGATAGAAGGCCTAGATGCCTTCTCTATTGAGGCAGTTCTGAGGGAGATGAATACCAAGGCTGATTCCCTCATAGTCTTTGCTTCCCTATTATTTCCTCACCCAAATTTCAAAGACAAAAAGTATCAGATCAAAATTTTGTATCGATCTGTTGTTCTAGATAACACAGAATCATGGCAAGTCTTTAATGACAATAAGAGTTTGCAGATGTTCCTTGAAAATGACAAGTCTAGTTTTGAACATGAATCTAGTGGAAGTGATCATGAAAGCTCTGGTGTGAATAAGAAATAGAATCAAGATGGAGAAGTTCAGCTGAAAGGTAACATTATTCCCCCGTATTTCGTGGTTTTGGAAAAATTGTTTAATAGACATGATGCCTACATAAAGCAAAAAAGAGCAGAAAAGGGACCTACTATGGGTGAATATGAGGGAATAAACATTGGAGATATTCATAATCCCAGAATGATTAATATTGGGAAGTGTTGTTCTCCTAAAGAAAAAGAAGCCACAAGAAATCTAATCATGGAATATAGAGATGTTTTTGCTTTGAGTTATGAAGACTTGAAAAGTTATAGAGATGGGAAGGTAAAACACCAAATTCCACTAAAGCTTGATGTAGTTCCTTTCTAGAAAAAGTAGAGGAACTACAATCCTAAAGTCACAGATGCCATCTTCCAGGAGGTAGATAAGATGTTAAAAGTGAGAATCATTTATCCCATTCATCATTCCACCTGGATAGCCAATATAGTACTTGTCAGAAAGAAGAACGAAGAAATAAGAATCTGTGTCAATTTTCGAAACCTGAACCAAGCGTCTCTGAAAGATAACTTTTCTGGTGAGATCTAAAATGATGTCTATGCTTGACGATTTTTCAAGTTATAACTAGGTCAAAGTAGAGGAGAAAGATCAGCATAAGACAGCGTTCACCACTCCCTAGGCTACATTTGTGTATCGCAGAATGCCCTTTGGGCTTATCAACGCTAGTGCTACATTCCAAATATGTATGAGCAAGAAATTTTTTGATTTGAAGGATAGAATCATAGTCATATACTTGGATGACCTCATCATGTTCTCGAGAAAAAGGAAAGATCATATGGAAGATTTGAAGAAAGTTTTACAAAGATGCAGAGAGCATGGGATTTCTCTCAATCCCAAGAAATTGATTTTTTGTGTAATAGAAGGAAAACTCCTAGGCCATACAGTGTCCCAAGATAGAATTAGAATTGGCCAAGAATGGGTGGAAGCCATTCAAAGATTAAGCTTGCCTTCAAATAAAATAGGATTCAAGTCTTTCTTCGGGCAAGTGAATTTCCTCAAAAGGTTTGTACCTAATTTCGCAGAAATCACTAAGCATATAGTTGATATGATGAAAGGGAATTAAAATTTCAAATGGAATGAGGCGAGAAAGTGAGCCTTTCAAGATATAAAGACTGCTATTGCTAATGCCCCGATTTTATGTCATCCAAGTTATAAACAAGATTTCATCATTTATTGTTATGCTTCTGAACATACGATATCGACAATACTTATGCAAGAAAATGATGAAGGGATACAAGCCCCAATAGCTTTCATGAGCATACCTTTCAAGAATCATGAACTAAAATATTCACAAATTGAAAAATACACTTTTGTAGTGGTTAAATCCCTCAAAAATTTTTGATTTTATATCTTGCACTCACATTTTGTAGTCTTTGTCCCAGATGTGGCAGTGAAGAGTGTATTGACACAACAGGATGTGGGCTATAATGTCAAAGGAGCATGGGTAGAAAAGATACCAAAGTATGATATAGAAATAAAACCTACCAAGCTGATAAGGGGAAACGCTCTATGCAAGGCGATTGTAGAAAACAACATAACTGGAGAATCAAGAGAGAAGCAATTGGTGTTAGTTGTAGGCCTCTGTGATTCATGGTTTAAAAATATTTCTTATCTGCTGACATATGGTGAGTGTCCAGAGGGCTTAAATGCAAATCAAAGAAGAGATCTCAAGCTGAAAGTGGCCAAGTATGTGATTTGGGATGGTAAACTATTCAAAAAAGTCATTAATGGCACTTTCCTTAGGTGTGTAGACAAACAACAGCAAGAAAAGTTGTTAAAAACATTTCATGATGAAGCTTGCGCAGGACATTTTTCATCTTCAGTCATAGCTTTTAAAATATTAAGGCAGTGTTATTACTAGCTTGGAATGTTTAAGATGCCTATGCATGGGTAGCAAAATGAGAGAAGTGCAAGATGTTCTTTGGACGCCCTCAATTAGTTGCTCTGTTGTTGAGACTTGTTATCATCAAAGGGCCTTTTCAACAATGGGGTCTCGACTTCATTGGTCTGATTAGTCCTGCATCCAATGCTGGTCACCAATATGTGATAATTGCGACTGACTACTTCACTAATTGGGTAGAAGCTAAGGCTACCAAGAAAACTACTTCTGAAGTGGTGTGCGAATTCATAAAGGAGAACATATTGGTCAGGTTCAGTGTCCCTATTAAATTAGTGATGGATAATACATCTTATTTTTCATCAATTGAAATTACTAATTTTTTCTTTGAGTATGGGATCACCGTGGGTCATTCATCTAATTATTTCCTTTAAGGAAATGGTCAAGCTGAGTCAAGTAACAAGAACTTGATGAATATTGTTAAAAAACTAGTTTCAGATAATCAAAAGACTTGGCACAAAAAGATTCATGAAGCGCTTTAGGCAGATAGAGTGACACCTAAAAGGGCAATTGGCATATCTCCTTTTGAATTATTTTATGGGATTGAAGCTAACCTCCCCTTACCTCTAGAATTAGCCACAAATAACTAAGAATGGTGATTGAAGATGATTGTTTTAAAGATGGTTTAGAAAAGAGGATCTTGTACCTGAGCAAACTTGAAGAAGAAAGCGAGGAAATTGTAGATCACATCACACAACATTAGATGCGAGTGAAGGATCTATTTGATAAGAAAGCAAGACCCCAAAAATTCATGGTAGGAGATAGTGTGCTACTTTGGGATAAATGAAGTGCTCTGAAAGGAATGCATAAGAAATTTGACACTTCATGGAAAGGCCCATTCAAAATTCATCAGGCATTTGAAAACAATTCTTTCAAGTTGGCATACGAAGATGGTGAAATACTACCCCTAACCTATAATGGTCAAGATCTGAAGCTTTATCAAATTGCTAATTGAGAATAGGTAACCCCTGTATTGTATTATAGTTAGGTTTAGTGTATTTTTGTGTTTCCTAGTTAGTCTTTTTCCTTTTCTTTTATTTTCCTATTCGTTGTCTCATTTGTGTTTTGTTGTATTGTTGCCTCTCTTTTTTTACCTTCTGTTGCGAAACCAGAGATTTTCAGTTCCTTGCTTGGGTACGCCCAACCCAAGTCCCCAGTCAAAGCTAGCTATTGCCACACTTTTCATTTGTACCCATTATGCACATAAAGAAAAAGAAGTTTGCAGAAAATCCAATATTGACTTCTCCTCGACGAATTTTTGACCTGCAAAGGTGATTTTCTTCAAAAGTCAACAGATGAGGTATGCAAGCTAAAGCAAAGGAAGAAATTGGTTTTTTTATGGATAGATTGTCCTTACATTGCAATATTCTACCTTGGGAGTCACTCAAAATTCACCACAATGATCGGAATAGCATTTGGCAAAAAACTCTAAAGTAACTTCTCCATGGCAGGTTTTCAACCTTCCAAGTCAGTTTTTTGACAAAGACATTTGTGAGATAGAAAAGCAAGTGGGTTCCTTTTCACTTTCACAGCCCTTTTTAGATTTTCCAAAGCCTAGAAGCACACTTACTTAAAAGATAAAGTGAAAATAAAAGCAAAGGCAGAAAAAAAAAAAGTTGCCTTCTCCTCAGTAGGTTTTCAACCCTGAAAAGCGATTTTCTGCATCTATTGAAGAATCACTTCTGCAAGCATGTTGGCCTCATAGATTGATCATAGGATACTCAAAAAAGATAATGGAAGCAAGTTTATCACATTTGGGAAGGTATCTTAAGCAAAATCTGGCTGAGCAGATTTTTCCCTACGGAGTACTCTCTTCTTAGTTTTCCGAAACTTGGTGAAAAATGGGAAAGTAAGTCTCTAATAAAGGAAAGTTACTATTGGGCCAATGGGAATAGTGAAAAGACATGAAAAAATCTATTAGAAACTCTCACATTTACTAATCCAATGGATTTATCCTTTAATTCACTCGTTTGGCGTGGATCTTGAAGATTAATAGGTGGATTGGGATTTCTATATAGAGATGAACATAATGGATTTTCAAACTACCACTTTCTTATTTGAACTATTATGTTGTTGAAGTGAATAGTGATTTCAAAATTCTCACAGTTGCAAAGTTCTACTCTTTGTGCTATTTTTCAGTTTTAAGATTTTCAATTCATCTCTATCTCAGATAAGATGGCAACAAGATTCACTGGATTGAATGGGATTAAGTTAACATTACAGAATGTTACAAGAACCTCACTCCATTTATTTGACATGCAAGATTTCCAAAGGAGGTTGAGGACAAAGCCAATCCACCCAATAATAGAGAAACTCCGAGGAAGCAGGCTAGTAGAAGCAGTTGAGTTCCTAGTGGCAATTCAAGCTACCGAGCTGATCGTTGAATGTATTAACCATTACAATCTGAACACTAAACAAATTTTGCTGCCAAATCATACAATTTTGATCTCAATTGACTAACAAACTATAGTAAATTGTCTTCAAATTCTAGAGCGAGAAGAATTTTTTGAATTGACAATAGGAGGAGCCATGTCTGAGTTCTCCTTGAAGAAGATGGTGTGGCAGAAGGAAATTATGAGGTCTTAGTTGCAAAAGCCACGTGGAGCTAAGAGTACAGTTCCTAAGACCCTTTTCAGCATCAATCTCAAGCTTGAGATCGTGGACATCCTGGTTCTTTTGCATCAATTGAAAGGTGAGGTAGAAGCACTCAATTTCATAGAACAATATTTCTTTTTAGTGCAAATCATCTGTTCAGACACAAATTATGTTGATTGGGCATATGAGGTAAGTGAGTATCTGTCTAGAGCTCTCAGTGCTGCAAAGTTCTACAATACCTCCTACATGTCTTCTTTCCTAATTTATATGTTGGCTTCTCTACAATTGTGGCTAGGCCTTCCCAGATTAGAGAATTTCCCTGATAATGTGAAAAGTTATGAATTTTATCCATGCTTGTAGTTACAGAATAGCTATGTAGAGTATGTCAGAGTTAATGACTCTTTTACAATGAGGATTTGCAGGGAACTCCAAGGATGCCTAGAGAGGAGGTTCAACCCAGAAGAGATGGTGGCCATCAGTCAGTTTGGTAGCTACTTTATTCAATTCTCATCCTCCTCATATTTATGTCTTGTAGCTTTCAATGGATTTCCTTTGAAGCTAACCATATACCCAAGTGACATGATTGTGCTTATAGAGATCGTGAGAAAAGCTATCCAGGTGAATGTGTCAAGCACCAGTTTAAGGAAGAAGGGGTATGAGTTCCCCATGAAGGTTGGAGCTTACAGTTGTGATTCTCGATCTGATGCCAAAAACATGCTCAAGGCATTCAAGAATAAGTACAAATTGGAAGAATATGAGGTTGTGAGGCCCATGTTCAACCCAAATGGATATGCGAGAGAGGTGCTTCAAATTGGGAGTGTGATCAAGCATGTCACCACTTTAGAGGATTATTGGGTAGATTGCAAGGATGAGTTGGAGAGCCGAGATTGTGCTTTCACCAGACTCATAGTGGAACAAATAAGGACATGTGGCATTGATCTCAATGTTGAAGGATTGGAGGATGATGGTCAGAATATGTATAGCAATACATATTTGACCAAATTAAGGGGGATTCCTATCATCTCCGAGCCATATGTAAATGTGGAAGAGAATATTGATATCATAATGGCTAGGATCATCAAGAGAACTGGGAAATGGGTTGAGTGGACAACCAGAAAGAGTTAGAGTAAGGGAGCAGCCACCCAAGCTTCTCTAGTAGTTCCAACACCTACCTCATCCCAGAGTGCTACACAAGGCGTAACCATAGCTTCCACTCAAGGTCCAGCTCAACCTATAGGTGGAGGTGATCAACCTCCAGACAAGAATGTCCCTATAGCCCAGACTTGTCATGATGGTTCCTTGCCAGTCATAGGGACCTAGACTGGTACTGAAGAGAAGAAAGCATAGGAACCAAAGGACAGTGCTTCTACTCTATTACCTTCCCCACATACTACTCCAGTACTTTCTCCTCACACTACCCCTATTCCTTCTCCACATATCACCCCAATTCCATCTCCTCATCATAGCCCCGTGCCATCAACAAGTGCTTCACTCTTGAAGCCAAGCGGTTCCCCTATACAGATAGTAGACCTAGAGGATGGAAAGAGTAGCAGCAGCGAGTCCACTGAGTCAGATGAAGAGATGAAGAAGACTTCAAAAATGAAGAAGGGCCAGACTTCTTCCAAAATCATCTCATAGGACTCAAAGAATCCTTTCTCTTCAATTGTTGTAACCATGACTTTAGTGAAGAAGAAAATGTTCAGCATTGAATCACTCTTAACAGCTTCCAAAGTGATAGGAATTGATTCTTGGTTAGAAGATACTCTGGAAAGGAAAAGAAAGAGAAAAGATGAAAGTGTTTCTGCAAAAGACACTATATCTCTCACAGTTTGTTGCATTGACAAAGGTCAAAAAGAAAAAGACTTTGTCAATACTTGGGCAAGATCCAGAAACGGGACACTTGACAATGGAAATAGCCAAGCCAAACAAGGGAGGGAGAATTGAGGATATGACACTTGATGATTTTACTCTATATTCAATCAATCTAGGAGAAGCCAAACATGACACAAAAGTTGGTTTTTCGAGATCAAGTAATGAAGTGATAGAAGGACAATTGGAAAGTCTCAAATTGTCAAAGATCAAGATGAAAGCCGAAATAGAAGAATTGAACAAATTTATTCGGTAGCTAATCACTCCACTAGCAACTATTTCTAGTATGTCTATAACTCAGACTCTTAGTGTAGATGAAGTGCAAGCCCTCATTTCCCATCTCCAAGAAGATAGGCATTATGGCCAGATTGGTAGAGAATGGATTGAGAAACTTAAATCAGAAGGAGTTTCACTCATAGACCAAATTGGAAATGCTATCCTCAGATTGGAGATAGAAAAGGATAATATATTGTCCAATAGTAATACTCTGGTAGGAGGCAGTTGATCATCCAGATGAAAGCGAAGGAGGCAGTTGAAGCAAAGATTCTAAAGAAAGGGAATGAACCTTTGTTCAAATGGCTCCAAAGTATGCAGTTCAAGCTAGAAATGATCTAGTTGGCTAAGAAGGGACTCAAGGAAATAGTGAGTAAAGTAAAGAAGACTCAAGATAGGGGATTTGAGCTTATGAGAGGGTTACACACTGATTCTCAAACCAATGGTCAAGGAAAGGCTCTCATTGGAGTGGAAGTAATGAAAAGTAACTTCTCTATTTTTTTGGATAATCTGTCCGGAGTGGCTTCTAGTAGTCAAAAAAAAGTCACAGAACTCCAGAAGCTTAGTGGTTGTATACATGTGGCCACAGAGGAGTTGTCAGAGCAATTGAATGTCATAAAGGAACTGACAAGGGAAAATTCAAAATGGCTCTTGAGATTCACTAATATACATGTGCCTAACCACTAAGGGCTAATCCCAATAATGGTTGTTGCTAGAGCATATAGAACTAAAATTGAAAAGAGGAAGAAGTCCAAATGATTCATATTATGCCCCCTTAGGGTTTTCTTTTGTAATTTTGTAATACGACAAATTGGCATCTTGCCATTTGTCATTTTCAAAACATGAACCGATTAATCTTCCAATGTAATGGTCATCTCAAAAATTCTATATATATGAATTGAAAGAATTAATGAAAGGTCAGCAAATTTTTGGTGTGAAGTACTTTTTGTTGCAGAGACAATTGAATAGTATTTTATGTCAATCATTTTTTGTTCCAGTTAATATTGTATTTAGTTTGCATTTTCTCTTTTGTTTAAATTGGGACAAGGGAAAAATAGAGTTTTACCTCCCCTATTTCGAGGCAACGGATGAATGTAATAGGTATTATTATTGTTCATTTGAAGAGGAAATCATCCAGCTTTTCTAGTTTATTAGTCACAGTTTAGATTTGAATTAGCTTAGTTCAGTATTAGTTATTATTTGGATAAAATTTATGGATTCATAAGATGTGTGGATGCATAAACATGTTTCGGAGTTGAGAAATTTCTATTTGCCTGAGTTGGATTTTATTTAGGTCTAGCTTGTTTATCCCTCTACTATTCTCAGGTTAAGAACATACCCCAAAGTAGTTTAGGAAGAAAACAAAATTCATTGCAAATCTGTTTTAGGGAGTTGTACCTACCAATTTAGAGGAAAGCAAAAACACCCATAAGTAGCTTTCTAACTGTTTGTGATCAGATATTGTTTTGAATTGGGCATTAAAGAGTAATAATGTGAAAGAACAAATCTGTTTACCAACAATCTCCTCTATGAGTTTTCCTTTTTTCTTCCTACTTTCATAAGGGACTTAAGGTGCAATTGAAGGGTCTTCCATACACTTTTCAAATGGGCTTTGAGCCACCTTCCCTTGTATGCATTATGATTCCTTTAGCTAAGAAATTTGGGGATTCATTTAGGGATGGATGAGAGATAAAAATTGATAAGATGATGTAGAGCAAAGAAAGCCTAGCTAAAATGCCTTGCAACTGGTGGAGTAAGGAAAATTGGAGACAAATGTATTCCCTTTCAAGCATCTGACAAATACCCATATGGAAATCAAT
The DNA here is from genome assembly GCA_028749045.1 of Cupressus sempervirens. Taxonomy (NCBI): domain Eukaryota; kingdom Viridiplantae; phylum Streptophyta; class Pinopsida; order Cupressales; family Cupressaceae; genus Cupressus; species Cupressus sempervirens. The sequence goes on from CM053786.1 coordinate 577,288,443, forward strand.
GTTGATAGCATCATAAATCTTTATAAATATTGGCTTCTCCTCAAGATACCCAATAGGGAAAAAAATTGAGTTCATGCCTAGCATTGAAAAGATGGTGCATTTGCACTACGTCTTCTTGCCTGCCATCACTACATTCCTCTTTCACGTACTATTTTAGCCACACTAAGAAAAAACCATAATCTTGAATATGATAAACATTTCACCATAAGATGCTCAAAACTTGATGAGATAAGTTGTGGAGCTCTAGCATAATGGCATTCTTCTCCCATAACAACTCTTTTTGTGCTTTGTTCCCTTCAAGATTCCTGCAAAAAAATTTGATTCACATGGTTAAATAAATGGACCTAAGATTGGTTTTTCTCTAAGATACCTCCATGACTTTTCCTTTACTTGTTATATGTTTAGGGCTTATATTGGATATTCCTTTGTGTGTGTGTGTGATTGTTTATTTATGGTGATTTTGTGAAAAATACTACTCATGATGTCATATGATGATGTATGTTTTTGATGGATACCTTGTTAATGTGAGATCCATTGGAAATGTAAGAGGAGTAACTGAAAAGGGAGGGGTGAATCAGTTACCACAAAACAAATCCAAGTCCCTTAAGATGTTAGTACAAAACAAAACAAAACAAAACTATGTTGAATATATTGTTGTAACTCGGTTAGCAATAAATCACTTGGTTAACATAGTAACACTCAGTTTACACTAAGAATGGTTGTCACATGGTAAACACTCAGTTAATACTGAATATATGCGTTGTTACTTTGTTAACACTGAACATGAAGATATTATAATATTAAGTGTGATTAACCGTAATTAACTTAGTTGTAGAAACATAAAGAAAATAACATGAACACATGAGACACGATGATTTAACATGGAAACCCAATTTGGGAAAACCACCAATTGCAACTAGTTATTTTTTTTCACTCTTCTGAAGTGAGCCCTATTAGGAGTCAACCCTATTAAAGGTTACAAAACAAAATTTTAGGTGTGACCCTATTAAAGGATTTAGATCACCCTGTTAGGAGTGGCCCTATCAGAGGTCTTTAGACACTTCAATCTAGAAATGCCACCTTGTTAGAGGATTTGGCAAATAGTTGTTAAGCTAACTCTATTAAGAGATTTTGAACTACTGCTACAATTATTAGAGAATAACAATGACTTGACCTGATTGTTGATGCAACTGACTTTCTGATTTCAAATCTTTGTTCTGGCTTGATTACTTGATCCTTCTTGATCAGAATGTCCTTTGCAGCTTGGTCAACAAGGATGCTCTACTTATCCTTCTATTTCACTTCATATATCCATCTTTTTCTCTTCTACATGTTCTCTTTTCAATCCTCAACTTGGCCTTATATTTATATGAATTACATTGTCAAGTCAGCTTGAACATACTTAAAAATATCCAATAATCAACCCTTGAGTTGGCTAGAACAAACAAATTAATCCAAAAAACTCAATATACTAAAACAAAAAAATCCTTTGTTAGCCAACCTAACTCAGTCAACACTAACTCAGAAAAGACTTTTCTTTGTTAACCAAGTAAGCTTAGTTAACACTGCAACTTGAACTAAATTTCCTTTGGTAACTGAGTGAGCTTGGTTAACACTGGTTCCATGCCAACTTTCTTTTGTTAACCAAGTGATCTCGGTTAACACTAAACTTCTGTGAACTTCTCTTTGGTGACCAAGTGAGCTTGGTTAACATTGAACTTCTGCAAACTTCTCTTTGGTACCCAAGTGAACTCGGTAGACACTGACTTCTGAACTTGGTAAACTCTGGAATGATCGACAGATATTGGAAACTATCTTCATCACCTGAGTGAGCTTGGAAGACACTAACTGGTAAAGACATGAGATTTTTTGTAACATCAAAGATAATATACAATTGAACAATTATTTTCAACATTCTCCCTCTTTTGCATTGATGGTAACACAACATGTCATAATACAATCAAATTTTAGAGAAAATGAAAGTAAGGATAATATCCTGATTAGTTTGATTTTGATTCTCATCCATGAGAACTCCATCTATTAGTGTGAGCTCCTTCTGACATCAATCTCTCCCTCTTGAATGATTCTCTGATTACAATGATTGCAATTTCTCCCTCTATTAGCAAACTCTCCATGTTTACTCTTCAACGGATTTGCCTTTGTCAACAAAGTCTCCCTATTTACTCTTCAACTGATTTGACATCAAACTCTTTCTCTTTGACAATCACAAAATTTCATATTAACAAAAATCAACTCTCCCTCTTTCATATATTAATTCCAAAGACAACATCAGTGGATTTTCCATGTACCTAATGCACTAATCCATATCCAATCTTCTCTTACAATACTGCATCAACCCTGACTAATCTTCAAATGCTTGGTAAATGCATCACTAAACTTTGTTTAGTGAGCTTCAGATAGGGGAATAACCCCTAGCTTACCTCTTAGATACAAGAATGCATCCTTAGGAAATGACTTGGTGAATATGTCTGCAATTGTTCCTTTGTATTCACTTATTCCAATCACACCTCCTTGTCTTGCACCAATTCTCTTAGAAAGTGATATTTTATTGCAATGTGTTTAGTCTTGGTATGCATCATAGGATTCTTGGAAATTTTAATTTCACTTGTGTGTTATCATAGAAAACAACTACTAGATCATTGATTTATTCCTTCGACTAATAGCAATTATTTGAACCAAAAAATGTTCGAACAATTGACTGTTGTTGCAACATATTTTGCTTATGCTATAGACTGAGAGATGCAATTTTTCTTCTTTCTTGTCCAAGACACTAGTCTCTTTCCAAGAAAGAATGCTCCAGCACCAGTACTCTTCTTGTCATCAATACTTCATGTCCACTCGGCATCAGTGAAGACTTTCAATTCAAAGTTGCCTCCTTTCTTATACCATAGTCCATAATCTTTAGTACCCTTTAGATATCTCATGATTCTTTTAATTGCCATGATATGGTTTTCTTTTGGATTAGCAGAAAATCTTACTAACATACCAACTGCTAGTGCAATATTAGGTCTTGTATGCACTACATACTGAAGTTTTCCAATCATAGATCTATATGTAGTTTGATCTACCTCTTTGGAATCATCATTTTTGGAAAGCTTATGTCTAGTAGACATAGGTGTTCCAACTGGTCTAGAATCCTCCATTCCAAATTTCTTCATTATCTCTTTGATGTATTTTGATTGAGTAATGTGGATACCATCCTTCTTCTGTTGAATCTGTAGGCCAACAAAGAATTTGATCTCTCCAAAAATTGACATTTCAAATTCCTTACTCATTTCCTCAGAAAAATATTTGCACAAGTTCTCGTGACTAGTAAATAATATATCATCTACAAAGATTTGTGCTAGCAATATCTTCTTTTATGTTCCTTGATGTATAAGTTGTTGTTATCATTTGTTCTTTGAAAACCAATCTTTATCAAATAACTATGCAACCTCTCATACCAAGCTCTGGGGGCTTGTTTAAGACCATACAAAGATTTATGTAATCTGAAAACAATATTCCTTTTGCTAGGATCTATGAAACCTTTAGGTTGTTCTATGTAGACTTCTTCTAGAATTCAATTCAAGAATGTTGACTTCACATCCATCTGATAAACTTTGAATCCATTATGTGCAGCATAAGCAAGTAGTGTTGTAACACCTTCTAGTCTAGAAAAAAGTTTCTCCATAGTCACTGCCTTCCTCTTAAGCATAACCTTTGCATACTAGCCTTACCGTATTCCTTGATAAGTATCCATTTTCATTCAACTTATTTCCGAATACCCATTTTATGTTAATTACATTCTTATCCTTGGGTCTAGGAACAAGAGACCAAGTCTTATTCCTCTCAATTTGTTCTATCTCTTCATTTATAGATTCAATCCAACTTTCATTATATAATGCATCTTTAATAGTTCTAGGTTCAAATTCAGTAAGCAAACATGTACCTTTCAGTTTGTTCCTCATCATTGTGCCTTGTGACTGATCTCCAATTATTTTCTCAAGTGCATGATGCCTTATGACATATCTAGCAAGCATGGGTATCTTCTCCTTGGATTTAGGACTTGAATGACTTGGTTCACCTTTCTCAAAATGATCGTCTAAATTATGCTTTGGTCCCACTATTTGTGACTTGGATCCTTTAGATTGTGACTCGATTTCTACTAACTAAAACTCGGGTCCTTCTGAAAGAGCCTCGGGTCCTTCTAACTACAACTCAAGTTGCACTGGCTACAACTTGGGTTGAACTAGAGATTTTGGGGACTCGGGTGGTGAAGACTACTAATTCCCAATTGTATTAGTTTGAACTTTAGGTAAAGTATCAAGCTCATAGTAAACAAGTTTTCTATACTCTTCAAGTTCTTTGTTGCTTTGTTTTTCACTCTTTTCTGCAAAATCATCAATCTTTACATGTGCACTTTCTATAAATTTATGAGTGGTTAGATTCAAACATTGATATGCTTTTCTTTTGTTAGAGTATCCCAGAAGTATGCCTTCATCACTTTTTACATCAAATTTTTCTTTTCTTGACTCTTTTAAGATATAGCATTTTCTTCCAAATACTTCAAAGAAAACACCTTATGAATTATGGAATTGTTGGAAATGTAAGAGGATTAACTAAGAGGGGTCGGGTGAATCAGTTACCACAAAAAAAAATCCCAATCCCTTAATATGTTAGTACAAAACAAAAAAAAACTCTTTCTTCAACCAAACTTAGTTCAAGGTATGAATTGCAGTGATGATTGCTTCCTTCTAGTATTTGATTGCAACATTTTTCTCTATCATCAGGGTCCTTGCATAATCCATGATGGATCTATGATTTCTTTTTGCAATGCCATTCTATTGAGGTGTACTAGGTGTTGATACATGTCTTTTGATTTCTTTCTCATTGTAGAAGTCATTGAATTCATTAGAGATGAATTCTCCTCCTTGGTTTGATCTTAAACACTTCAATTTCTTTCCTATTTCTTTTTCCACTCTAGCCACATACCACTTGAATTTTTGAAATGCTTCTAATTTGTCCTTCAAGTACATTATTGTCATCATCCTAGAATAATCATCAACAAATAAAATAAAGTGCTTATCTCCACAGTAGCTTTCTATGCTAATAAGTCCATAAAGATTTGTATGAACCAGCTCAAGAACTTCTTTAGAATAATAGTTCTTACTCTTGAAACTTGTATTTCCCATCTTACCAATTTGACAATTCTTGCATATGCCCATGTCAGGTTTCTTGAGGCTTGGAATGCCTCTCACTCTTTTGTTCTTGCTTATGTTGACTAGGTTATCAAAATTCACATGACACAACCTCTTATGCCATAACCAACTTTCTTCTACTTGAGCTAGGAAACATGAACTTTCAGTTAGATCAAGATAGAATAGATTACCTTTTTTTTGATTGCCAGTCCCAACCAAATTTCATTTTCCATCCAGTAGCTTGGCCTTACCATTCATGAATTCTACCTTAAATCCAATGTTGTTCAAATGTACCACACTAAGTAGATTATGTTGCAGTCCTTCAACCCAATAAGTATTATCACATCTAAGTTCATTTGTCAATGTAATGCATCCTTTTCCTTTTACATAACATGGTTCATCATTGTCAAATCTGACACTTCCACCATCATAGTGTACCAAATTCTCAAATTTTGATTATCGACAGTCATATGGTGAGAAAAACCACTATTTATGATCCATGTGGCATTCTTGCTAACATGATAAATGAGGGTCATTATATCATTTTCATCATCTAATTCATCTTTGATAACAATATAAGCCATTTCATCATCATCACTAATGTCAGAGTCTATCCATATAATAAGATTTCTTACCTTTATCCTTGTTTTCTTTGTTGCTTTTGAAATCCTTCTTACCTTTGTACTTGTTGTACTTCTTTTCTTCTTTGCCTTCTTTGTTTGGACACCTTGCAACAATGTGACCAACTTCTTCACAAGAGAAAAAAATTAAAGGTATTTTATATTTGTACTTTCCTTTGCCTTTAGGAAATCTCCTTGTAGTAATGCTTCAACGATTTCAAGATCATCATCAAAATCTTCTCCATCTTCACTCTCAAACTGCTTTCTAGATTTTCCAGTGTTCTTTTTGAGTGATAGCTTAGCTTGAAATGCAGACTCAATATTACTAGTGTTAGGAACATAATTATCATAATTATCTAACTCAAAGGTTGTCAGCCTTCCAACTAGTGCATCCAAGGTTATATCATTTTTGGGATCACATCTCTTCTCTTGAATTTGTTTAACTCTAATTGCATAAATTGGAAAAAGAGTTCTAAGTACTTTCCTTACCACACATCTTCTATTATTTCTCCTAAGGCTCTAATTGCACTTACATTGGCTTTGATTATTTTACTATATTTTGCAATATTTTCATCTTCTATCATCTTCATTTGATCAAATTGACCTCTGAGACTTTTTGCCTTGGCTCTCCTTACATTGTCATCTCCTCCATAGATAGCTTTCAGATTGATCCACATCTCATGAGCAGTATCACAATCTTTGACTTCATCAAATTCAACATAATTGAGAGTAGAGGTAATGCCAATCATCATAATGTTATGATTCTTCTTTTATATAATTTCTTCAACAGTCATAGTTCCAATAGGTGTCACATACTTGGTGTTCAAATACTTTAGGCCTAAGTCTCCAATGGTTGCCAAATGTAGCTTCATAAGTTCTTTCCATGCTTGGAAGTTATCGTTGATCAACTTAGGAATTTCTCTTCTATAAGACATCTTTTGATCTTTAGCTTAGGTCCTTGAAACCTTATTTGCAAGCACCAAATGCTCTAAGACTAATTGTTGGAAATGTAAGAGGAGTAACTGAGAGGAGAGGGGTGAATCAGTTACCACAAAATAAATCCAAGTCCCTTAAGATGTTAGTACAAAAAACAAAATAAATTCTTTATGCCAGATACTTCCCATCACTCTACTAAATACGTTTGCAATCCCTCTATCAATGTTCATTATTACTGAACATCCTCTATCGACTGGGTGCATGTGTATGAGTTCTAAATATTGATTGAAACATCCCAGAGATAATGTCTTACATTCTTATATGTATTCTACTATAATCCTTCTTTGATTGATTCTCCTCATGATTATGAATATGACTTGGTCATCTTATTTTATCATTGATATGGTCCTGTCAGCTATTAATCCTTGAGATATCAGTATCATAGATACGTTGTATATTTGTGTCATTTCTCATTCACACATTTTCTAACCCTTCTTATCACCTGTTTGTATTGACTGAATCCTTCTATGGTTATGGCCCGTTGGCGTCTCTTGAACTTCCATGTTGCCCCTAACTAAGCTTATAGTTTTGTCTCTGCTGGATGGCTTCCTTGGAGAAGTATTTTATCAATAATAATCCCAACTGCTTCATATAGATCATTCTAGAAACTATTTACTAACTCATATAATTCACTGTCATCCTTGCCATTTATTAGATACTAGTGATTTGATTGGTCAGACCCAAATACTATTGTTAGTTTCCACCTTTAAGGTTGGTTGACTTCTAATGATAATAGTAGTCCTCACTATCATCATCGTTAATTCTTTAAATTCAAGAAATAGTTTCTTCCTTTAAACCTTACTGATGCCTTTGGTGGCTCCAAGACCCCAATATTTCTTATTATTTATTCACTAAATTATTTATATTGAATGATGAATGGTTCCTCTCCACTAATGTTCTTCCTAATCTGAAGCATATATATTATATGACAATGGTCCTTATTCGGTGATTATCGGGTTGCCTCTAATCATAGGCCAGTAATAAATGAACTTTGTGCCATGGGAATGAGTTAGAACGTTGGTGTTAATGTCTTTTATCTATGGTGAATAAACATCATGTTGCTAATTGTATTTTCCTAAACTTCGTCCATCATATATGCAAAAATCTATCGTTGAAGAACTCAAAACCTTTGTGGAATATGCACCCCCCTAGATTACTATCAGAAGATTGCACTCCATTTCGTCTCTTTGCAAAGGATGGAGTTTAATATTATTTTTTCTACCACGTCCTTCATTGATACTACCCAAATGTCCCTTCCCTGGAAAATGCATTTGAAATCCCTTATATACTTATCATGTGTGAAGGGGTGTAACCCTATGAATCTGCTTTAATTACATTGTGATTCATTAATAGTTAAACCTATTATCTTTGTTTATTATAGAATTAATTTATATTATCATTTCTTATATAATATCATTAATCATTTATTTATATATTTCTATACTATCATAATAATAATTATATATCAATATTATATAATAATGCTTGATGCACTACTATTAATATTTATATATGCAATATTTATTTAATAATAGTGTACATAATTTATTAATAACATTATTGTTATTATTATGTGTACAATTGATATCCATGAATCTTGATTACCTTACTAATATTATCAATCTTTTATTTATTATATTTTAATACTATTATCACATTATAATTATACTATAATATCATATTGTATGATAATAACATTATTATATTATTATTATTAGTATTTTATTTATTAATAATGATTTGACCTTTAATATTACCTTATTACCTTAGTAACGTATTATTATTATATCAATAATATATTATTATTTATTCTTTAATAATATATTATACAATTAACAATATATCAATATTTCTTTTAATATGTTATAACATTAAGAAATAATATATTTATTTATTCATAATAATTTACTTATATTACCCTAATTAGGGGACATGACAATATATGCATTGTTACTTTGTTAACATTGAACATGCAAATCTTATGATATTAAGCATGATTAACCTTAATTAACTTAGTTGCAAAAACATAAAGCAAATAACATGAACATATGAGACACCAAGATTTAACGTGGAAACCCAATTTGGGAAAACCACCAATTGCAACTAGTTATTGTGTTTCACTCTTCTAAAGTGAGCCCTATTAGGAGCCAACCCTGTTAAAGGTTACAAAACACATTGTTAGGTGTGACCCTGTTAAAGGATTTAGATCACCCTATTAGGAGTGGCCTTGTTAGAGGTCTTCAGACACTTCAATCTAGAAATGCCACCTTGTTAAAGAATTTGACAAATAGTTCTTAAGCTAACTCTGTTAAGAGTTTTTGACTCACTACTACAAGTATTAGAGTAAAAATGACTTGACCTAATTGTTGATGCAACTGACTTGTTGATTTCAGATCTCTGTTATGGCTTGATTACTTGATCCTTCTTGATCAGAATGCTTTGCATCTCAGTCAACAAGGATACTCTACTTATCCTTCTAATTTGCTTCCTCTATTCATCTTCTTCTCTTCTACATGTTCTCTTTTCAATCCTTGACCCTATATTTATATGAATTACATTGTCGATTTGGCTTGAACATACTTAGAAATATTCAATAATCGACCCTTGAGTCGGCTAGAACAAACAAATTAATCCAACAAATTCAATATACTGAAATAGAAAAATCCTTTGTTAGCCGACCTAACTCAATCAACACTAACTCAAAAAAGATTTTTCTTTGTTAAGCTCGATTAACAATACATCCTAAACTACATTTCCTTTGGTAATCGAGTGAGCTCGATTAACACTTGCTCCATGCCAACTTTCCTTGGTTAACTGAGTGAGCTCGGTTAACACTAAACTTATGTGAACTTCTCTTTGGTTCCCGAGTGAACTCAGTAGACACTGACTTCTAAACTTTGTAAACTCTAGAATGCTCAGCGGATACTGGAAACTGTCTTCATTGCCTGAGTGAGCTCTGCAAACACTAATTGGTAAAGACATGAAATTTTGTGTAACATCAAAGAAAATATACAATTGATCAATTATTTTCAACAAGATCATTAGTTATGCTTTTTGTATAATCCATGTTGATATTATGTACTTGTTAGAAATTTGTTCAGCAATCCCCTTGGGGTTTGTGACAAGGGTTTAACCGCCTCTTATGTACTATAAGTTGAGTGATTGTACTAGGTATTGATAGATCGATCTTTTGGTGCAATGACAACCCCACTCTAACAAGTGGTATCAGAACTCGATCACAAGTTCGAATTCTCAGACCCTCGGGTAATGTTGAGGGGGATATTGTTAGAAATTTGTTCAGCACTCCCCTCAGGATTCGTGACAAGGGTTTAACCGCCTCCTGTGTACTATAAGTTGAGTGGTTGTATCAGGCATTGATAGATCAGTCTTTTGGTGCAATGGCAACCACACTCTAACAACACTTTCTTATACTATATTGATGTGTACTAACCCATGTATTAGGAGTCGCTTCAATTTTTGCTATGAATATATTACTAATTTATGTTGTTCATATATGACATATGTATGAAGAGCTCGAAGGATATTGTATTACTCATATGTGAGGCTCATATGATGTCCCAATTCTCCCTCCATTGATTGTTACTAATGACATTACATGTATGTACGTATGTATACATATTCTTAGTTGTCATGGTGCAGTTTTGAAGTGTAGACTCCACCCAGACTCCATCTGGTTTACAAATCTAAATGTGCTTTCACATTCTCCATGGCGATTGAAATGGGAGAAAACATTAAGGCCCAATACTAGTCTAGCCATCATTCAATTTCAAGAATAATCATGTCTTCTTGATTGTCTTAGAAATCAAGATTCGGCTAGAGAATTGGAAAGACATTTTCATGCGGCAACACCATCTTGCTTCATCATAGATGACTCATCAATCTTTCTTGTTTGAATCCCTAGCAAAGTTGCTAAAAATATATTGGTAAACAGATTTGTCACTTGAAAGATATGTGGTTTTTCCCAATGGAATGTGTGTGGAAAATCAAAATCTCCAACACATGGATAGGCCCTTGGTATACAACCTTCTTCTGTGTTAAGAGGGGCAACTCCCTCGTAAGATATAAGTGTTGATTTTTCAACAAAAATGTATTCAAACTTTGAAAGACAGAAAGAAAGCTACTTATGACCAATGCACCAAGTGATGCCAAAGCTTTCATAGATTAACTTAAACTGCTAATAAGAACAATCAAGAGCTACACCTGAAGGCTATCATTGGCACAATGTTTGATTCAATAATAGCTAAACATTTGCATAATACCATGAAAACACCCATTACTAGAAAGAATAAACACTTCAAAAGTTCAAATTTTGTAGAAAGAGAACTCAAAATGTGTTTTGTTTTATTTCCTTATACCAAGAATATAAGAGAAATTTATGATTACAACAACAATATCTGTAAACACTTTCTAAAAATTGTCTTGCTACCAAAACTCCAAAATAAGTTTTCTCTAATTCACCAAAGTCCAAAAAGTCCCTTTACAAAGAAAAATGATCCCTTATATAGACATGAGGTTAAGAACTACCCTTCTATGATTAATATCTACCTCCCAATTACATGTTTCTGGTGAGGTTAATTAACCTCTAGCATTTGGGCAAAGAGGTTAAGAATCATCTCCAAAACACGTGTTTTGGGTCTCAAGCTTAACCTCTTTAGTTTTTGGAGGTTAAGGCTTGGGGTTCAAAATACGTGTTTTGAACCTTGTTTCTTAACCTTTTAAAGTTTTAAAGGTTAATGTTTCCATCAAGAACATGTGTTTTGGTACCTTTCATTAACCTATCATAATTTGAGATTTAGATGTTGGATTTTAAAAATTTGAAGTGCTTAGTAGAGCTAGAGACAAGCTGGAAGCATCAAGGCCATAATATCATTAAAAACTGCGATAAATTATACACTCTTTTAAAGCTTGAAATTTGGCACATTTGAATTAGTTGACTCTAGAAGATGAAGTTCTCCCAATCTGTTAGGTACAAGAACCAGGGCAACGTGTGTGTGTGTGTGTGTGTGTGTGGGTATCCAAAAAATTAAGAAGGGAGAATAAGACAAGTGTCTTGTGGTGAGAATTCTCTTGTCATGTAATGATGTATTGTTATCTTGTGATGTAATGATGCAATGATAATGGTTCAACCAAGATTCAAATCAATGTTTGATCCAAATGATGTTATTGTTCATTAACTTGTCATAATTTGAGACTTAGGTGTTGGATATTGAAAATTTGAAGTGCTTAGCAGAGCTAGAGACAAGTCGGAAGCATCAAGGCCATAAGATCATTAAAACCCACAATAAATTATACACTCTTTTAAAGCTTGAAATTTGGCACATTTGAATTTGTTTTGACTCTAGAAGATGAAGTTCTCCTAATTTGTCAAGTACAAGAACAAGGGCAACATGTGTGTGTGTGTGTGTGTCCAAAAAATTGAGAAGGGAGAATAAGACAAGTATCTTGTGGTGAGAATTCTCTTGTCGTGTAATGATGTATTCTTGTGATTTAATGATGCAATGATAATGGTTCAACCAAGAGTCAAATCAATGTTTGATCCAAATGATGTTATTGTTGATTTGGCCCCACCTTTGGTGGACTAAGTGCATGCTATAATACTATGATAATAGTAAACATACGAAATTAAAATTAAAATTTTAAAATATAATTATAATCTTCAAATTCTATTATAATTCCATTTGCATAAATTGTAGCAAAACAAGAGGAAGAAGCAATATAGACCAAAGGCCTTATAGATCATTTCTCTCGATATACGAAAATATTATTTTATCTCCTTTGAGTTTTCCTTTTTTCTTCCCACTTTCACGAGGGACTTGAGGTGCAATTGAAGGGTATTCTATACACTTTGCAAATGGGCTTTGAGCCACCTTCCCTTGTATGCATTATGATTCCTTTAGCTGAGAAATTTGGGGATTCATTTAGGGATGGATGAGAGGTGAAAATCGTAAGATGGTGTAGAGCAAAGAAAGCGTAGCTAAAATGCCTTGCAACTAGTGGAGTAAGGAAATTTGGAGACAAATATATTCCCTTTCAAGCATGTGACAAATACCCGTATGGAAATCAATCTTGATAGCATCATCAATCTTTTGAAAAATTGGCTTCTCCTCAAGATGCCCAATAGGGGAAAATAATCTTGTTCATGCCTAGCATTGAAAAGATGGTACACTTGCACTAAGTCTTCTAGCCTACCATCACTACATTCCTCTTTCACATACTACTTTAGCCACACTAAGAAAAAGACCATAATCTTGAAGATGGCAAACATTTGACCATAAGATGCTCAAAACTTGATAAGGTAAGTTGCGGAGCTCTAGCAGAATGGGATTCTTCTCTAGTAATAACTCTTTTTGTGCTTTGTTCGCTCCAAGATTCCTGCAAAAAAATTTGATTCTGATGGTTAACTAAATGAACCTAAGATTGACTTTTATGTAAGATCCCTCCATGACTTTTCCTTTACTTGCTATATGTCTAGGGCTTATATTGGATATTCCTATGTGTGTGATGGTTTATTTATGATGATTTTTTGAACATTACTACTCATGATGTCATATGATGATGTATGTTTTTTTATGGATACTTTGTTTATGTGAGATCATCAGTTATGATTTTCGTATCATCCATGATGATATTATGTACTTTCTTATGCTATATTGATGTGTACTAACCCATGTATTAAGAGTCACTTCAATTTTTGCTATGATACTAATTCATGTTCATCATATATGACATATATGTATGAAGAGCCCAAAGGATATTGTATTACTCATATGTGAGGCTCATATGATGTCTCAATTCTCCCTCTATTGATTGTTACTAATGACATTACATGTATGTACGTATGTATACATATTCTTAGTTGTCATGGTGCAAGTACCAAGCGTAGACTCCATTTGATTTACAAATCTAAGTGCTTTTAAGTGCTTTCACATTCTCCATGACAATTGAAATGGGAGACAACATTAAGGCCCAGTACTAGTCTGGCCATCATTCAATTTCAAGGATAACCATGCCTTGAGACACCTCAAATTGTCATCACATAACTCTAAATTCCCCTTGATCATTTTCTTGTGGTTTGCTTGAGCTTGTGTTTAATCTTGACATTTTTATTTTGGTATAGTGTTTAATTATTGAATTTAATTAATTATTAAAATATACTAAAAGTATTCTTATTATATTTTAATAATATAATTAATGGTAAAACACATGTATCAAGGAGATTATTACATAGTGTCAAAGATTCATGGCATTCTTAGTGAGTGTCAAGGACATTCTTAGAGAGTGTTAGGGATTGCTCTTAGTGAGGGCCAAGAGATAAGGACATTGTTGGTGTTGAAACACGATAAGGATAATCTTGGAGCATAGCAACACTCAATGAACAAGAATAAACAACAAAATGAGTTAAGTTTTCTCTTTTTAAACTATTCTTAAGATTAATTTTTAATTGATAAGTTTGTATTGATGAATGTAGTACCATTCTAACCTTAAGTTGAAATTGCTACTTCAAGTTCGTTCGATTGGATATTGAATATTAGAAAACCCTTCAATGAAAATCTGCATTGCTTGAAGACAAGCAATTTGAGGAAGGGCATACTATCATGTCCTTGTATTTATAAGATAAAATAATATTATAGAACAAATAATAATCAATTATAAAAATTTAAATAGAGTAATTATTGACAATATTATATTAATAAATTATTTATTAATATAATAATAAAGAATTAAAGAAATTAGAATATAATGAAAACAAATAAATAAATTTACACAAGGGAATCGAGGGAAAAGAATCATACAGCATGAATAATGCAACCTAACAAACACTTGATACCCTCCTTGCAAGCGTAGACGTATGAAGCCTATCATGCACAGTTGGCAATCCAACTTGAACGACTTGGTTAAAATAACTGTGAAGAATTAATAACAAGGGACAGTGATTGGTATTGGCTCGACAATCATTACTTCGGGTAGGCTCCACGAGATCTTAAAACTGAATGTACAATGACTATGAGCAATGATATGATAAAATTTCCATATTTTGGTCATACGATTCAATTGACGGGCATCTTTGGACGGCACAAGAAAGCACTCGGGATTTTGAGAGATTATTGTGAGTGCTGACGGACCTTTTTTATTGATTAATAGATGCGGCTAAGGCAAAAAGTTAAGAAATTGGGGAATGGCCTGAGCGACAATCAACTAGATGGTCGATAAGAGTGACCAAGCAACATGGTCAATTAAAATATACAAGTCAAAACAAGTACTAAAAAACAGGTGGGGATGCAAGTCAATATCAGCAAAACCAAGGTTATGATTTTTTCTAATAATAAAAAACAGCATCAACATGAATTTTATTACAATGGAAGTGTTCTCGAAAAAGTTGCGGAATATAAATACCTTGGCATCGATTTCAACAAAAAACTAAGCTGGTCTAGCTGCAAGTATAAAAGGACATTAGGTGGATGGAAGGCTTTCTACGCTCTTCAGAATAGGTGCCGTGAAGCGGAGTTGTGGGATTGGAAAACTATTCAAACCTTGTTTGGTCTTCTTGTGCTGCCAGTTGTTCTTTATGGGTGTGAATTATGGGCCAGCAGCACTACTATAGCACAATGGAAACAAATCGAAGGAATCCAAAAGCGCTTGATTACAAGCAAGTTTAAAATTAAAAGCATTGTTCCATATGACATCATGCTAAATGAAATGGGGGCTGCGCCTATTGAGGCACTTGCTATGGTTCGCCCTTTAAGCTATCTAAAAAGAATCGAAAAAATGGAAGAGGATAGATGGCCGAAAGTTGTCTTTAGTGACACACTATGTAAGCGAAAAAGGACATGGATGCAACAAAACATCAAGTGGATGAGTAAATGGAATATTCATTTCAATATGTGCCCCACAAGTAATAAAGAAATAAAGGTCTTTGTTATGGAGAAATTCTACAAGAGAAATTGGGGAAGCGAGATTGGGAGGAAGAAACTATATTATATAAATGAGTTCAACCCCACTTGTGATCAACTCGAAAAAGTGTACATAGGAGCCAACATTTCTTGGAGAGCTAAAATTCTTATTGCTCAACTGAGAACCAACTCTCACCAACTTCGTTGTGAGACCGGGCGTTGGAAGAGGCCAAAGGAGGCTTGGGAAGAGAGAATTTGCAGATTTTGCAATTCTGGGAAAGTGGAAACTGAACAGCACTTTATTCTAGAATGTGAGGCCTACAAGGATAGCAGGGATAAATTTGCGGATGCTATATGTGACAGTTCTTGGCATAACCTGTTCAACGAAGAGTACATTGAGCAATTGGGGGGGGCTCATCATTAGTCTACACAAGAGGCGAACAGCGCTACTTAAGTCTGCTTGAGTTGTCTTGCTGTCCCATAGGCTATTTTTGGCCTCGTGGACGTTAAAATTTTATCTATCTATCTAAATACTTACGGAAAGGATGAAGGACAATATAGACGAACAATCATCCTCTAACATGAACAAGGACAGGTAAGCAGGGTTCACACTAATAAATGTCAGACAAGAGAGCCATAAATTTGGAAAGGCCCGAGTCATGTCTTTTGAGACTACGAAACCCTTCATGTGTTTGAAGATATATAGGTATGGAGGTTCGGTTTGATCAATTTGGGGGGCAGAACATTCTATTGCTGATACAACACAATATCAAATTAAATGGCAGAGTATATAATGTGGACAAGAGACCAAAACGGGGAAAGAATTAGATACTATTCATAAACAGCGTTCTGGAGAAGATAGCAAATGAAAATTAGATCGCAAACTACACAGTAACCAGAATTATAAACAATTACAGTAACATAGATTCAGTGAGAACAAAGAACTCTAGTCCAATTACGTCTTCAGTAGAGATATATATATATATATATTCAGAAGAGTAAATGAAGAGTCTTAAGGATAGAGAATCGGGTAGGAGGAGAGATTGCCAGAATATAATAAAGAGAAAGGATATTAACTTCAGCATTTAAAAGTCCATAAGATATCAGACCATTACTGCATCAAACATTAACTACGCTTATATAAGTTGCCACGCTAGATTCTGAATTATTCGCTCAGAATTTATTTAAAATTGGTTAAGTTGAAGACTTAACTTATTTGAGATCTAATATATGAATATAATTATAGGCAGTTATAAAGGGAACTCATCCTTTATATCCTTTCTGTCATACCTGATGCAGAAGAAGCTATAAGTATATCGAGTGCAAAATTATCTATAAACCCAACTCGTTAAGATTGCATACATTTGAGGAGCATAAATATTAATCATTGGCATATCATTGGAATTATATTATCAATTCAGAAGTTGATAGTGAAAATCAAGATTCTAATTCATAATAGGAAGAAGGTATTTTTATAGGTGTCCCTTAATTCTATAGTACATCCAGACCAGGGACATTTCACATGCATTTTATCAAAATCGGGAGGCTATCTTGTTTCCTTCTAGGCTTTCTTGCCATGCCAATGATACCCAGATTGTGTCAAGTTACATATAAAAGCAAACTTTTCTATAAAAGCAATTGAAAGAGTAAAATGAACTTGTTCATCTTATCAGAAAATAATAATATAGTCCTTGAAGAAATCATATATGTTACAATGTGCTCAAAATGGAGCTGTATTGAGCTCATGCTAAATTATTTGATATTCTTTCCTGCAAAAATTCTGTACCCAGATGGTATGCAAACAACATAAATAGAATAACAGACAAAATTGGAGGCAGCTCAATCCAATTAGTGCTTTACATTAATTATTCCCACTCTACAGTGGATGGAGGTTTTGAAGTTATGTCATATACAACTCGATTAACTCCCCGAACGCTATTGCAAATCCTTGCAGAAACTTCAGCAAGGAACTTTGGGTCAAACTGGTACCTGTAACTCAAATAATTATATGCAAGTTAGCCCAAGTAAATTAACCATTGTAACAAATAGTTAGAAAACAAGGTATACAAGCACTGAAAACAGGATCAGATTCGAGATAAAAGCACCCTTGATCCTAGTTATTCTACCATGTTTGTCTATATATAGTCATATTTGCTAGTTCTGAACCCTAGTCAGATTAAATATTTCCTTGCAACTGTAAGAACTCATTTGGTATTACAATAACAATTTTAAAAGATCATATAAGCCCAAAGAGAAATGGCAGAGAAACTGGAAGGAGAAACACACCAATCTGCAGTCATTCCATCTTCACTAGTTATGGCTCTCAATGCAACTACGTGAGAATGGGTTCTTTGATCACCTTGCACACCAACACTCCTCACAGGCAAGAAAACAGCAAATGCTTGCCAAATTGAATCATATAGTCCTGCATCTTTGATTGAATCAATGAATATCTCATCAACCTGTCCAATGGAGTACCATACAATCAGAACTTTAGGCAGGTATCATGAAACAGTGATTGGTGCATTTACATTAGTCATATATGCATACCAGGCGTAATGTTTCCAGAGCATTCCCTTCAGTGACATCCCCTAAAATGCGCACAGCTAGACCAGGACCAGGGAATGGATGGCGCTTAAGAAAAGCCTGAGGTACATTCAGAAGTTCTCCTAGCTTGCGCACCTGTCAAAATTTCATTATAGTCATCAATCCAAGGTTATAGTAAAAAAATAAGCTAATACTGAAAGCACATTAGAAAAACAGTCACTCATTATTGAAATGAAGAATATAAAACGAAGAAACATGATAGAAAAATATTGAAGAAAAGATACCTCATCTTTGAAAAGCCACCTAAGTGGCTCAATAAGTTTCAATTTCATATCCTCTGGAAGCCCTCCAACATTGTGATGGCTCTTGATTGTGTGGGAATGATTTCTCCCACTCCCTGGTGGTGGACATGACTCAATTACATCTGGATAAAGAGTGCCCTGTACCAAAAATTTAGGCTTTTGCCCCAATTTGTTTTCCAGATTTGAAGAGAATTCATCAAAGATATGGATAAATTCCCCTCCAATGATTTTTCGCTTTCTTTCAGGATCAGTTACACCTTTCAGCTTACTAAGAAATAGACTTGCTGCATCAACACAAGTCACTGGCAAATGAAGCTCACTTTCAAATGTGGCCAGAACGCGTTCTTTCTCCTTATACCTGACAGAAAGCCAAGACTCAATGTCATTCTGAACTATAACAACTTGTCACATTCAAATAATTCATATGAAGAAAATGAGAAACTCAATTCTTCTAATCTAACTTCTCTTTAAAAATTGATACATCATTCATGCTCTTTAGCTCACCTCAGAAGCCCATTGTCAACAAAAACACAGTGAAGCCTGTCTCCAATTGCTTTATGCACAAGAGTTGCAGCAACTGTAGAATCAACACCACCTGATAATGCACAAATAACATGGTCTTTTGGTCCAACCATAGTTTTAATTGTTTGGATTTGCTCTTCTAATACATCTTGTAGTTTCCAATCAGTCTGAATGCCACAAACACTGAAAAGAAAATAGTGTAGTGTCTTCATCCCATTTACCGAATGGGTCACCTGTACAACATGTTTTCCAATTTATAAATATATGTACAAAGAAATGCAAGGAATATAAAAAATTAAATCATTTGATAGTATGATACTTCATCATTGATAAAATATTAAACATCAGATACAAATGAAAGCATTTAACATATAATTTTGGTTATCAGAGGGTATCAGTGAGTTGAAAGGTCAAACTTTCTGCCTAAGTTTTAGATATGGATCACCTTCACATGTTAAAACTCAACTAGTTCCAGATATATCTCAACAACCAATAGAGGCGGACATTCAACAGAAATCGTATATAACTTTTTAAATAACGAACCCTTGAATTTTCATAATTTCAAAGTATACCCAATTCTGTACATCCCTGATTAAACCTTTCGCTGTAGGGAATGCATGTTTTGTTCAACTGGAAGCATTTATACATGACATCCAATCAATTGATCACTCTTGCCAGATGTAAGATTGGTTGCACTGCGAGAGCTTGCAAATTGCTGCTTCTCCAGGATAACAGAAATATGTTCAAGATGAAGATGTTTCTTGGATAGGGATATTGTGAATATATAGACTAATTAGCTTGAATAAGTAAGAGTAAATGTGGCTTAGGAAAGATGAGGTGACTGTCTAGTACTGAAGGCTGCAGGCTAAATTTTCATTCTTTTGCTTGGATATGCCATTATCTCATTAAAAATTGTGCAAGCAAGTTGTATTTTCTGCTTTTTAATGTCAATATTAGTGTTTTTGTACATGGAGGCTTTCAGATGTCCAAGGGCTGTGGATGCTCTGGTCCTTCCACAGTCCTGGGATGCACTTCATGGACGCATCCAGAGAGCACTCACTTCTGCATCTAAGCCTCCAGAGAGAGCATCAGTAACTTAGTATATCGGGTTTGTGCATGGAAAGGTTGAATTACCTTGTGCAACAGCATCTTCCAATACAAAGAAGCAGATTTCTAAAAGAGAACTGCAGTTTTTCCTTTTCAGCAGCAGATTCTTTATGGAAAAAGCGATGGAAACATGAGAAAGTGGAAAATCTAAGAGCTAGGGTTCATGCTCACTGCTCTAGAGGAGTTAGTTTCAGTGTTTTATCAAGAGACTTTTCCCCTATCTTTAAGGCATGTATTCACCATTATTTTTCTAAAAGATCTTTCTCTTTGTTTCTGAATATTTTCCCTGATTCACAAGGTTTGCATGGCTAAAACTATTTAACTATTCTAAACTAAAAGCATGATGGTTATGGAAGAGGGTTTTACTCACTGTTCAACAGGATTTTGATGGTTCATGATCAAACATACACTAATTATTTGTTAAGGTCAGTACATTGTCTAATCAAAGGCCACATTGATGATAAGTAATTTGCTGCAAGATGGAACAGCAGCAGGGCATAAAAATCTACAACCCCGCCCATGCAGGAGGTTTCATTTTCAATGAGTCTAGAAGAGTTGATTCCATCATTTAATTGCATTGGACAACAATATTTGTTTTAACACAGTGCATGGACAGTGAGATCTAAACAAGAACAATAAATTCTTTTCAGATCAACGGATCTATGAGTTAAAACAGCAGCTCTTAGTTAAAACAACAGCATCTCATGGGTATGAATAGCTGTTTGTGTGAGGGAAAAGCCATTTCCATGCATAAAAAGAGCAGCTGTTTCATATGAAAAACAGCATGAATGCATTCAAAGATCTTGACTCTGTCATAATGAACAGAAGAGAATGGCAATAGTGCCATGTTGAGAGCAGTCACGAGGGACAGAATTTTGTTCATTGACAGTAATAGTCAAAGAATTTCATTATCAAGCATATGGAAGTGATCATAGAATGCAATAAAAAGCAGTGTCAAAGAACCTTACCATAGCGCTAATGAAATATTTGGACATTAGATAGCATGCATGATCAAGAGGCAAGATACTGAGATTGGGGTCAGTGATAAAATATTAAAGAGAAGAGGTTCAATGCAAATACAACAGGTGTCAATGCCAGGGACATACTAATAGAAAAAAGAAAGACACGTTCATCTAGCAATGTGATGAATGCAGTCATAAAGCATATAAAATGAAAAGACCGCCCAGTTAACAATGAGAAGGAAAATGGATTTACAAGTTCAATGAAGGCTCTATGTTGTTTCAAGAGAAATGAGACAGATGCTTTTGTAAAGAAGAGGTGAGCATGCTAGTGTTGTGACTGCTACAGCCAAATGAAAAATGAAAACATGATCTAGTCCAAGCCAAAGGGCATTCATGAAGAACACATGGAAAGGGCAATTCACAGAGGTGCATGAGCAACAGTAGTGCAGTTATGACAGTTATCAAAGACATTCGAGGTTGTCATCAAGAACAAGGAGCAGTCACTACTGTCATGACTACGGTACAGACAGTAGAGTTGTTTACAAAGACAGTGCTATTGTTGTGAGTATGAAGCAAATGCATTGATATTGCATGGTGAACATACTGAAGATCAAAAGATAGGGCCAAGAACTCTCTCTGCTTAAAGACACTGTTACGGCAAGAAGAACATTGCAGATCAATGGTGATGACAGATCAAGGTATTAAGAAGCGGTGACTGCTGAAAACAGTGCAGTGACAGTGAATGATAGCCATGGAGAGCAGAGAATCAGTAAAGCCATGTCACAGATATAATAGGTAAAGGCACTGCTATGAAGAAAAAGCCATCATAGGGGTGAGATCAGTGAGTAAAACAGGCATGCAATATCATCATATAGGTCAATGACAGAGATTCCTAGATAACGAAAACAAACATCATGGTAACAAAAGAGTGATAACAGGTACACTATTAAAGCACTCTAAAAATAGTAAGGAACATGAATTTCAAAAGGTTGGGACAGTCATTGCACTGTAAATTACAGTCCTTGATGACTTAGAAGTAGTCATTGTGAAGAAGGTTCAAAAAATTGATCAATATAGTGGTCAGGTGAGTGAAATAATTGCAGTCACATTGATCAAAGTACTGTCAGACTCACAACTGTAGTATGCACGGGAAAAAGGGCATGTCACTATCATATAGTGAGCAAAAGAAGACATCACTGTCGCATAGAGCAAACAGAGGTCACTGTTATGAAATCAAAGCACAGAAAAGAATATTAGTGAGTTGATAACAATGTGATCAGAGGCAACTATTTGAGTATTTAGTTCTTGCAGCAGTTAGGGTCCCAAAAAATGGAAATTTGAAGGCAAATGGAGCAATTTATTTCGATTTAAAAGAAGTTTTTGAGACCATATTTGATAACTTTCCTCCATTTTTGCCTCTTGTTTTTGGAAATTTTCAGAGATGCATGACCCTGAAGACTTCTTTGGCAACTTTGTTTTTCCTTCTTCTGGATTTGAAGGAGCTTCATCCAGTTCTGGGTCAATCTCACCTTTGGTTCCATTTCAGATCAATTGAAGACCTTTCTAGAAGGCAAAAAATTGTAATTATTTTCCTCGGTTCCCTCTTTTCAGTCTTTTGCATGTGCAAAAAGAAAAAATGTATTGAAACTCATTTTCAAGAAACATACATTTCAGGAGTTTTTCTTCTGTTACAAGTCTGAAAGTATGCTATTTTGAAAATGAGTTTCAATACATTTTTGCATTTTGCACATGCAAAGGACAGAAAAGAGGGAGGTGAGGAAAAGAATACAACTTTTGCCTTATAGAAAGGCCTTCAATTGATGTATAATGGAACTTAACGTGAGACTGATCCAGGACTGGATGAAGCTCCTTGAAAAGAAAAGAAAGTTGCCAAAGAAATCTTCAGAGTTGTGCATTTCTGAAAAAGTTCCAAAAACAAGATGGAAAAATGAAGGAAACTTGTCAAATATGAGCTCAAAGGACATCCAGTGGTTAAAACTGACCAGATCAGATAGTATTGTCAAAGAAAGATGATCTTAAGAATGCTGAGGAAAATACTTGTGACATAACCTTACATTCTGAGTTGCTAGAAAGTTTGCATCAAAAAGGCTACAGCTTATGGAATATAGCATTGAAAGTCATCTGGAACATATAAGTGCGAATCGGCATGCCCGGAGAACTGCTTGTACTGTTCAGTTCAAAAGTCTTCCATACATTTTTTATTGTTGGTTGGTGTGTAAATCAGTTATTTCAGCTTTTGGAAGCAATACCCATACACATCTAGTGGCTCTACAAAGAATATATATTCTGCGTTCAAAGAGACAAGTGCTTGTATGTTTCAAAACAATCTTCTCTTTTAATTTTCAGCTCTTTGAATGAATAAAGATGTAAAGTTTTCATGGACAGTGCGTATATCTATTACAATAATAGATAGCTTCTATTATTATCTATTATTATTTAATGGTTGTCCATTTGTAATCTGTTGTAAATATTAGACTGTTTCTAATATTTAGTTAGCTTGTAGTTATCTGTTAGTTTTCTATTAGCTAGAATAAATGTTTCTATTCTTTACTACCGTATCCCAAGGAAACACCGTTCATTCTTTTTGTATATATTGATCTATTATTCATTGTTAATAATAAGCAAGCATTTTAACAATTACTTTGTAATATGGTATCAGAGACATAAAAATTCAAAAACATTATAATTTCTCTTTAGAAATTATTTGTTTAAATTTTTCAAGATTACTTTTCCTGGAAAATTCGAGGCAAAATAGCAATGTATTTTGTGGAACCCATCTAAGATTTCAGACGATTTTACAGATTCTTGGTGGATTTTTCGAAAGCTCAATTGGATTGTTGTTTTTTTTTTAGTACCTCAATTTTTGGGCCAACAGATCTTGAATCCGACAACGTATTTTTTGTTTGTTTTTCGAGCTCTCTTTTGGGTATGTGCCTTCATTATTTCTGGGTCTTCCTTTTTTGCCTCAAGTACGTGCCTTCACAATTTTTCACACTTTTTCACTAGAAAACGTGTATGGCATCTTTGACTGATATTCTACTCAAGGGCAATTCAAAATTCAATGGTCAAAATTATGGCACATCAAAGCAGCGGATTCTAACAATCTTCGAATATCAAAATATTGATCAAACTGTTTTGGGTGTTACAAAGCATCCAACTACAGCTGGTATTGCTCTGAGTACATGGCATCTAAAAAATCGGGAGGTACTGATGCTTCTCAAATTATCCGTAACTGATAATCAGCTCCCTCAAATTCCATCTAGCAAAACAGCTATTGAAATATGGGAGCATCTTAAGAAACTTTATGAGACTTCAAACAAGATTTCAGACAAAGGCAAAGCCTTCTTTCTCAAGAATACTCTATTTTCTATTATCATGGATGAGCGTTAACTGCTCCAAGAATACCTGAATAGGATTCAGGTTATCCGTGATCAGTTGTTTACCATTGGACGCAAGATGGAGGAAGAGGACATTCTGGTCATAACCCTCAAGAGTTTGCCCAAGTCCTATGAGCATTTTATCGAGACTCTCAACATCACTTCTATGAGTGATGATGTGAAGTTCATAGATCTTTGCACACTTATGCTTCAGCAAGATCCATGAAAACAACACTTTGATAGCAGTTCTAGCTCCACCTCCATGAGAGCAAGTCTTTGCCGCTAAATCCTTTTAGAAGGATAAAGGCAAGTCTCAGCAGAAGTCCTCTACTCCAGCTTTAGAAGGCTCCAAGAAAAAGAACATTCAATGCAATTATTGCCACAATTATGATCACATGAAGGTTGAATGTCGAAAACGCTTAGCTGCCCAATCTAAGCAATAGCTGCCCAATCTAAGCAATCAAGTTCACAGCCCAAAGTGAACAGTGCAGCGCACACTGTAATGGAGCTCAAAATTCTTTTTCCTTCATTTGACAAATCATGTTAGATGATCCTAAATTCATAAAAGCATCTCAAATCTTTTTACTAGATCCCAGCCAATTATTTCTCCCGCCTTTGTCAATTTTCTTAGGAACAGCAAGGTTGTAATCACAAACACATTAGATACATAGCAGCGTTAGTAAGGAGTGATGCCTAATTTTGATGACTTGAGTAATGAGCGAAATACATTGCAGTGATAAAAACATTACTAATGTCCTAAGAGTGATGGTGATTTGAACATTGTAATGATAGTAAGGATAATGGCCAACAACATAGAAATTGATATTAACATAACTACCGAAATTATATTAATATGGATTGGTATGGGAGGGGTGCGATGAGAGCCACCGAGTTTTTGGCATGCGTCTAGAGCTAGGGCACCCGTGCCCTAGCTCGTTTTTTTGTTTTCTGAGCGCTGCAGCGAGGAATTTGGTGTTTGAAGGGCTATGGATTGGGTGCACCGTCTTGCTGGATTGGGCCGAGTTCTGGAGGAGCCGTCTTTTGCTGCACATGGGAGTCGTTTTGTGCCTCCTGCTGTCCTGCATCATGGGTGCGCAGTGGGCGCTGCTGTTGGGCACTTGTTTACCCACAGCCTTGGTTTGTGTTGTTCTGTGGAGGATGGGGGTGTATAGTTGTAGGTTTAAAGTTGAAGGGATTGGATTAAGGGAGGGGGGGATCTCCCTTTTTGAATCGGTGGTGTTTGTTAATGGCTGAAGCTAAGGGGGAGATTGCAATGAAGAGCTCGAGCATGGATTTTCGAGCGGCTTTAGGCCCTAAAGTGTTAAATCAAGGGATGAAGACTTTTGACAATAACTTGTTCGCTCAAAATTTTGAGACTGTTGATGTGGGGCCATCTAATGGCACAAGGATTACGAAGACCAATGGTTGTCTTGAGAGGTGCAAGGAGAGGCCAAAACTAGTTGTGCCAGTTGAAATGATCGTGAATGATGTTGAATATTATTCGAATCACTCCCTATACTGTAAGTTCTTAGGAATGAGGGTTTCCTTGCAATTCTTGGAGGTTTGGACTCGGAGGACTTGGGAGCCAGAAGGGGAAATGGAGATAATGTTGCTGGCAAACAACTATTTCATGGTTACTTTCAATTGTATTGCTGATCGCAATAGGGTGTTTGAAGGAGGTCCGTATTTCCACAATAAAGTTGGGTTGTTTATCAAACCATGGCATGCTGGATTCAACCACGCAGAGGAGCTACCTAACCGTGTCCCAATATGGGTTCGTTTGCCACTGTTTCCGGTGGAATGATGTCAAGAGGATGTGTTACATCTTTTGGCTTCAGTGCTTGGAATCCCTGTAGGGACCTCATCGCAGACCTTGGGGAAAAAGGTAATGACTTTTGCTCGCATTTGTGTTGAAATTGATCTTAGTAGGCCTCTACCAGATGCAATAGAAATGTGTGTGGGTTCTTATTCTTGGGTGCAGCAATTGGATTATGAAACTCTTCCTTTTCGTTGTCGCCTATGTCGAGAATATGGGCATCTGCAGCGAAGATGCCCAAGGAATAAACCTCGGGAATCCCTTCAGTCACAGCCTGTGAGCAAGCCTCCTGAGACAAATAAAGGGAAGAACATATCTCCTAATGAGACAGGGGCCTCTGATGGTTTTGTTCCGATCAGGGCTCGAAATCGAAATAGGGGTCAAATGAGGTCTTTTAAAGAAAGGTAGGATGATACATTTAACAGGTTTGAGGTGTTGGATGAGCTTTGCCAACAGGAGGTGAACCCGAGTTTGACCAATTTGGATAATGGACTTATGGACTTAGTTCAGGAGGATCCTGTTATCGGGTCTATTATGGATCCCATAGGGGATGAGTGTAGGCAACTGGATGTTGATCAGCAAAAGGGCAATTCAGAGGTGCAAGAACCCTTGGCCATTGTTTCAACAGCAAGTATGGATTCTCCGACTGTTGGGCAGCACATTGGTTCAAGCTCAGCAGCAAAGATTAAGCCTCCTCCCAAATTGGGTATTATGCAGAAGGATATCAAGAAGGGTGGGGAAGAGAAATTGGTGAAACCTGGCCGAAAAAAGGATGTAGAAAAGATTAAATTAGCTGGTGAGAATTTGGTGGAGTCGGGGGCAGTTAAGCCTCTGGATTCTATTTTCTCATGCCCCTTAAAATGATTATTTTATCATGGAATGTGAGGGGTTTGAACAGTGGCCCTAGACAAAAAGCTATTCATGAGTTAGTCAGAAGACATAGTCCGAATGTTCTTTTTTTGCAGGAAACTAAGTTATCTGTGGAGAGTATGCAAGGTCTAAAGACTAGGTTGTGGAGTAATGGAGAATGCCAGTGCATTGGAGCTCATGGTGCTTCCGGGGGTTTGGCCTATTTATGGAATCCTAGAAAAATCCAGCCTCTTTGGTGGATTTCCTCTAAATCCTCTCTGTCCATGATTGCTAATTGCTTAGAGACAGGGGAAGTTATATTATATTCCAACATTTATGCTCCTACTAATTTCCAGGGTAAACAAGTTTTGTGGTCCCATATCAAGCTGATTCGTAGCATGTTGCCCTTTATTTGTGAGCTAGCTGAGAAGCGGGGTGGTAATGGAAGACTGGAGCCTTCTGCACTGCTGCTTCAAGACAATATTAATTCCTTGAACCTTGTGGATATTATACCTATCAATGGTCAGTTCACTTGGAACAATCGTCGAAGTGGAGAGTTTTGTGTTGCAGAAAGGTTAGATCGGTTCCTGGTTTCTTGTTACTGGATTGGGGGGTTGCAATCATCTTGCTCTGAGATCTTGGATTGGAGAGGATTGGATCATTGGCCTATTAAACTTTCTACAGTTTCAACTCGAGTGCTTCGGAAGCCTTCTTTTAGGTTCCAACTTATGTGGCTTCGGGACTCATCTTTGTATGATTTGGTATCTGATTGGTGGAAGAAAGGTATACCAGCCTATGGTACTTCTATGTATATTTTTGCTAAGCTCCTTCAATATGTTAAGTTTGAGCTTAAACAATGGAATCGGTTACACTATGGGAATCTATTCCATGAAAAGGCTTGGGCTCAAGCAGATTTGGATGATATTACAAGAAGGATAAGAGAGGAAGGGGTAACAGTTGAATTGCTTCAGGACGAGGCTCGAGCTATGAGATTGCTTGAAGAATGGCAAATGCGAGAGGAAATGTATTGGAAACAAAAGGCGCAGATGGAGTGGCTTCAGGAAGGGGACAAAAATACAGCTTTCTTCTTCAACTCGGTGAAGGCCAGGAGGCATCTATCTTGGGGTTGGTGAATGAGAGGGGAGAGCATCTTTCTTCTTTTCCATAAATGTTCAGGGAGGCAGTACAGTACTTTGAATCTCTCTTTAGAGAGGACTCGCAAGGGGGGTCTCTTGAGGAAGCGCATGTTCTTTCCTGTATTCCCGCCCTTGTGACCGAAGATATGAATCAGCAGCTCATGAGGGATATCTCGATTGAGGAGCTTGAAGGGGTTGTTTTTAATATGAAAAAAGGAAAGGCACCAAGACCTGATGGCTTCCCCATTGGTTTTATCAAGAGTTCTCGGATATCATCAAATTTGACCTCCTGGCTGTGGTTCAGGAGTCTCAACACAATAAGCAGATGTTAAGGGCTCTAAATGCTACTTTTCTTGCTCTTATCCCCAAGCAGGAGGGGGCTGATAGGTTGAGTCAATTTTGGCCCATCTCTTTATGCAATGTTATTTACAAAATTATTTCCAAGCTTATGGCAGATAGGTTAGAGAAGGGGCTTGCTGATTTGATTTCCGAGGAGCAAAGTGGTTTTGTAGCGGGTAGGCAAATTCTGGATGGGATTGTTATTGCTACTGAGGTCATCCATTCTATGGCCAAATCAAAAGAAAAAGCGATGTTTATCAAATTAGATATGGCAAAGGCTTATGACAAAGTAAGGTGGTATTTTTTGCAGAGGGTTCTTAGTGCCTTTGGCTTTGCAGAAGATTGGACTCAATGGGTTTGGAGTTGTGTTACGTCGGTCTCTTTCTCAGTGCTTATTAATGGGAGTCATTCTGAGCTTTTTGGGGCCTCAAGGGGGCTTCGTCAAGGAGACCCTCTCTCCCCTTATTTGTTTATTCTTTTGGCAGAAGGTTTGGGGAGATGGATTAAACAGAATGTGGGGTCTAGATTTATAAAAGGTTGGAGATGGGGTGGAACTTTACCACCGCAGACTCACCTGCAATTTGTAGATGATACTACTTTGATGGGGATGGCTACAATGAGGGAGGCATCTAATCTTCGTAGAGTCTTGGATGTGTACCTAGCTGCCTCAGGATAGCAGATTGATGAGGGAAAGTCATCCATATACTTCTTCAATACTCCGGGCCCTATTCAACAAAGGATTGCCCACACTTTGAGGTTTCAAATTGGGAATCTTCCATTGAAGTATCTTGGCATTCTCATCTCCGTGAGTAGGCTCCCCAAGGAGTCTTGGCAAGCTATTTTGGACAAATTTAGGGTGAAAGTTAATCATTGGACTCACCGTTGGTTATCCTTTGCTAGTCGTGTCCAGTTGATTAAGTCAGTTGTGCAGGCTTTGCCCATTTATAGATGCATGCTCCAAGTTGCTCCTACAGGCTTCCTTAAGGATCTGGATTCTGTGATGCACCAATTTTTATGGGCGGGCTGCTTGGAGACTTCCAAATGGAGTTTGGTTAAATGGGAAGTGGTGTGTAGTCAGAAGCATTATGGGAGTCTTGGCTTGAGGCAGTCGGCATTGTCAAGTGAGGCTTTGGCTGCTAAACTCTACTGGCGGTGGTGTAATGAGCAAGATAAGAGCTGGGTGATGGTTCTTTCACAGAAGTATCTCCCAGGGATTTCTCATCTTGATATTTCTAGGTATCCACTTGGGGGGAAGGGATCTGTGATTTGGGATACTTTAAAGAAAGGGGCTCAGCTTATTAAGGATGGATTATTTTGGATCTGCAAGAGGGGGGTGGAGGCTCAATTCTGGTCAGACTCTTGGGATGGATTTCCACCAATAATTTCTCAATTTCCTAACTTAGGGATTTTGTGTCAGCGGTTTCTGGAGGCTGGTTGGTCAAGGGTGAGTGATTTTAAGTCTTTTTTTCCCTACGGTCAGCTAGAAATAGCTAAATGGAAGTCTCCAAATGAATGGCCAGTTGTTGATTTACAGGAGGAGTGTGCTATGCTACAAAATATCCTTTCCAGTAAAAGTTGTTGTTCTCTTCCGGAGGACGATGTGCTGGCCTGGTCTCCCAATCCTAAGGGGACCTATACGGTTGCCTCTGGGTACATCAGATTGGTGTCTCATAAGATGGTTCTGCCTGAAGTGCAGTGGTGGAGGAAGGTTTGGAATAAACTATCTTGGCCAAAGTGCAATTGTTTTATTTGGATGTTGGCTTGGAATAAATGTTTGACTTGGGATAATATTAGGAAAAGAGGATTCCATGGCCCTTCTATTTGTGTTATGTGCGGGGCTAATGAGGAGGACTCTTCCCATTTGTTTTTTCGGTGCTCTTTTGCCCTGCAGCTTTGGCATTTTTGGTGGGGAATTTGGGTAGCACCTTGTGGCCATGCTTCCTCCTTGATTGAGTTTTGGCAGGGGATGGGGCAGCCTCCTTCTGTGGCTCCTTTCCTGCAGGAGGTATGGTTTGTGGGGCCTATCTTCTTATTATGGCAGATTTGGCTGGAGCGCAATCAAAGGATTTTTCGTGGTGAGCAACGACTAGTGCAACAAATTTGGCCGAGGATATTGAGCATGATTCAAGAGACCGTGGAGGCTAAGTGTGAAGTAGAATTACCTTTGGGGAAACGTGATACAGAGTTGGTGGAGAGATTGGAGACTTTGGAGTCTTCTTTGGAGTTAACGAGGGCTAGGAGATGGCATCGTGAGAAGCAAAAAATTGATAGGGTTGGTAAATGGCAGCCTCCCCCCTACGGGATCTTGAAGATCAATACTTATGGATCTTCAAGGGGTAATCCAGGTCCGGCTGGTATCGGTGAGATTGGGAGAGATGTTATGGGCTCAGTGGTTTTTATCTTCTCGATCCATGGAGGGATTCAAACCATTAACCTGGTGGAAGGGTTCGCTATTCTTGCTGCTCTTGAGAAAGCTCATGCGCAAGGCTGGAGAAGAATTGTTTGTGAGTCAGACTCCCAAGTTTTGATCAACTTGCTTATTGAGCAGAAAGTGTCTGATGTTAACTGGGAATTGGCTAGGATTGTGCAACAAATTTTGCAAATCAGTTCTTTGATGGAATTGGTGACTTTTGCTCATATTCCAAGAGAGTGGAATAGGGCAGCTAACTGTTTGGCGAAATGGGCTTCTGAGCATGCTGAGGGATGGAGGATTGAGGAATGGGAGTTGGTTCCTCAAGAGCTCTGTTTTGACTTGAGGAGTATTTTGGATGATGATAGGGTGGAGAATGATGATAGATGACGGTGTTGGTTGTTTTATCTCTGTTTGGGATTATCCCTGTGCTTCTTGTTGGGACCTTTGGTTCTAGTTCGCTTTGTATTAATGCTTTCTGATTCTTAATAAAGTTTTTACCCCCTTTATTTCCAAATATTAACATAACTACCAATTAAAGGCTTTTAAAGAGTAGGGATCCAATGACATCTACAGCAAAATCTGGAAACACATAATCATAGGAAAGTTGTGCATTCAGACCAGGTACAAAAGAAGGATATTACATAATGAAGCATTTGTGATAAGTCAAACTGAGCCATATGTTTGATATAGGGTATATTCTTCTCCAATGGTGAAAGCTTGATGTATTAAAGTCTTTAATATGCTTGTTAAAGAAGGTTGAAGCAAGTCTACACATTGAGGCAGAATAAATATATTCATCTTTTCCAAATTTGAGTAGGAATGAATAGAAATGAGTACTGGGGGTGTAACTCTACACATTTTTGGAGCGTGAATAAAGGCAATGCAACATTTGTATAGGCATCTTCAACAACACTAGACTAATAATACATGATGAAAGACACGGCTCACACAAAACAAATAACTAGAGAAGAAACGATGTCGTGAGAAGCTTTGTTATGCCCAGTGCCCAACGTTAATCAACATTGGAACAAAGATTTTGGATTGGAATATGGAAGCCCACACAAAAATATGTGGAATAGAGTCGTCGGAGCCTAGAAGACGAGTACAAAGGAATGATATCGCATATGCAAAATAATAAAAACATTCTAGCATGGGCATTGGGGAGTTCAATAAATATTTGAAACATTATTTCTGCCGCTAAATGTTTGATGAGTCACTATGTCTATCTTCGATTTGTTAAAGGAATACATATTCATAAGACAAAGTGGTGCCCACCGATTAAAAGAAAGATTATGAACCGAATACTACCTATTATGTTTTAATTGAAAGGGTGTCATTTATTAGAAATACAACTTTTAATGCTAAAGAGTCACATTTCTTATTACATGAAATATAAATATGGAGTGACTTCAAAACAACAATCCAAGATCCAAACATTCATATTCTCAAGGAAGAAGCATTTAATATCTACTTGTATGGAGGAACAAGGACTATATTATGACTTTATAATATAAATTCAATTATTTTATTTTTATAATAAAATAAAATGTCTTTTGTTTATTTTTTAAATGGCATGGAGATTTAAACTGTAGATGGTTCGTCCTTTATTAAAAAAAATTGGAATTTTGTATACAATTTAAATGTCGGATAAGTGGACATGGTCATTTAACATCTTGAATGTGATCATCACAAATATTATGAAATATATAATTGTTTCCATATTTGTTTCCAGTTTGTCTCCCTACTAGAGGAGTTAAAGTTCAATCTGGACTAATTTAAGATTGCGTATATATTTGATCTGTTGCATCTTGATTATTTAATTGTTGACAGTAAAGTGTGTAAAACATTATAAAGTTGTATGTGAAAATTCACTAAAGCTGACTCTATTGCCCGAATGAGCAAAGGCACTGGTCTTTCTATTATTGAAGTCAAAAAATCTATATATTCCTTCCTACAAGCATCAAATCCATTATTAAAACCTTATACAATTCATTCAATTCAAACGCTCAGCATCCAATTTTCATTTTAATTGAGTTTGAGGACCTTGCCAACCAAAGAACTCCAAAGCTTAAATTCGCTTTAGAAAAACTCTAAACCAAGTGATCAGGTTCGAGGAGGTCTACCCGCCTAGGTGTAGCGGAGCCTGAAGTGCAAGGGAATCGAGAGGTGATTCTCGTTCGTTGGCCGGAACTAATTGCAGAATCCTATCGAAGAAGTGGCAAGCTCTTGGATTTCCAATCTGCAGTTTTGGGAACTAACACACTAAGCAAACGAAATTTGTCTTTTATGCCTTCATGGCTAAAAGACCTGCAGATCATGTGAAGTTACTTGCCTAGTACATTGATTCAGGTGCCTCTCGTCATTTCATCCACTACAAAGATTGGTCCACTAACTACCAAACTTATATAGATTTTGTTATTTTTGGTGGCAGAGAAGAGTACACTGTTGTCAGCAAAGGCAACATTCAAATTCGGTGTGCTAGGAGGAATCTCATTTAACTCGATGTGTACTACATTCCAAGGATGGAACTAAGTCTACTCTCAATTGCTACGACACTCTCCATAGTTGGATGTCATCTTCAATTCACATCAGTTTGCCACTGATTGAGCGACTCAGTCTATTGTTGCAGTGGGTCTTGAGGATTATGGTCTTTTTAGACTTATTGATTCTAGTAATTCTCGAGACTTAGCTATGGTTGCTTGGTGGTCTTTTGTCAACACACTTTGGCATCAGCAGTATGCGCACTTAAATGTGCATTATCTCTCTCATCTTGCTCAAAAAGAGCTTGTCCTAGGATTGCCAAAAATTTAGACTCAACCAGCTTGGAGTTTGTGATGCATGCTAGGCTGGGAAGCAACATCGCACACCTTTCACCAATGACGATTCATGGCAAGTTTCTCAAGTACTTCAGTTTGTTCATGCCGATATCTGCGGCCCTATGGCCACTCCTTTTGTTCTTGGGTCCAGGTATTTTTTGTTGTTTGTTGATGATTTTAGTAGAAATCAAAAGCATTTAGTAAATTCTAGGAATTTAAACCTTTAGTTGAAAAAGAGTTTGGGAAATCTATTATTGCTCTTAGGTTAGACAATGGGGGGAATTCTGTTCTAATGAATTCTCTAGCTTCTCTAATACTCATGGCATTAAGTGCCAGTTAACCACAGACCACAATAGAACAATGTAGTTGAATGTCAAAATAGAACTATCATCGAGAGGGCTAGATCCATGCTTGAACATACATGTTTCGAAGAAGTTTTGGGCAGAAGTAGTTAACATTGTAGTTTATCTTTTGAATCGGTCACCCACAATGGCAGTCAAAGGTAAGACTCCGGAAGAGGCCTCCTCAAGTTGCAAGCCCAGAATCAATCACCTAAAGGTTTTTGGCTCTCTTGCTTTCGTTTGGATTGCTGATGCATCACACACCAAGTTGGATGCCAAGAGTCAGAAACTCATGAGATGTAGTACAATCGTGATGTAGTCTTTGATGAGCAACGAGGACCATTTATGTTTGGTCCTCTTGTTCCTGATCCACCGGACCAACCTATGAAGGTTCATGATTTGGGAGTTCGGCTTCCATTAGGTCCACCTGATAGGAGGGCTCCAACAGCTCCAGTTACACTAGTGATCCCTATACACACACCTTGCTTTCTCTTGCAAGATCACCTAGATATGCAGATGCTTAACCTAACTTTGATCTTGATTCTTTTGATGAGGAATCTTATCACAGAGCATCTCCAGATACTAATGTTGGTCATTCTCCTCTCCGGCCTAAGTGGTGAGCTAAGACACTTGTTGATCTTCGTGATGATGAGTTCATTGATGGGAGAATTGCTCGGAAAAAGAGAAAACCTACAAAGTCTGTTAACTTTTCTCTCATGGCCAACATTCACAGTGTGTTTGAACCTCAAACATATTTTGAGGCTATAGGAATTCCAAATTGGGAACAAGAAATGTCATTTGAACACCAAAGCCTGTTGAGGAAATACACCTAGGTCCTTTCTAATCTTCTATTGGGGAAGAAAACCATTGGCTGCAAATGGGCTTACAAAACCAAATACAAGTCTGATGGTACTTTGGATAAGTACAAAGCTCATTTAGTTGTAAAAGGCTTTTCTCAGCGTCGTGGCATTGATTATGAGGAGACCTTTGCTCTTACAACAAAGATGAGCACAATTAGATTAGTCCTAGCCATGGTGGCACAATTTGGTTGGAAGGTCTATCAAATGGATGTCAAGAGTGCTTTCCTAAATGATGACCTACGAGAAGACGTCTACATGACGCAACCTCCTAGTTTCAAGGTTGTCGGTAAAGAACATCAGGTTCTCAAATTAGTGAAAGCTTTCTATGGCTTGAAGCAGGCCCCTAGGGCATGGTACATGAAAATTGATAAATGCCTCAATGATCAAAGCTTCTACAGGAGTTCTTCAAACTCAAATTTGTACATCAAGACTATTGACAGTGACATCATCCTTCTGGTTACTTATGTGGATGATTTGATCGTCACTTGTAGTACTACATCTTTGATTCAAGGAATCAAACAGATTTTATGCCAGTCTTTTGATATGACTGACCTTGGACTTGTGCATTATTGCCTAGGTGTTGAGGTTTGGCAATAGCCTTCTAGTATATTCATTTCTCTGTCCAAATACGCCAAGACTCTGTTAGACAAATTCCATATGCAAGATTGCAAGCCTGCATCTATACCCATTGAGACAGGTCACAAGTTATTAGCCAAGTCTGATTCTCCTCCCATTGATGATACTAAATACAAGCAACTAGTAGGCAATCACATCTACCTCTCTGCTACTAGGCCTAATATCAACTTCACAGTCAGCTACATCTCACGCTTTATGACAGCCCCCAAGGTTGATCATTGGATGGTAGCAAAGCGTGTGCTTCTTTATGTGAAGGGCGCTATAGATTATGGACTTCTCTACTCTCATTATTCTAATCCTACACTAGATGGGTTCACAGATTTAGATTGGGCAAGCTCTATTGACGATAAAAAGTCAACTTTTGGATATGTGTTCAGTTTGGGATTCACCGCTATCACATGAAGTAGTAAGAAGAAGTAAGCAGTTTCTCTCTCCTCCACAGAGGTTGAAAACAGAGAGATAGTTAAGGCAGGATGCGAAGTTGTTTGGCTTCATTCGATGATTGGGGATATACAAATGTTACCAGCAGAACCAACCACTTCGTTTGTTGATAATGAAGGCATTATCAAATTAGCATAGAATCCAATCTTCCATGAATGAACCAAGTAGGTGGATGTTCACTATCACTACATAGGAAAACTGGTTGAAGACAGGACAATAGAATTGCAATATGTTCCTGCAACGGATCAAACTGCAAACATTCTCACCAAGACTCTTTGTCCTGATAAGTTTGTCAAAATCAAAAGACAGCTTGATGTTGTAGATAAATTAACCATTAAGGGAGGGTATTACGATAATAGATAGTTTTTATTATTATCTATCATTATTTAATGGTTATCTATTTGTAATCTATTGTAAATATTAGAATGTTTCTAATATTTAGTTAGCCTGTAGTTATCTGTTAGTTTTTTAATAGCTAGAATAGAATGTTTCTTTTCTATACAATCGTTTCCTAAGGAAACATCGTTCATTCTTTTGTATATATTGATCATTGTTAATAATAAGCAAGTATTTTACCAAGTACTTCATAATTATATCCACCACCATATTATGAAAATGCTATCCATGAAGTTCCTTATCAACCATATCCAAGCAACCACAAAACTGGTTTTAGTCAAAGTACCCTTGTTACAACAGTGAATCAACACACTAAATATGTTTATCACCCACCTGTTCTTGCCCAATCTTCTAATCATCCCCAAAATTCTGAGATAAGTGACGTTAAAAGTATATTGCAAGACTTCAACAAGCAAATGGATGATATCAAGAGGCAGAAAGATTTCGATTTGCAGCAGGGTGGATGGTGTAGACACCTAAATCTGATCATATAAATTCGTAATCAAATTTGGTCATCTTTTAAAGTATATTTTAATTAAATATTTAATATTTAATTATTTTAGTGCTATCTTTAATTAATTAATTTTATTTATTAATTATAGCCTAAATTAACAAACAACCAATAGTCTAATTTATTAATCAAATCCCCCTCCTCTATTAAATTAAATAAATGCAATACTCATTTAATTTAAACTCCAAAAACCCCTCTCTATTTAATTAAATCCCTCCACCCACAAACTCATCCTCTAAACCAAGAGTTACCCAAACTCAACTCTGGTGCAAGAGCACCTACATAAAGAGTTTTTTAATTTTTAATTTCATTTCCACATGTACATATGTCCATCATGCATTAGGTTGTTGCCGAGTTTCAATCATTGCCGAGTTGCAGCAATTGTTGAGTACTAGTAATTTTGCAGTTCAAGCCAAGTTCAAGTTATCCCACGTCATGTTAACACTCGTTTTCACGTGTTATCCCATCTCGCTCTACAATGTGTGTCAAGTTCCACAGTGTGTGCCAAGCTCTCCTTCATGTGTCGAGTTACCTAGTGTATGCTAAGTGACTCTTCATGTGCCGAGTTCTCCTGTTGATGCCGAGCGTCAGTATTTTGGACGTGATTTTTGCATTTTTGGCACAAGCCAACTTGCAGGATTTCTTTCGATCGCGACATTTATGATAAGATCTTGTCTTGAGATGTATCCAGACCATTGTTGGGTCGGCCTTTCTACTTTGTAACGATCTAGAATGTTCTCTAAGCTGTTTTGGCACGAGATCTTTTCTTGGGATGTGTCCTGACCGTTGTTGGGTGGCCTTTCTATTCTGTAATGATCTAGAACATTTTGTTAGTCATTTTGGCAAGTATAAATAAAGTAATTGGGCTTAGAGTTAGGGCATATCAATAGAGATCATTAGAGATCAGTAGAGAGGGGTAGAGATTGGAAGATTAGGAGTCTGGAGTAGAACACGAAAATTCAGAAAGTTTGTTGCATATGTGTTTGGAACTAGATCTTAGATCTTGAATGTATTTTGTATCTGGCTGTAACCCAGAAGGCCTTAGAGCTGGGCATGTATGTTGATCATTTAATGAATCAACAAAAGAATATTGTTCTCTCTCTCCCTCTGGTGCCGGTCACTCTCTGTGTGTTTGTTGTTGTTGTAGCACTTAGTTTTTTCTCTGCATCATTATTGGTATCAGAGCTCAGCAAAAAGTTTGGGCAAAGGTGAGTTTGTGAGATTTTGTGGGTTGTGACGGGTTGAGAAGAGAACCTATAGAGTGGCCAAATGACTAGGTTGAGTGGAGAGAACCTAGATAGGAGAAAATGGTCACAAGAGGAGATTTATCTCATGATAAGAGGATACTTTTAGATGCATGGGTTTCATATTGTGATTTTCAGAAAAAGAAAAGAGAGGAAGAGAAAAAAAAAAAAAAAAAAGAGAAGAGGAAACTAGGATGAATCAAGAGATAGAAGAGAAAATAAGATTCCTAATGAGAGAACTTAAAAAAGGGAAAGAAAATTTAGAGAGAAAAAAAGAGGAATTGAAGAAAAATATGGAAAATGAAAATAATAATTTGGAGCAGCCATTCATTAAGGATACAAAGGTATGTGAAGATGGAACAGAGAACTTGGTTACCAAAGAAGAGAAGAGTTGTCCATTGGAAGGACAAAATGAAAAATTGATGCTGATATAAAAAAGTTGCAGCAAATAGTTGTCGATGAACCTTATAATAAAAAGGTTCTTCAAGATACAAAAGAGGTTGAAGTGGTAATTGTTGTTGAGCCTTGTGATGAAAAGGTTCATAAAGATGGAAAAGAGATGGATGTGATGGTTCTTGATGGAACCAAGAGATGGCATTTGAAGTTAAGAAAGAAGGTGGTATGGCCTATCAAAAGGTCAATAATTGCAACAAGGCAAAAGACTCATGATGTAGCCGAGAGAATAGAGAAGGCTCAAATAGTGATGAATTTGTCTCCAAGCATGAAGATATTGCAGCATAAAAACGTTGTAAAAAAAGATGCAAAGGTTCCTAGAGCGAACCAAATTGATGAATTGATATTTGATGAGGTCTCATTTAATTTTTCTAATCCATTTATTGCAGGTTTGCAAGAGTTCTACCTGAATTCTTATGTGGAAGAGGTTTATGAAAATATGAAAGTT
Organism: Cupressus sempervirens; assembly: GCA_028749045.1. NCBI lineage: Eukaryota > Viridiplantae > Streptophyta > Pinopsida > Cupressales > Cupressaceae > Cupressus > Cupressus sempervirens. The sequence goes on from CM053786.1 coordinate 577,327,706, forward strand.
GACTTGGGTACTTGGCAAGAGTACAAACCACAAATACCAGGGAATTGGAAGACAAGAAAGAGGAAGGACAATCCAAGGGATTTGGATTCTATTGTCCCCGGGTGTATGGTGCAGGAGCACCTACATAAAGAGTTTTTTAATTTTTAATTTCATTTCCACATGTACATATGTCCATCATGCATTAGGTTGTTGCCAAGTTTCAATCATTGCCGAGTTGCAGCAATTGTTGAGTACTAATAATTTTGCAGTTCAAGCCGAGTTCAAGTTATCCCACGTCATGTTAACACTCGTTTTCGCGTGTTATCCCATCTCGCTTTGCAGTTTGTGCCGAGTACCACAGTGTGTGCTAAGCTCTCCTTCATGTGCCGAGTTACCTAGTGTATGCCAAGTGACTCTTCATATGCCGAGTTATCCTATCGATGCCGAGCGTTAGTATTTTGGACATGTTTTTTGCGTTTTTAGTGCGAGCCGACTTGCGGGATTTATTTCGATCGCGAGATTTATGATAAGATCTTGTCTTGGGATGTGTCCAGACCGTTGTTGGGTCGGCCTTTCTATTTTGTAACAATCTAGAATGTTTTGTAAGCTGTTTTGGCAAGAGATCTTTTCTTGGGATGTGTCCTGACCGTTGTTGGGTCGGCCTTTCTATTATGTAATGATCTAGAACATTTTGTAAGCTGTTTTGGCAAGTATAAATAGAGTATTTGGGCTTAGACTTAGGGCATATCAGTAGAGATCAGTAGAGAGGGGTAGAGATTGGAAGATTAGAGGGAGTTTGAGCAGAACGCAAAAATTCAGAAAGTTTGTTGCATATGTGTTTGGAACTAGATCTTAGATCTTGAATGTATTTTGTATCTAGCTGTAACCCAGAAGGCCTTACAGCTGGGCATGTATGTTGATCATTTGATGAATCAATAGAAGAATATTGTTCTCTCTCCCTCTGGTGCTAGTCACTCTCTGTGTGTTTGTTGTTGTTATGGCACTTAGTTTTTTCTCTACATCAAACTCATGCACTAAATATTACTCTATTAATTAAATAATTCATTTATTTAATTAAAACTCATGCACTAAATATTCCTCCTTTAAATAATTCATTTATTTAAATAAAACTCATGCACCAAATATTCCTCCTTTAATTAAATAATTCATTTATTTAATTAAATATCATGCACCAATAATTCATCTTTTAATTGAATAATTTATTTATATAGTTAAGTTCACCCATCAATCTTTTGTCTCACAAATCATTCACCTTCGGAGTAGAATTATTATACCGTTTTGAGAGCTAATTACTTTCAAAGCGCTATTTGACGATACTCAAATTTTCCATGCATCTATCAAATTAATCCATTGAAGCTTGAGGCCACACTTGAGCATACATCTCCATCCTTTGGACACATCTATCATTGATATAAGCTTCGAGTGCTCTCCTTTGGTTTGCATCCTTCTTATTTGCTTTTATTGTCTAGTCTATATGTTGATATGTAATTAGTGTGTGAATGTTTTCAATTGCTTAATGTTCTTTGCACTCTAGTTTTCATAGCACGCAGATGGATTTATCAAGTGTATCTTCATGAGCATGCATAGTTGGATTATCAAGCTTACCTCCGTGATCAAGAGTTGGAGGTACAAAAAAGACAATATGACAAGAATCTAGATAGGGTGATAGCTTTAAAAGAAGAGTGGATGAGATTATGCTGGCCCAAGTACATGAACTAGAAGCAAAATCAGCTCTTAAAAGCAAATTCTCAAGCTTTATGCTAGGTGAACCTCTTCAGTCTTCTAAATTTGATATCCTAGTTTTTGAGGAACAGCTTCATTGTAAGGGCTTAGACCTAAGCAAGAAACCCACCCAACTGATACATTTCCTTAGAAAACAATTTCCCATGTTCAAAACGATATGCTTCATTCAAGATGAACCAATTGACTCTTCCACATTTGAAATCCCAAATTTTAGGATCTATCCTTCATCACAAGAGCCTTATAAATGAACAAGTTCAACCCATAGTACTTCAAGAGCAGCTTTTACAAAAGCCCATTGCTTTTCAAGCAAACCCACAAATCCCCCAAAATTCTATACCAAGTAAGTCTTATCAAGAGAGCTGGAATAGCGAGCAGAATAAGGAGTTTTGTGAATTCAAAGAAAAGGCTTTTGCTGGTAATACACTTGTCCATGAGGTTCAAAAAGAAAATTCAGATCTGCTGCAAGCAAATGATAAACATGCTCAGTTAGAACAGAAGATTGAAGAGCAAATAAATGTTGAAAAGGAAGAGTCAAATTAATGAGTTACCTGCTTATGCTGTGAACAATGATGAAGTGGTCACTGATTAGTTTCATGAACTTCCTAATTTTTTTGATGAAAATGAAGCGAATATGCCCATGCTAACCCCAATGACAACTATTGAACAGCAAGAAAATATAAATCATTTGGACAGGGTGCTGCTCTTTCAGGATGATAATCAAGACATCCTTGCCTTAAGAGTTGAGAAAGGTGATATGGGTAAAGCAATTAATCAGGTAGAATAAAATGTGAAACAAGAGATAATTTCCCAAAGTATGGAACTGGATATTTCTTTCTAATCTTCAAGAAAGAAAGACATGATTTTGAGAACTTGAGATAGATTGTAATGTGCATTAGAAGATCAATGAAGAGCTTGACAAAGGTCGTTTTTCCAGCATTAAATAAGATTTTCGTTTGAAATTTGACGATAGTTTGACACTTCCTAAATTAGAAGTTCATGAGCAGCACAATCGAATGGAAAATTCTATTTTCCCATTTGATTCACATGAGACAACTCATTTCAATCAATAAGCAGCTAGTATAGAGTTTCAACTTTTGTTCATACAAGAGGATGTCCTATAAGACACCTTGCCACAATAGAGGGCAGCAAAGCACCACAAATCTTGATTGCACCTAAGCATGAAGATCCTAAAGAAATTGAGGCTGAGCATGTGATTGCAGCAATAGAAGACTAAAGCCAACTTCCTGACCTACTTCAAAACAGTAGCGTGCATCCACAACAAAGAGAAGTAGGTTTGTTCATATTTTTGAAGTAATGCTGCAGCTATTTGTTGAATCTTTATCCTTTGTAAATCTCTTGTGGGCTGCTCAAAATCATCTGAAGCATTGTAGGTTGACAAGAAAGGGCATATGTTTTAGTCAACTTGTCAATTGTCTTAGCAGTTCTTCTAAATGGAATGACATTTCCTGTGATAAAGCATCTGATCAGTCAAGTTGCGATAGTTCATACACAGAAAGAGCAGTTCCTGTGAAAGAAAGGCAGATTTCTCATGATAGAACAGAAAACAATTTGCAATTAAGAAAAAGCAGTCTTCATCAGAGAACAGCGCTCATCTAAAAGCTAGTAGCAGACTTCAGCGAGTTTCCAATATAGATCAGCAAGTTTCATTAAGTGAAGAGGCAGTTTTCAAGATGAAAAAAGTATTAAGAAGAAGAACAAGCACATGATTGAATAGCAGCTCACAAAAAACAAACAATCATTTGCTCAATTAGAATACCATGTTTTAATGCAAGGAGACAACAGAACTATTCAAAAGAGCGACAATGAAAAGCAGATCAATAAAAGAGACAGCCATTCTATCAAGGAGGAAGTGATCTCATTCATCAATAGCAGATCCAAGTGATTGGAACTTTAAAAAAAGAGGAGGGCTAAGAAACAACAAATAGCAAGTATAACATCAATCAAGCAAAAGTTAATGGGCAGATTTCAAAGAAAGAGCCTTCATATCAATCATGCAGAGGAGGTAGGGTTTCAAAGCTTTATAGATTTTATTCCTCATTAAGCCTCTTGTTCACATCTGTTGAATACTTTTCAAATTAGGAGAAATCTTTTCACTGCTGGTTTTTAAATGGTAGTTTTCCACTAAAAGCATCACATTTAAGAGCCTTGTTCATGTGAAGAATAGAGAGCACATACTTAATGTTATGAACAGAGGATCAAAGCAAGAACAACAATAATGAAATTGTGAAGACATGGACAGCAAGGACACAGAGACAGAGAACACAACAAAGGTAATCATTATCACTGAAGTGCAGTGATATGCTTGTAGAACAGAGGTATCCAATAAGTGCAGAGAATGGTAACTAGGAGATTAAAATGACAGTCAATAATGATGTAGTCAATGAGGTAAAGAGATTGTGCTGTGAAAAGAGCATTGATATTAATGAAATCACTGATGAATGAAATGGAGAATGTAGTTTTTTGCTGTTATGATGGCTGCTTCAAACAGAGATAATAGAGATGATGCACAAAGCATTAAACAGTGTTCATTGTGAAGGAGCGGCACACTAAGATCAAAAGATAGTAGTGTTTTATGCATGATCGGATATGAGCAGACCCAGTAAGAGTTTATAACAGCAATCATAGTAAAGAGAAATCTTATTACACAACGATTCATGGCAAGGAGATCATGTTGCAGAGCAGTCCTAGACAGCATGATAAAGGAAAATGCTGTCAAAAATGGTATCATGTATGATTGCTAAGCACAGCCATGTTGTATATAAAACAGTAAAAACAGTGAGTTGGTGTGCAACCTCTGAGTTTGGGCATTATAGATTAAGAGATCTATCTGACGACTTGGAATTTGAGGAGATTGATGAAGGTAAATGTCTTGTAACATTTAATGCAAAGGATACATTAAAAAAGACAATTATCAGATATGAGCAATATGAAGAAAACGGTCAGATGTTAATCATGTAAGAAGAATTTTTTGACAGTAAAAGAGCCATAAAGAACAGAGTTCAGCATTATTTTTTGAAAATGCAAGATCATAAAATAGTCACTATCTAATGCAAAAAGGAAACTGCGGGATTATTGATGATATGATAGATTTTAATGACATCCACAAGGCTAAAGTAGCCTATGGGACCCACACAATCACCCCCCCAAGGCAGGAGCAGAACTAGTCTAGCTGCAAAGTTTTGGTTAACCTGTCTCTCCTTCTCTGAAGTTTGATAATCAGAGTCGCTGTTCTCTTCACTTGATCTTCTTCGAATAAGTAGTTGAAGCCCTGGAGGAGTGTAAAAGATCTAAGGCCACAAGAGAAGCCAAGAACACTTTTCCAGCTAATTTATGGTTTAATGAGTGCAAAATGGCAAAAAAGAATTGGAAAAAGAACATGAACAGAGAAAGTAGAAAGGAATATGATCAGCTGATTAAAAAGAAGAAAGAGGAGTATGTGAACATGAGAAGAATAGAGTTGATTAATCTTGGTAAAAGCAGCCCCAAAAAGTTTTGGAAAGAGTTTTAGCAGAGAAAAACACAGATAGAGAACAACATCACAGGAACCAAATGGGTGGAATATGCCAAGACCCTCTACGAGTGTGATTTAGGAGAACATAGAACCATGGCAACTAAGACTATAGATGAGTTATTCAGCCAAAAGGATATTATTCAAGGCATAAGGAGGTTAGCTGCTGGTAAAGCGCAAGATATAGATGGGCTACAAGCTGAATAGTTAAAATGGGGTGCGGAAACCATGGCACCACACATCACTAACATTTTCAACAGTGTTAATAGAGAAGGCTTCCCTATAAATTGGACAACAAGTGTGGTGATCCCACTCCACAAAAGCGGAGATAAACAACCCTTCTAATTACCGAACCATCATGATCAATCCACTCTTCGAAAAGTTATTTGGCAGCATGGTAGAACAAAAAATCAGTAAATGGGCTGAATCAGAAGGCAAAAGAGCAAAAGGCAAGCAAGCTTTATACCGAAACACTCTACTATAGATCACAGCATCACTCTCAGATATTTGATAGAGAAAGTTTGGGACACTCAAGGGGCCGAGGCTCTCTGTTGTTTTGTGAACTTTAAAGAAGCATTTGACACAGTGCCACGTAACAAACTCTAGGACAGATTGGAAGAGTTGGAAGTTCCTAAAGAACTTAAGTCAGCTGTTCACAGATTATATGAGCAGGTCAAAGCTAAAATTAGAACAATGGAAGGGCTATCAGAGGAGTTTGGCAGCAACATCGGAGTTAAGCAAGGGTGTCCGCTATCTCCAACATTATTTGAGCTCTATATAGACAAGTTAGAAGAATGGATAAACAAGAACAATGGGGAGGGGATAGAGCTGGCCCACTTTGTGATAAGATTGCTCTTATATGCAAACGATCTCATTATACTTGCTAGAACGGCTAAAGGTTTGAAAGAACACTTGAAAGCACTAGAAAAATTTTGCCATGAAGTGGGAATGCAAGTGAACACTAGCAAAACCAAAGTTATAATCTTCTCGCTGAAGAAGAATAGGGGTATACAGGACGTGTTCCTATTTATAGCAGTCAAAACAGTGATGTTGAAGACCACAAGATTCAAGCAATAGGGACATGTTATCATGCCAGAGGGAGCAAAGACTAAGGTATATCTAATACAGAAGACAATCACTCTTAAGGAAAACGGAGATGCATGCTAATGGGAGATAAGCATGATTAGATTAGAGTAAGAAAGTTATAAAGTACCAAGGATGATGGTCTTTGTAAACACTAAATAAGAAGAGAGCTCAATGATGATGTGAGTGTCATTTAGAACAAAGATGTAAGGCATAATTGAAGCACTAAAGAACAGGGATTGCCAAAGATATGAGCAGTGAGATGTCCAAAGATAGAACAATGATACAATCAGTGTGAGGATCAGTTAAAGCTTGAAAAAGTGGAGTTTTTGAAGCTAATACAGCAGTTGGAACTGAAGTTAAGAGGTCACTTGGATTGTACATCAGTCAAAAAAGAATTCTAGACCTCTATCCGAGTTTCTCTTAGTTATGTACAACCCAAGAAGAGATTTTCATGAAAGTTGGAAGAGAAATAAAAGTTGAAGACTATCAGTTCGATCAGAATTGAACAACACCAGTGCAGGGGTTCAATTCTTCTAGTTCCTTCTTCAGTCAACAGCAGGACTCTTTTATATAAGTTTCTCCTTTCTTCTCTAGTTCTTTTTCTTTCAGCCTCTTGCACCCAGCAAAGGCTAGAAGTAACTCAAAATTTCCGAATTGTAATAGCAGATTCCTTTATTTTCACTTAAGAAAGCAGCACTTAACCTGCTCGATACTTCTGTGTCATTATGACTGAATTGTTTGATGATGTTTATGTGATTAATTCCTGTAATCCTTTTATATTGTATCATTCAAGTAGGATTGATGCAAGAAGATGCAAGCTTAATCCAGGCCATAGATTGTGCTAGCTGATTTCGGTAGTTTGGAGTTACAAAAATAAGTTATTTTCCTTCAAGCAAGCACTAAATTCAGTCATTTCTCATGAAACAATGATGTTTAAAATGCTAAGTTGAGTTGTGAAAGACTAGGATCTATTTATTAAAATACATTGTAAGTTTAAAAACAAGAAGATCTAAGAGTATTCAGGTGTATCACCTCCGAAGATAGGTAATTCTAGAGCAATCTTTCTCCCCTTTTCCCAGTCACATAAAGTTAATTTTAGGTGATTAAAAGGGAACCAGCTCATAGTCTGGAGATTGATCTTCAAAATAGGCAACCCACAGGCCTAAAGATAGTTTCCTGTTGCACAGGATTGTTAAGCTTTCAAATTTGGCACAGGGCACAATTCTCGTAACAACAAGACTATTGAAGACCATCTCAAAGAATTGGACCATCAAAATACCTAGTTATCGGATTCCCTAGAGGTAAGATCCGGATTCGTGTCGAAGTCGTCCGGATTTCTTTTTATTTTCTTTGTTATTATTTTCTTATAATTGTAATGGCTTTGATTCATAGATTCATATTATGAAATGATTTAGAATCATAGATTCATACTATGAAATGATTTAGTTTTAGAATTATGCATATTTCACTCATTTTTTAGTATATGCATGTGTGTGTGTGTGTGTGTGTATATAGACACACACACACACACACAAGAATCCTAATTGGGAAAAAAAAAAACACAAATCCACAGATCCGATTCAGAAGCCCAAATCGGCAACTAGGTCAGAATGTGAGCACTAACAACTCTAAAAGCTTAATTACTGAGTTTGCACCCTGAACCCTCAAATCAGGTCAAAGTACAAACCCGATTCAAGTTCACATTGGGGTCCTTGCTTTGACACAAATAAAACATTAAGACCAAATTTATTTATTTATTTATAACCCTAAAACAGCCCCTATGAAGCCTCCAAACACATTTCATTTCACATTTGCCGTCTCCATCTTGCAAGTTTGACGTGAGGCATATAATGCCTATTTATTTACACACACAAATACATGAACCATACCGGAAAAAACATATCATGAACCCATGTTGTATCCGGACCCATCCCCAAACCCAAACCAATAACTTAACTCTAATGAGATACAAAATAATGTTCAGTTCAATGGAAGCTCAAGTTTTGATCATTGTCCTAATACTTTGGAGAGTAGCTTTCTTTATAGTATAGTACCTTTTGAATTTCATCTTCATAATTATGACCCATCATTTTAGGGATACATACATCCAAAAAGACATTCATTCCTAGGATAGTTAAAGTATTGTGAGGAGAACATCCTATGTTATATCCTTCACAAGAATCAAGCAATTGTATAAATGAAGAATCCTATCCTACAAAAAAAAAAATTGTAACTTGATCAAATGTGTTGTGGTGAAAGAAATCAAAACAAGTGAAGATGAGGTAAACGAAATTTCTACTCAAATGCACAGACAATCAACATGTGAAGAGAAGAATTTAGCAGTGATGCCAACTCAGAACATGCTTCTTTGCATGAACATCAATCTCTGATCATTGCTCCTCGTTATCTGGTCTCTTTTGAGCATGCATGTACCAAAAATGAAGATTCTTTTGTGGGTTCTTATAGTGACATAAATCAAATACATAATCGAGTGGAAACACAAGAAGGTCAACTTGTGCCAGTCAAATTCGATGGGAATGTATTCTCAGGTCCAAACCATTGATTAGGTACAAATGGAATCATGTCAATAGAACCAAGGAAGATACAAGAATCAAAGGAGAAAGAGATCAGTGATTATCAATAAAGAGGAATAGCATATCTCATGGTGTCCTTGATATAGGTGTTTACTATTACATAAAGATTCTTCTTGCCCTGACAATCTCTTTCATACCCAACTAAGCCACTCAATTGCAGATCCAAATCATCAAAGGTGCATAAAACAGTTTGAAATTGTAATACTTCATCTCATTGAAGAAGAATTGATCGATAGCATACACAGGGAGGCAGAGTTGATTATTAATTTAGATTTTTTTTATAACAAATGGTTCTTTGGAGATTGCCTCTACCAAGGAAGTTGCACATTTTATGATGCAAGAGCATCTTGCATGGGAAAATTATTGAAAAAAAAAAAAAAAAAATTTGAAAAATAAATAAATAAATAAATAAAATCTAGAGGAGAGAGAAAGCGACGAAAATTAGAGGAGAAATAATAATAAAAATAAAAAGGGGAAAAAAAGGAGAAAAGAAAGGAAAAGGGGATTTCTATTTTCGAGGTGCATAGGTGGCATAATAGAAAAATAAAGAGAGGAAAAAAAGGAGAAAAGAAAGGAAAAGGGGATTTCTATTTTCGAGGTGCATAAGTGGCATAATAGAAAAAATAAAAATAAATGGTTGTCATTCCATTTATCGAGGTGTGTGAGAAGAATTCTAAAAAGTTATGAATATTGTAGAAAGTTGTGGATATTGTAGAAGGTTATGGAAGTTGTAGAAGGTTGTGGATATTGTGTAGGTGGAATTCTAAAAGGTTGTGGATAAGTCATGCATTGGGTGGTAAGTGCCTATTTAAGCAAGGCATATGAGCATTTCTAATCAAGCTTGAGAAGTGGAAGCTCGAGAAGGAGAAGCTCGAGAAGGAGAAGCTTTGGAAGGAAAGCTTGGAAAGGTGAAAGTTGTGGAAGGTGAAGGTTGGAAAGCTTGGAAAGCTTCAAGGTGTGAAAGAAAAGGAGGAAGTGAAGAGTGAGTTTTCCTGAGTCTGTGGACAGAGTGCCGAATGTGAGGCAGTTTACAGCAGGATTATGATGGAGTTGTGAGTGTGTAGACAGAGCGTCGAATGTGAGGCAGTTTACACTTGGATCTTGGATAAAGTTGGAGAAGAGCTAGTGACTGCGGTTTAGAAACAAGGAGGTTGCTTGGTGGCTTGCGAGCACAAGTTGAGATCTTGGAGGTTTCTACCAGAGTGTGGATCTTGGCTAGCTTGGGTTTGGATTGGATCTTGAGAGATCTTGTAGAAATTTTATTGTAATTGCTAAAGATTTTCAAATTTAATAAAATTTCTTGGGAAGCATTTATTCTCTCTTTATCTTCATATTGTTGCATTCTTGGTTATGAGTTGGTAAGGGTGGTGTGGCCCTTCGTCAGTGGTATCAAAGTGTACCGTCATCAATGGTATTAGAGCAGGCGTTCCTGTGTGTACAAGCAGATCGCCGAAGTGTGAGGCAGTTTGTACCAGGACCTTGGTTGGGTGAAGTTTATCAGAGCAGGTTGTTCCTAAGTGTACAAGCAAATCGCCGAAGTGTGAGGCAGTTTGAACCAGGACCTTGGTTGGGTGAAGTTTATTCGAGTGGGAGTTCCTGAGCATGTAAACAGATCACCGAAGTTGGGGCAGTTTGCACTAGGACCTTGGGAGGACATGCAAATTGATCGATTGATGCGAAGATGGAAGACTGAACTTGTTGAGGCATGATTGTGGAGAGCTGGTGGATTGCAAATCCGTTGTCCTAGACTTGTGATTTGGTTCCTGATTGTTCGTGCGAGGTGGCAGGTTGCGATCTGACTTGCAAACAATTTGGTTGTCACAAGGAGCGTGGGAAGGATTTGTTGCAAAGGGTTTACGAAGATCTTGGGAGATGGCTCCAAGAGGATTGGACCCTAAGATGATTGCGAAAATCCATGATATAATGGAGAGGAATTTTTCTAAGATGTTTTCTCGGTTGGATGCTAGATTGGCTGATCAAGCTAAGAAGGTCAAGGTGGAAGAGGATGGTTTTGCTAATCAATTTATGGAGCCTGATGCAGAACCTATAGAGCAAATAGAGGTTGTTGCTGAGGATATTCCTAACCTTGTTGATGTTGGAATGGAGATTGGTTTTCATGATCAGTTGGTTGAGTCTGACATGGAGACTACAGAGCATTTGGCCGTGGATGATCTAGTTGATGTTGGTGGTGACTTGTATGTTGCAGAGCACTTGGTCGTGGATGATCCAATTGTTGTTGGAGGTGAGTTATGTATTGCAGAGCATCTTGTTGTGAGCAATGATATTGCTAGTTTGGCATGTATTGATGGAGATCTACATGTTGGTGCTGATATGGAGTTTGTTGTTGCTGATGCGGGGTTTGTTGCTACTGGTGTGGATTCACTAGTTGCTGATGTGAATGAGAGTTTGTTGATGAAGAATTATGTTCAATTTGTTCCTGGGAGTGAGCATGCTAATTGGATGGTTGAGATTCTGGTGTTTGATAGAGTAATGCAGATGTGGAAGATTTGCATGGTGGTTTTCTTGTCCCCGTTGAGGTGGAAACCTTTGGTGAAGATGAAGATGGTGGTAGATCTTTCTTTTTTGGTGTCAAAGTGTGGGACACACTTTTCTATCTACCGGGGGAGTCTGATGCAGGAGCATCTTGCATGGGAAAATTATTGGAAAAAAATAAATAAATAAAATCTGGAGGAGAGAGAAAGTGACGAAAATTAGAGGAGAAATAATAAAAAAAATAAAAAGGGGAAAAAAAGGAGAAAAGAAAGGAAAAGGCGATTTCTATTTTCGAGGTGCATAGGTGGCATAATAGAAAAAATAAAAAATAAATGGTTGTCATTCCATTTATCGAGGTGTGTAGGAAGAATTCTAGAAAGTTATGAATATTGTAGAAAGTTGTGGATATTGTAGAAGGTTATGGAAGTTGTAGAAGGTTGTGGATATTGTGTAGGTGGAATTCTAGAAGGTTGTGGATAAGTCATGCATTGGCTGGTAAGTGCCTATTTAAGCAAGGCATATGAGCATTTCTAATCAAGTTCGAGAAGGAGAAGCTCGAGAAGTAGAAGCTTTGGAAGGAAAGCTTGGAAAGGTGAAAGTTGTGGAAGGTGAAGCTTGGAAAGCTTGGAAGGCTTCAAGGTGTGAAAGAGAAGGAGAAAGTGAAGAGTGAGTTTTCCTGAGTCTGTGGATAGAGCGCCAAATGTGAGGCAGTTTACAGCAAGATTGTGATGGAGTTGTGAGTGTGTAGACAGAGCGCCGAATGTGAGGCAGTTTACACTTGGATCTTGGATAAAGTTGGAGAAGAGCTAGTGACTGCAGTTTAGAAACAAGGAGGTTGCTTGGTGGCTTGCGGGCACAAGTTGAGATCTTGGAGGTTTCTACCAGAGTGTGGATCTTGGCTAGCTTGGGTTTGGATTGGATCTTGAGAGATCTTGTAGAAATGTTATTGTAATTGCTGAAGATTTTCAATTTTAATAAAATTTCTTGGGAAGCATTTATTCTCTCTTTATCTTCATATTGTTGCATTCTTGGTTATGAGTTGGTAAGGGTGGTGTGGCCCTTCGTCAGTGGTATCAAAGCGTACCTCCATCATTTTAGGAGTTGGAGATAAAATTCAAAGAGCAGGATTACAACTAAGTGTAGAAGTACTTCAAGGTTACCACCTATTATTCCATCATGGCATCTATTTTGCTCTACATGTCAACAAGTTGGAATAATCTTCCTAGACTGGTCTTGAGGTAGGCATCCCCTACTATGTATATATTTGTGGTCAAATTTTTTGTTTTGCCAGTCTTATTTTCGGTTTGCCTCCAGTCTCTCCTATCAGTCCTCTTGTCTCCACTTTGACTCTGTTGCCCATGGATAACACACTGCTCTTTGATGAGATTCTGGATTCATTATATGCCTTTTGCAGTCTTGACCCTAGTTAGAGCCAGCTGTTACCCTAAACTTGACATACCCAAAAATTGTTTTTGTACATTCCAAGAAGTGTTTCTGAAATCCCAAGTCTTTTTTCGACCATACAGAAAAGCATGTGCCATTGCAGATCCCAGGTTTGTCATAAATACTCAAAGTTTTGCTCACTTGGCCATCCTCAACCTACAATTCAAATATTAGAGCTTAATTCACTCTCACTCAAAAGTTATGGGCAATTTCAGAAGAAGAATAGTAAATTTTGAAAAGGGAAAAATATTGAATAATTTAATAATATAATGTTACTAATTTATATTAGTTATTTTGATGTTTGTCCCTTCCAAAAGTTTGCAATTTGAATTTTCAAAAATGCTTATTTTTTAATAGTTCTCAATAGGTTAATGGCCCTTCTGTTTTAGCACAAAATTTTTAGTCATTAACCTCCCTAAAGCATGCACCAAAAGAAAAGGTTAATTAACTTCACAGAAATACACAAAAGTAATAAGTCAATTAACCTCCCCAAAATGCACAAAAAGGAAAGGATAATAAACTCTTCTAAAACACACTAAAGATGAAGGTTAATTAACCTTCCTATTATGTGCGAAAAATTGAGGTTAATTAACTTCTTTAAGTTCAGCTCTAATCTTCTTATGCACAGAACTACTGACTCTGGAAATGTTACCGAATGAAATGTGATTGTTGCAGCGTAAACACGGAATGGGTTTGTCGATAGAGGTTTAGAAACTATCATACAAATGCATGCGGCAGGAGAAGTCAAATTCTGCATCCTTCGCTAGCATCATCACAGCCGTCCTTCCAAAGTGAGAGCTTCAGAACAGATTATAGTCGTCCATCAAAATGTAATACAAAGGGACTTTTTTGTCAGACGTCCAAGTGTGTTGCTGTAGCTGTTAGAGAATGCTGAGTCGTAAATGTGCAAACTGAGAATAGTCACAACAACTTCTTGACCGATGTAATTATTGCAGAGATTGCGTTTGCAGTTTACCCACAAAATGGTTTTGTCGAAGAGAACTTCCGTGGACATATATGCAAGATGTGGAAACATGGTCAGGAAGTGAACCATTTGAAATAATGCCACAAAGAGATTTCATTTCAAAGAAAGAAACGAAATGACTGCAGAAATGTACAAAATGGATTTGTTGAATAGGCTTTAGAAACTTTAAAGAAAATACAATCGCTGAATTCGAAGTCGAATTCAACTACTACTGCCAAAGTTCTCCCTGTCTGCGCCAATGTGTAAGTTTTTATTAGCAGATGGTCACTTATCAAAGGTTAAACTTTTTGTTTTTCGTGTGCCATGACAATAGTATATACCCAAATGGATTTCTTAAAAAGGCTTTCGCAGCTTTCAAGTAAATGAAATTGTCAGGCGCTAAGCAAAAGTCGCAATCTTTGCCCGCGTTCCTTTCAGAATCAAAGCTCTTGAACACATGAATTCAAACTATGGAATTATGTCCAAAGCAACCGAGTTGTTTTACAGAATGTGCCAAAGTTTAATGTATTAGCAAATGGAACTGACATGGTATTTCTGGATCCAAGACACAATTAACGATGTTGTGAGAGAGGAGGACAAAGAATTATTTATCCGCCATGATAAATAAAAAAGTTGCAATTGGTTTGACAATGCCAATGTTCATTTGGGGATTACCAGTGATGCTAAAAAAAACATAAGATGGGATTTTGAAATGTACCTCGGGATGGTACTGAAGACCGTATAGTCTCTTGGCTGGATTTTCAATAGCGGCCACAGCATTCTGCAGACTTGTTGCCACAATAGAAAACCCTTCAGGCAAGCTGACTGTCTCGTCCCCATGGCTCATCCACACAGCCTGCCTCTCTTCCACAGCCTCCCCATACAAACTGCTCCCCTTCTGAACACGTATTTCCATTCTCCCATACTCCTGGCCCTCTCCAGATTTTACCTCACCACCCAGCATCTGAACCATCAACTGGAGGCCATAGCAGATACCCAGTACAAAAATGCCATTTTGCAAGACATATTCCCAGAATCCCTGAGGCGGAACGGGTGCGCCGTCCTGGTGCACGCTGTGAGGGCCTCCTGATAAAATGATCACCGAAGGATTTGCCTCTGTGACTGCAGAGAGAGGAGAAGTACCGGATATACAAACGGAGCATATAGACATCTGCCGAATGCGCCGAGTAATGAGATGGGTGTACTGCGAGCCGAAATCCATGACCAAGACCACATTTTGAGAGGTGCTAGCTACGCTCTCCGCTTCCTTAGCCATGGCCACCCTACAGATTCACAACAAAATCCTCTCTCTACCTGTTAATTTTTATGTGAGAATCTCGTTTGAGACTCTCAAGGGAATTCCTTCAACTGTTGCCCAAGTTTAATTAGGTTTCCGCCTCCCTTTTGCATTCGGGTTTTATGGCGCCAATGTGAGCGGCTTTCATTTAATTCATCGCAAAACCCATCTTTGACGCAGAATCTATACAGGAAAACATGCATCGAAGGAATGTTCTCATCCAATAGTTGATTATGCTCTTTTGGGACTATATTATTATTGAGTTTTACCATATATTTTTACTATAAATTGTAATTTAACTCTGAGTCTTTGTGGGACTAAAAATAAATTTCTCCAATTATTTGTTATCAGTTTTTATCTTGTTTTCTTATTTGTTACCAGTTTTATCTTGTTTTCTTATTTATTTAGTTTAATTACTTTATTTTTTAGTTTAATTACTTTATTTCTATTTTTAATTTTTATGTTTTTCTACTTATAAAAAATAACACAGATATAAAAAAGTTTGTTAGAAATAAGTTTCAAAGGGTCATGTGAAATTATAACATTGGCAAAAAAAAGGTTTATTATATTAAAGAATTTAATTCAAGGTGAGTCATGACAAGAAAGCATATCTTGAGGCTACTATTAAAGGTAAGGCAAGATTATTATTGACTTAGTAGAGGATTGGATCAAGTCACTTCAGGTGCAAGATGGGCATATGAAAGAGGCTTGACGAGGCTTGGGAGGAGAGGATATGCATATATTTTTAGGAAGAGAGCAATTGAAACACTTCCGAACTTACTATGATTTCATCCAAATAGTGAACAACGTGCATAGTTGCATAGCGATGGATTGCTCAGTTAAGATCCAAATATGTGTGGTATCGTGGTATCGTACATGTCATTAAAATCGTTCATTCATTTTATTTTTTAACCTTTTTATTTCTATTTATTTAACTTTTTATTTCTATATTTGATAATTTTTAAATATTAAATATTTATATTTTTAGTATTATTTTTTTATAATATGTTTTTTGGTATAATGCTTTAAATGATTATTTTGTTCATATAAGCTAAATTGAATATAAATCAATAATATTTCCTAATTTAAAATATTTTGAAAAGTTATTTTATTTAAATTATAAATTATTAATAATTTAATTTATTCACATAAGATTATTTAAATATTATAATTTTATTATCAAGTATCTATCATGCTTGCAACAATAAGTCAATAGATGCTAGATAAAAAAATTATTTTTTAAAATATACTCTTATTTAAATAAATAAAATTATTAATAATTTATAATTTAAATAAAAAATATTTTAAATTTTTTTAACATATTAAAAATGTTATTTATTTATATTCAATTTATCATATATAAAAAAAAATAGCAACTTCTATCATATATCATTTATCATATATTCAATATTAGAAAAATAGCAACTTCTCCCACAAATATTCCATTTGTTGAATAAGTTATAAAAATTAAAAATCAATATTTAAAGTAAAAAACCAAACTAATTTTAAATAATAATTTTAAAACTAAAATCTAAATCAAATTTAAAAATTATAAGTTAAATAAATAGAAAATAAATGCATGAATTAAAATAGAGATAACAACTGGAATATCCTTAATAATAAAAATAAGTGTATAGAATAATTGTGAATGGCGAAAATAGTGAAACCCACACAAACAACAGAGCAAGCCTCCTCCTGCATGTTCTTCAAACAGTAATCACTATCCATAATAGGGTGCATGGGACATCAAAACCATGGATGCCTTTGATCGTCCAAGAAGTTGCATCCAAAAATCTTCCAAAGGCCAAATAGAGCTCAAAAAGAACAATCATTTGTACTAATAGCTTTGAAGCTCTTGTCAAATTACATGAAATTAGAGGAAAAGAAATACCCAAGGCACAAAAAGAAGAGGGCATTCCTAGCAAAAGCAATCTGGCAATTGGAGTAAACAATTGATCTAAGGAAAATTCTTCTCTCAAAATCCCATGGAATCACTCTGCGATGGAAGGCTAAGAAGAAGGATGGCAGCTCATTTGCAACAAAAAATCACTAAAAGGGCCAAAACCACATCTAATCACCCGATAAGGGCTATGCTTCAAGGTTGATTCCCACTCAAAAAAGCTAAATCCACAGAAACCAAACTCCACAAAGTTTTTGAAGATCGGGTCAAAGATCGTATGAAGAAGTAGGAAATCCACTTCTCCAAAAAAAAATACACACAAATTGCAAGAGATAAAGTAGAAAGTAGACAACTAACCCGTCTTCAATCTTCTATTCAAGTATAAGAAAAACTCCAAATATTGCAAAGAAAACAACAGGTATCCCTCTAGAAAAATTCCAATTTCGTAGAATCCCTTAGGAACCCTAGCCCTAGAAAACTCCGACCTAAAAGCCTCTCAGTAGCCAATACCAATCCTCTAAAAATATTGCTAGTAAAATCCCTCAGCATCCCCATGTGCCAAGCAAGCTCAACCCCTTGAACAAAAGTGTTGGCGCCTATATCCCACCATGTAGGAAACATGTCACATCAATGACTTATCAAAACAAGGTTGATCCTCAAACCCAAAAATACAAGGGTATCCTAGACTATGGACTTATCCCTTCAGGCCCTAGGGCAAAAGGTAAAAGAGTAGAAAATTTAGGAAATATATTAGCATATCAAAATGAAGACTTCGACACCTCAAGACACCAATACTCTTATTCAAAAGACTATCAAAATATCGGTGATGTATTCAATGAGAGCATATGGATGGCATGCCAATAATTAGGGTTATATGCCTATTGAAATGACCCTAAATCTAAAATCCCCAACCTGATAAGATGGCTACAGGAATTTTGTGGAGGGCGAATAAGTGTATCTAACTACTCTAATTGTTTGATTTACTTTCATTACCAAAATAAATATATTAGGAATGAGTTTCTTTCAGTATCTTATTGTTTATATAAGAGTTATTCTCCAAAATTCCTAAAAGTGGGAACCAAACTTTAATGAACAAATGGTGAAAAAATAGTACTCTCCCACCTGGATTATTTGCGAACCCTGCCTCTAGAACTTATTCATATTCAAATCTTAAAAAGAATTGGGAATGATTTAGGTAATCTCATAAGTATCAAATTAGATTTCAACACATCTAATGACATCAAATTTCATCTAAATTTAGAAATAGGTCAAAATGAAACCATACCAATAATAATAATAACAGATGGATCTATTTACAAACTATCTTTCTCTGGTTATGAAGGAAAATCAAAGACATTATCAAAATGTGCTCTCTCATAACCTTAAATCATATCAATAAAACCTCAAAACTTAAGGACACTTTCTGGATGATCCATTTAAAAGAAAAGAATCTAGCATTTGTGAAATCCAGGGTGATAACTTAGTTTGACCACAATCATATCAGAGTTCTCAGTAAGATGGGAGAAAAGGAAGAGAGTGAGGAAGCGATAGAGGAAGGATAAATTAGAGAATTAGAAATAGAGAACAAGATCACAACTCAAATATATAATCAATAGGAGAACAAAGAAGAAGGGCATGGAAGAATGGAGAACATGGAAGGGGAAGGTTATGGAATAGATAGTAATAGAGACATTCAACAAAAGATATATAGATTGCCATAATGCAATCAGTGCCAAAAATACAACTTGTTATTTGAATACATTAGCAACAACATGAATAATCGTAATAGGTTAAACCATGACCTATTGTTAACACAAAATGATATATATGATCAAATGACTTTGTGGGAACAAGCCCATGAGGAACACCATAGCAATCTCAATCCATTACAACTAGCAGAAAATGAAAATGAGTAGGAGAATAGAGAGAACAAAGAAGAGTTTAGAGAAGAGGCAGACAAAGTAGGATCATCAAAAATTGGGGAAATCAAGAGTACAACAACGCAAGAAGTCAAGCGATCACCAAACATAATTCTAAGAGAGAACACATAGGGAGTAAAGACCAAAACAAATATATATGAAGAAATCAAGGAAGAACACATTGCTCAAGAGGAAAGCAATTCAGGATTAAAAATTGCAACAACTAATAAGAAGGAACTCTCTAGGGCCTCTACAATGGCTACCATAGGAAATTATTCCTTAGAAAACACATTTTCAAAAAATGATAAACAACAGGATCCATATGAGGTCAAAGAACCACAAGAATTTCAACAAGAGAGTGAATTAGTAATAGACAATGATCAAGAAGGCACAATCAAAGCAATGGCAGAAAGTAACTACCTAGAGACACTTTCAAATAAAGAAACATATAACACGAATGGTCAAAATTTAGATGAAGGGAAAAAAAAATTGAAACATCGGCACTAGTAAATAGACAAACAAGAAGGGAAATGCTAGAATCAACCCAACATGCAGAGACTTAATCTCAATCCTCTATAATCCCCCCACCATCATCAAAACAATGTGAAATGTCAATATTAGAAAAATATCTAAAGAGGGTAAAAGGAAATCAATAAGTTTTGGAAAAATCCCTTAGATGGGAAGGATCCATTTGAGGAGATCAATGGAACTTAAAATACCAATCATAACGGAAACTTTGAAAATAGTAGAGGAAAACTCTTACCAAATGAGATAGAGACCTTTAAGAGCAAGCTTATGGAAGCAAGTCCAACAAACATAGAAAGCAGTAAGGAAATAAAGAAATTAGAGGGAATGAACTAGAGGAAAGACAATTATGGGAAGAGTTTGGGGTATTATATGTTTTAGAACAAGACAACAAGAATAAAAGGTTTTTAAAAAAAAATCTCAAAATGAAGAAGAAAAAGAAATAGAGAACACAGAGACGGATATAGGGGATCAAATATTACAAGAACTAAAAAAGAAGATGAAGAGGTGACAGAGGATGACATGATAGCTACCAACATTAACAATGCTATAGTTAACCAAGACGGATTAGAGACTAAAAAATGTGAAAAGCAAAAGAAGAAGCTGGGAAGAGAGATTCTTGCTGAATTGAGATCTGCTACAAGGAAGATAGAAAATCAAAAAAGGTTAGTGATATTCCAAATGTAGGTAAGGGGAAGTTCCTTCCACTGAGCAATGAGGATAACAACATGGAATTCTAGGAGTCCAAACGCCCCTAGCAAGAAGTACTTATTAAAGCACAACTTATCCTTGTTTGACTTTGAATTAAGTTTTATTCAAGAGATAAAATTAAACAAAGAAGAGGGAGACAAACTAGGGAACAAATTAGGTTACAAGAAGTCAGAATTAGTAGAATCTAATGGAGCATCATGAGGCATTGGAATTATATAGAACCCTAGCAAGTTGGACTTCATCAAAATAGTCTCATACAATAACTAGATGGGAGGAACAGTCAAAAGGTTTAGAAGCAATATCCAAATGACTTTCATTAATGTATACTAGCCTATACAAGCAATAAAAAAGAAAGATATTTGTAATGAAATCAACACATTCATGGAAATTAACCACACAAATAACTTTTTTATTGAAGGAGATTTCAATACAATCCTAAACCTATAAGAAAAGTATGGTGGATCTCAAACAGTAACACAGGTAATAATTGATTTTAGATAATGGTTTGAAAGGAATAACCTAATGGACATCCTACCAAATAATGGAATATATACATGGAACAACAGAAGACTAGGATTTTGTCACATTGCAGAGAGGCTATATAGATTTATATTCAAAGGAGATCTTAGCACTATTAACTTAGCAATTTACTCCACAATTCTACCAAACATTGGTTCAAATCACTCCCTAGTCAGAAAAAAATTGAAGAAGCTCAAAAGTCATCAAGAAATCCATTCAAATATCATAAGATGTGGCTTTTGGAGGACAACTTTATCAACAATATCAAACAATGGTGGCAAGGAAGCACCTTTGAGGGGTCCAAAATGTGTTGTTTTATCTCCAAATTAAAACTAATTCAAGAAAATTTTCTTAAATGGAACATAGACCATTTTAGTATATATTCATCAAGAGATTAGGTAAAATCTGAATAATTAAAGAAACTCAATGAAGAAATAATTAAAAAAGGAATGGACAATGAAAAATATATCAAAGAAAAATGAATACTTCAAAAGAGGAAAACTTATTAGCAAAAGAAGAATTTTTTTGGAAACAAAATCTTGAGCGACTTGGCTTTCAGAGGGAGATCAGAATACAATTTTTTTCCATAATAACATAATTAATATCAGAAATATTAACAGATTTTTTTATAAAAAAAAATAATGAAGGAAACTTGGAAGAAGATCCAACTAAAATAGCTTAGGTATTAGTGGATTTTTACAACATTCTAAACAACTTTGATAGCTCTAACGTGAAAACTCAAAAAATAATGGAAAGAACTATCCCAAAATTAATCACAATTGAGGACAATAAATCATTAAATAAACCCTTTACGATAGAGGAAATTAAAGAATCTTTATTCAACCTTAATCTAAATAAATCACTTGATCCAAATGACTTATAAGATTTCTTCTTTAAAAAATGCTAGGATATATTAGGGTTTGACCTTTGGAGAGCAATAGAAGCTAGTAGAAACATAGGATCTCTCCTAACTAAGATCAATAATATCCTTTTAATGCTAATACCAAAATAAGAAAATCATGAGGCGCTTGGTGATTTTCGACCTGTTAGATTGTGGTGACTGATCAGGTAAGTACTGTACACACTTCATAAATTCTTTGAGGCTCGAGGCATCACCTTGAAAAAAAATTTAAAAATTGGGCCCTATTTTATTGGGATTTTGGGCCAACATGTAATTATTAATTATAATCCTAAAGCGGTAAAAATACTTGTATAAAAGGGCTTAGGGTTAGGGATTGTTTCATAGTGGTGATGCAAAAATTGGTTCTTGCAGCGATATTGAGCTATAAGGGATTACAGGTTGTAATTAGGTTGTAATCACTGGATCATAATAATATCAGACTTGTTGTTTGGTGGACATAGCCCAAGGATTGGGTGAACCACGTTAAATGTTGGTGTCTTGTGTTCTTTTTTGTGTGTTCTATTATTATTTTTTAGTGGTTATATTTGCATGTAATTGTTATTTATGTCTGTGGTTTAATCCTAACACAACCAATAGCACTAAGTAAGATAATATATAAAATATTATCAAAAACACTAGCAAATAGACTTAAAAACATTCTCCCAAAACTAATATTAGAAGAACAAACAAGTTTTGCTCCAGGAAAATTGATCTTTGATGGGATCATTATCATTCAGGAAATAATACATTTTGCTCAAAATAATAAGGAAGCATGTATGCTAATGAAACTAGACATCCAAAAGGCATATGATTAGGTAGATTGGAGATTCTTGTGTAGAGTTAGAAGCATTTGGTTTCTCACAACAAAGGATAAACCTAGTCTTCGCATATATTTCCACCCCTAAACTATCACTTCTCATCAATGGTTCACTGAAATGATTCTTTAATATATCAAGAGGGATGAGACAGGGAGTCCAATCTCACCCTTTTTATTTATCTTCATGGCAAAAGCATTTGGTAGAGCAATTAAAAAAGCACGAGAAGAAGGAAAAATAAAAGGGATAACTATAGTAGGAGACATCCCCAATATAACACACTAACAATTTGTAGACAATATGATTCTCCCTAAGGAACGTATGATGGAAGAAGCATAGAGTTTTAGAGCTTTAAACAAATAATACATAATTACATGGAGGCATTGGGGCAAATGGTTAATGCTAAAAAGTCAGAGATCTTCTTTTTTAATACATCCCCATAAATGGAAAGAAATATCTATAACATATGGGCTCTAGGAAAGACACATTCCCTTGTAAATACCTAGAATTCATTTAGAAAAAGGTGTTGGAGACTCTAAAAATTGGAACCCTATTATAGAAAAAGTAGATAAATGTATAGAAAGTTGGAAAGGGAAATGATTAACCAAGGCGAGCAGAGCAACAAAAATTAAAGCAGTTATATCAGTCATACCTATATATCAAATGTCATGCCTTCCCTTGTCAAAAGGGGTAAAAAAGAAATTAGGTAGTAAACTTGAAATTTTCTTTTGGAGAGGAATAGAAGAGAAGAAGAAACAAGTCGTGATCAAATGGGGAAACATCTACAAACTGAAAGAATTAGGTGGTTTAGGAATCAAAAAACTTAGTTGGCAAAGCAAAGCTTTGGGAGCCAAACAAGTCTCGAGAATGTACTAGGAGAAAGAAAGCAAGTGGGAAAAATCATTTGTCATAAGTATCTAAACAACACATAACTGCTATCTCTCTTCAGAACTAAGACTTACCAAAAGGCTTTAAAACTTGTAATCTTATGATACAATGTTGTCCCATTATCAATAACAATTTAACATGGGACATATGACAAGGCGAGGAAGCCTTATTTTGGGAGGATTCATGGGATGGGTTGCCAACCCCAGATAACTATAATCTCCTAGCAAATATCAAAAACATATTAGTTTACCTTTGGCATATGCATGTCAACAACTAAAAGCAAGTAATAAAAGAAGGTGGTAAAGAGACCTGGACATGGAAACTAGTAGAAGAAACTAACTTATCAATGCAGGAAAATAGGCATTAAAAATTTTCCTTAGCTAGAGGAAAACCAATCATAAAAACATAAAAAATAAACTAATATGGGAAGCATCCAAGGATGGGTAGTATAGTGTCAAAAAAGGATATGATATGATAATCAACTCTCAAAGATGAGAAAAGATAAATACACCTCTTAACTTATGATGTGATCCAACATGCCTACCTAAGGCAAGCATATTCCTATGGGCAACAACACAAAAGAGAATACTAATAGATAAATTTACTAAGATGGGTTTTGAGGGCCCATCAAGATGTCCTCTTCGTAAAAATGACTTGGAGACAATAAATCATATGTTGTGTTAATGCTCCTTTATGGAAAAAAGTTGGTATTAGTTATGTCAAAGACTTAACTAGACTTCATCCTTACCAGATAATCTCAGGAACCACCTAAATAGTTGGCCCAATTTTAAAAGCATGAAAGTATACAATAAACCCATGGAATATTACTCCTTCTATCATTATGTGGGAAATATGGAAGGAAAGAAATAGAAGAATATCTGATAACACAAAATTACAATTTTCTCCTTCCTCAACAAAGTAGAAACTAGTATTATAGAAGTTATGAATAACAATATTAGAAACATTGTAAAAGAATAAGGGTCATTTATAGAATGGGATGCAAAAATATGAAAGATTTGGATTAACCTAATAAACCCACCAACTATATACCCTAGAAAAAAAAAGCAAGAAAGAGAAGAATGTAGATGAGAAACCCCTGGTAGAATGGATTAAATTGAACTTTGATGGAGCATCTTAAGGTAACCCTGGTAAGGCATGGTTAGGTTGTATCATCTGCTCAAAGGAAGGAGATCATATTGTAAAGCGAGTTAAACCCTTAGGAGTAATCTCGAATAACATAGAAGAAAGAGAAGCCCTAATGGAGGGACTAGACCTAAGCTTATACTTGGGTATAAAAATAATAATCATCGAAGGGGACTCCCAAATAATCTTAAAGGTATTAGAAAGTGAAACACCCCAAACTGGAAAATCAACTCCAAGCTTGAAAATGCCCTTATACTTATTGACACGTTTGAGGAAATCTGAATCCAACACATATATCAAGAAGGGAATAAAGAATCAAATCATTTAGCCGAAAAGGGAGTTGATGGGGAGGTCATTTCTTTAAAAAGTTCAAATTTATCTTAAACCCCTTCTCAACAATATCTAACTTGGATGGTACAAAGTAAAAACAAATCCACCCCTCTAATTGTAGCATCATATTGACTATAATTGTTGCATTATCATGACACATGATTACCTCAATACACCCACACACCCCCCCCCCCCACAATGATTAACCTATTCATTAGTTTCTCCTAAGTTTATTATTTGCCCTTTATCCTTTTGTTCCCTCCTTGCCTCGATAAAAATCTATCACCCATTGCAAATAATTTAATATCTTGATGTATCCTTGTGGTATTAAACTAAGTATCATATTGTATAATAGGAAGGATGGTAGAAACAATCAACCTGACATATAAAGACCTAGAGGAAAGAAAAATCTATGGTTGATTAAGCATAGTTAGGAAACTTAGTAATATAAGACAATAGTGTTCAAAAGCTAAAGAGGACTCAAAACTTAACTCTCCATAATTATACTATCCTCAATGCCATATATATGGGTTACCTGCACTCTTCAACTTTTGGAAAAAAAAACTTTGGTATAGAATCTTTTCTAATATGAGGCCTTTAATGTTATACTCCTATGAATCTTATTCTAACATTTTCACATTCCCAATTTCACATATTTAAGATAAATCCATGACTTGTTTATGAAATATAAGCTTTCTGCATAATGTTTTCCTAAGCTCTTTATGACCCTTCTCTTGAATTCTTTAGTAGTTTCCCAAAGTTGGGAGAAGCTTCAAGATTTTTCTATGGTTCATATTTATAATCCTTTTCTATCTTGTTTCATGCGCCTACGCTCTTATCCCCTAATTTTCTATCAGCCTCTGGTTGAGTTCTGCCTTGTTCGAGTCCATTGTTATTTTGTTGCATGCCTTTGAGGATATAACTATGGCTTCTAGAGGTTTAGTTAAGCCAAAGGGATGGAATATGATGCTTAACTCTATAGATGACATGTCTAGGTTGGTTGTGATCAGGGCTTTAGGAGATTTTTTTTTCAATTATGAGTGTACCTAATGCACCAATAACTATGTAATGGGATCCCTAATTGTATGCATGGCTAGAGCATAGGTCAGGCATTAGGAAATCATTTGCCTTTGCAATAATCTATTTAATGAAACATGGTTGGAAAGCCTTGAGCACGTTGTCTTACGTGTCACTAGAAACTTGGAAATCCCTTATGTAGAAGATTGCAAGGTAAAGGCCCCAAGCAGTCTACTCCATGCCAGAATCCTTAAATGCCCTATCCTCCAAATTAGAGATCACAACCAGTTCAATGGATTCTAGCCCAAAATGAATGTAAGCATTCAATTCCTATTGAGATGGAGGAACATCATTGATGATCCAAACTAGGAATGAATTTTCACTTACCTAAGAGCTTTTAGATATCATGAATTGCTAGAGGTGGATTTCTCTTATTTGAGCAAGTTGTAATTCTCACTACCTAACTTCAATTAATCATGTAAAAATAAAAAAGCATTTTTTCTCATGCCTAGGTAGATGGAAGTCGATGAAGAAAGGTTGAAGAATACATTACAGTATTCATGAGAGAGCATCTCTTAGTAACCTTTTTATGAATTTCCTGATTTTCCAATGTTAAAATATTTGTAACTCATGAATGATAATATATATTTGTATAGGTTATTGTATGGAAATAATTATCTTTAGATATGTACAGTCCTTAGGGTTATGATCGTCTATCAAGGATATTGTTTTGTCTTTAGGTTTGACATAAGCCTTGCTACATCTTTCTTGGTAATGGGAATGTCCTCAAATTGGTGTGATTAGTCAAGGAAAGTCATATATCCCAAGGAACAATTTGGTTGTCCATTGGCTATGTCATAATTAGGCTTGACATAAGCCTTATTACAAGTTTATTCTGAACGAGACTAATTAAGGAAAGTAGACCCTCCTTCCAGTAGAGCATCATCTCCCAAGTTTTGTGAATACTATCGAAAGACAACAAGTATTTTGTAAATTGATAAGATATTTATAAAATAGTAAGGTTATTATTATAAAAAATGACTCCGTGACTTTAGTGAATGCATCATGTGAAATTCATTTTTATCTTCTTTTTGTACTAGTCCTAAACCAAAAAGTATGATACAAACCGATCCCTCATTCTTAACACTTTGGAAACCCTGATTAATTTAATTAACTTATCTGGTAAATGAATTGTTACATACTTTTTTAAGGACAATCAAAACCGTGCAAATGCAAACTTTGTTATTAAGGCTATTTATGTTTTTTAAGAAGCATGATCACTGGTATAATCTAAATTAGAGTTTATAGTAACCCCAATGTTAATATAAATATAAATTTAGCATGTATGAAAAACCTATGATAAACTTAAATTAAGCTTTGAAAATTTCCCCAAATAGAGAAGGATAAGCAACAAATTTTACTTCAATCTATGAAGACCCATAACTTTCTCCAAATATGCTTAATAACTCAGAAAATGAATTCTCCAATCTAAGCTAGGATTTTAAAAGATAGAATAAATAAGTGAGATTGTTATACAATGGAAATGTTCTTCTCAAACAGAGCTAGAAAAATCAATAAGGAAAGTCATATCATACAAACATGGTATGCTTCAAAATATCCTATAATTTCTTTACCCAGGTGCATTTCAGTAACTCTAATATTCTTAATATCGAGTTAGCAAAGCTTTAAGTTTAAAACTTAGAGATAGCATTGTATTTAAGAAATCTATATTCCAAATATAAGGGAACGAGACAATATTTTTGAAATGAATTCAAGATAACTATAAGTTAAGAGAGAAAAGTTGTAAAGGAAAATGAACATCCTAGTTCTTAGGCTTGTAATAAGAAAGTTAAAAATACCATTTTGTTTCCAATATGAATAAAAAATGCTTCATTTCCCTTTCAAGATCTCAAGTAGGTAAAGAGCTTGTAAACCAGTTTCTACTTGGAAACTATTATCTCTTCATAACCCTGCCTTTCAGAAGACTCTTTGCATCCTTCTCTAATCACTTAAAATGCTTACTCTTCCACCTACTAGGTTCCTCTATTAAATCAAATCATCTTATTCTCCTATCAAAGGGTTTTTCATATAAATTCTATAATCAAGCTGAAGGTTCCATCTCCTCAATTTGCCTTTGATGAACTCATTTCAGATATCCACCTTTCTCTTATCCCACATGACACTCATTACCTTATCAAGAGGGCTGTGTTTAGAATTTTGGGTAAAGAATTTGTAAACAACACAGATTCAATCTATGTTCATGGCTATGGCTTTCTTAGAAGGGTCAGTTAAACTCTCATATTGACTTTATGCAAATGGTCATTTAAGCATGAATATATAGAGAATCTAGACAAAGAAATAACCAACATTAGAACGATATGTACATATGTCGTCCATGCCATTATGATATACATATTGAAAAAAGTAACTCACTCCATTGTATCCCCTAATCTCAACTTTTGATTCCAATAGACTAATAAAGTGACTTCCTATTGTTAGAAGAATTCTATCTTTTCTCTTGATTTTCTTCCATGTATGCCCAACAAATAGTAGCAATTGGATGGAACTATATATAGTAGAAGAAAAAATAGAAGCATGGGACGACAACTTGATCTTGGACATTAACTTGTTAGAGATACCAAGCCCAAGCATTGAAGAAGAGCATGAAGATAATGAACCCTTATCACCCTTGATAATGCTAGATGAATAAAGTTGTATTTATTGACTTTGATGGATGTAATGCTTATCTCCCATAATGATAAGTTGTAAGGAAAATTAGATGGAATTGAGATGTTAATAAACTTGGTTCCAAGTTAGATAAAATTTTATATTTCTCATAATAGAGAGCAATTTAACTAATAGGTATAAGGAGGCTCGAAAATAGAAATATAAGCATCAATCTCTTTTATGATGTAAATGATTTTCTCTTGATCGCTATCCAAGAACAATTTCTCCCACTCAATTGGAATAAGGTAATATCAAATCAAAATCAAAATCAACTATAATAAGATAAATAAAATCTAAGTCATAATCCTAAAATAATTTTATTTCTCACCCTTAACCTATCTTATTACTCTAATTTTATATATTGCCTATCTGCTGAGTCTAAAATAAGATTTTTTAAAGATCTAACCACTATTAAGGTTAAGTCTAATTGAATAAATATATAATCCATTTTTTTTTTTGATCGGTAATAGGTTTATGTTTTATTGATGTAATATGATTTACAAGGAAAACAAAAAGGTCCAAATTCTCTATCTTTGGGGACCATCATTTACAATATGCCTTATTCCTCCTATACTACCATTACATTGATGCCTCTTAATCAAGCTTGTAAACTTTTAATATGCACACTCAAAAACTATATGACTACTACTATTGCTATCTTACTTATGATGACCTTAGCATAGCCAAAGCTGACATTCTTTCACAAAGTCGAAATATAAAAAATGTTTTTGTTGACTACATTCTCCTTCTCAGAATTTTATGCCATAGTCATTACCAGTCGACCTCCCTCTATTTTGCTTTCCACTCCATAGGTCCTTCTTTCCAAAAAAATGTGGCAACATTCTTTAAACTACCTTCCGTCACTACCGGTTGAAAAACCCTACTATCCTTCTTTCTGCAAAATGGGGTTACATTATCTTCAAAACCAAAAAAAAGTGCCCTCTATTGCTTTAAGCTCAATGAAATTTCCTTGTAGACCTCTTTTTCTTTGGGAAACTAGTTGGAAAAGTGGTCTTTCTCTGTTGTTCATAATGGAGCCAAATTGCATTCTTCAGACTTTCCCATGCCTGACGGCGTTCATTGATATAAGCCTCTCTGTCCTTCTACCCCCTTGGCCAGTTGACAAAGGGAAAAATCCCTTTCTCCCTCCCTTCGTCATCATCTTCATAGCCTTCGCTGAAATCCAAGGCCCAACCAGGGTGTGCCCACTATAGAAGTGACTCCATTTCCAAAATTAAGGCTTTTTCAAAAAGAGCCTCCATTACCCAAGCCACATTTTGTTAATGGTTGCCCACTTCTAATCCCCACGCCATCAACATTGCCACTATGTCCACTTGCACTTTCCATCTGTGGTCTACCTCTTGGAAGAGGGGACCCCTGATCTCTTGCATCGCACAGATGACATCTTTTGGTGGGCACTTTATTTGAGATGTCGATCTGCCACCCTGCCAAACAGGGCTTTCTGTTGCTTCTCCATTTCAAAGGTAAATGTCGGCTCCATGGAAACTTCACACTTGCTCTTTCTTAAATTAGAATTGTGCAATGAGCTACCCACCCTTCTTATTTAAAGAGTCTTTCATACACTTTGTTGATGCGGCTCTGTCTTGATTTAATGCACCAACTTTTGATTTTCAAACTCGCCTCTATTTTCACACATTTTTCATTGCCCACACAAGCCAAAGGACCAATTAAATCTACTTTCATCACCCTTTTCTCATTGACCCGTCCATTGGGGGCATTTTCATTTAATGTTTCCTACATTTCATAATCATTGACACAGGTGATTCAAATCTACCCCAAAATCTAAATACTCGATCCGCACCAATTCATCATTAAAGGATATTGTCAATTTTGATAGTGTGTCTACCTCTATGTTTCCTTCATGTTTAATATGAGTGATCTTAAAATCCTCAAAATTACTAATTTCTTGAACAATTAGCTCAATTACCATTTGGAGGTGCCATGCACTAATTTACAATTTTGATATTGCTTGCACTACTATGAGGGAATCACCTTCTAAATGTAGCTTTTTTATCCCCTCCTTTCTAACTAGCCTTACTACTAACAGAGTTGCTTCACACTCTATTGTGTTATTGGTGCCTATGGGTAGCTTTTTTTCTCTTTTCAATAAAATGTGGCCTGCACTATCTCTCAAATCAACCCAAACACTTGAAGCCCCTAAATTTTCACTCGCAACTCCATCAAAATTTGCTTTAACCCATCCTTCCATTAGGGCTCTCCATTCTATCCTTTCAAATTTTAACTTTGTCTTTTTGGTTACCAGTGCTTCTGAGGGAGATTTAAATCTTATCCTTGGCATGAGGTTTGTAACACATTGTCCTCCTTTGTATAGGGTATCTGCATTGCTTGCTTTTTTTGTGGTTGAGGCATCCTATTTAAACATCTTCTTAGAGTCTCCTTTTCTCCTTCAAATTTTTTTTCTATTTCGTTCCTTCCATAATTTCCATACAATCAGTGAAGGATCAACTAACTATATGCTTGAGAGGGTTGATTTGTTGTGCTCCCTTGGCCATCCATCGAAGACCTCCTTTACATTTTGGGCTCTCGGTCCCTCCCATCTCAATTTAAATTGAACAAAATCACAACATTTCCTTGCTTATTTACATTGAACCAAAAGGTGATCTAAAGTTTCTTCATTCTTTTCATGTAAAGGACATCTTGATGGTCCTATTATGCCTATTTTCCTTAGCCTTTCCACAGTTAAAATTCTACCACTGTAAGCCAACCATGCAAAGGCTCCTGCCTTGGGTAGTATATCCTTGTTCCAACAGAGATCTTTGGAAATGAAAGCTTCACTATTTGTTTCAACCATAATATTATATCTTAGTTTGACTGAGTAATTGCCTGAAAGGGATCCACACCAAATAATTGTATCCTTCTTTGAGCTCAAAAGCATTCTTCTTTCTTCTAAGATGCTCTTCATTTGTAGCTTCTATTGTTCTATCAACTCCTCCCTTGAGAAATCCTTCCAGTGCCATTCCTTTCCTTCCAAACCATCCTTTTCTGCCACATAATCAGACACAAAACCCCCCATCTTTCTTTAAAGTAAGCTTTTAGCTCATTGAGATTTTCATCATGCTCCAAAAATTTATGTCCATTCCAAGAGTCCTCCCAAAAATGTTCTTGTTTCCCATCTCCAATACACCAAGAAATATGCTTTACAATAATCTGCCGGCAAGAAAGCATGAAATTCCATATTGCTGACCCTTTTGGTGGATCTCCCACCATGAAAATCCTACGATCTTCATCTGAGTCTAAATATTTTCCTTTCAGAAATCTCACCCAGTAGAGTTGTGGGTTTTCATATATTGTCCATATTAGTTTAGCTCCCAAAGCTTTGTTCATAAGTTGCCAATTTCTAATCTCAACCCCTCCCTTATCCTTGGGTCTACAAATCTTTTCCCATGCTAGTAAGGGTATTTTATCTCCTTCATTAGACCCATTCCAAAAGAACTTCCTCATCTTCTATTCCAAAACTCAAACAACTTTCTTAGGAATATCTAGACACATCATTGTGAATACTAGCATGGCTGAGATTATTGTTTGGAGCATTAGGATTCTACCTACCGAAGACAACCATTTTCCTTTCCATCCTTCCATTTTCTTATGGCATTTATCTATCATATTATTCTAGAGGTCTGCTTTATTTCTGCCTTCAAACAATGGAATCCCTAAATACTTACTAGGTAACATTCCAATTTTATATTCATGATCCTACAAATTCTAACTTTAACACACTCTGGGGTGTTGACAAAAAAGATCTCTAATTTATTCCAATTAATAAACAGTCTTGATATTCTTCCATAAAGCTCTAGAGTTTTCTTCATAGCCTTTGCTTCCTCAACATTTGATATTCCTGCTAGAAAGGTATCATCTACAAATTTCAAGTGAGTTAGAGCTTCCATTGTCTCTATAATTTTAATCCCTTTCCACAACCCTCATTCCTGCTGTCTGTTAATTAAACTTCCCAAAACCTCTGCCATAATAATAAAAAGAAAAGGGGATAGGGGGTCCCCTTGTCTAATACCTTTCTCTTGTTCAAAAAAACCCTTAGGGCTTCCATTTATGAGCACTGAGAAACGGGGAGTAAAATTGTAGCTTTCCACCCATTGCAACCATTCCTATCCAAAACCAAAACGCCTTAAAACACTCAGCAAGAAACGTCTGTCTACTTCATCACATGCACATTTTATGTCTA
Organism: Cupressus sempervirens; assembly: GCA_028749045.1. Classification (NCBI taxonomy): domain Eukaryota; kingdom Viridiplantae; phylum Streptophyta; class Pinopsida; order Cupressales; family Cupressaceae; genus Cupressus; species Cupressus sempervirens. The sequence goes on from CM053786.1 coordinate 577,360,469, forward strand.
ATCTAACCATCATGTTTTGTGTTTTCAAAGCTCTAATTGTGTGAACTGCTTCATGTGCCACAACAACACCCTCAAAAATGGATCTTCCTGGTAAGAAGCCACTCTGTTCTTCCAAGATGATTGAGCTTAAGACTTGTTTAAGTCTATTGGCCATGACCTTGTAGATAATCTTATATACTATATTACATAAGGATATTGGTTTGAAGTCTTCAAAGGTTAATTGTGTGGCATTTTTTGGCACTAGAGCTATCAAGGTGTTGTTGAAATCTTTAAGAATGAAGCCCCCCTGCCTTGATTCCTCGACCACTTCCCATAATTCTTTTTGAAAAGTAAACCTCAATTTCTGAAAAATCATTGTAGGAAACCCATCTAGGCCTTGTCCTTTGTCTCCCTCCAGGCCTTTTAAAGCTTCACAAACTTCACACTCCTTGACTGGGTCCATTGGTATTCTATTTTGAGACTCAGTAATCAAAGTTGGGATGACACCCAAGACCTCTTCCACCTCATTCAATTTTTTTTCTACCTCCTGGCTCTTTTGAGAGAGAAAATTTACTACCTCTAAATTGATCGCTCCACTATCTTGTATGAAAGCCCCTTCTAGACTTTGAATTAAAAAAAAATTTATTAGCTACCCTCCTATTTTTGACCGAATTATGAAAAAATGGTGTGTTTCTATCTCCCTCTTTTAACCATATTTCCCTTGATTTCTACCTCCAAAAAGATTCTTCTTTGGCAAGGCACTCATCTAGTTCCTTTCTCATAATTTTTTCTTCCTTATAATCCTCTTCAAACATACCATTTTCAATGACTCAAAGGCTCAAAGATTTTAATTTCTCCTCTAAGTCCATTTTCTTATCAAAAATATTACCAAAGTGCTCTCTATTCCAAGTCTTCAATTGGTCCTTAAGAAATTGTAGTTTTTTGAAAAAAATTAAAGCTTTGAACTACCTTTTCTTATTGAAGCTTTATCCCACCATTCAGTGATCAAATCTACAAAGCCTTCTGTTTTTAGCCACATAGCTTCAAATTTGAAAGGGCATCTATCCAAAGTTTTTTCATCTTGAATTCTTAAAAAGATAGGGAAATGGTCAAATCCATGAAAAGGGAGGATTTTTGCAGAACATGACCAATTTGCCTTTGCCCAGTTGCCTGCCACAAAAAATATATCCAACTTTTCAGCTATTTGCACAAAACCTTATCTTCTATTTGTCCATGTGAAATCTCCTTTCTTGAAATGGATTTCCCCTAGTCCACTATCATTTACAAAATTGCTAATCTCGTTGGCTTTTCGAACTCCACCCTTTCCCACCTTTTCTATCTTTCAGGTTCAAAATTGCATTGAATTCACCTCCTAAAATTGCCACCTCATTGTCTAGACCTTGTAATTTATTAGCAATGGTCTACCATAAGGTCCTTTTCTAAGCATTATTATTTGGACCATATATATTTATCACTGAAAAGGAATAGTGTAATTGTTTAACATAAACTTTTATCCATTGCTAGTTTGTGTCAACATGGGTAACAATTATCTCTAGAAGTTCTAACTTCCATAAAATAGCCACGCCTCCCAAAGCACCCTGAGCCCCTATTAACAAGCATTCCCATCTTTTGAATTTACTTTTGAACATTGCAAAATAATCTTCCTTAATCTTTGTTTCTTGTAAAAGAACCAAGTTTGGTTTCAATTGATCAAGACATATTTTGATCAATCTTATCTTGTCAGGGGCATTGTAGCCCCTGACATTCCATGATAGGGTTTTCATGGCTCCCGAGAAAAGGCTAAACCTTTTCCCGATCTTAAAATTTTTGATTGACTTGTTGCATTGCCTACCAATTCTAGTTTTGTCTTGATAGATTTAGGGCCTCTTTTCTTTTTACTCCCTACATTTGGTTTCTACATTTTAGAGCTTGTTTTCTCTATAGATCTTTCATCGAAAATACCTGGATGCTCCAATAAACCTAAATCATTTAGGTTTTCCTCCCCAACTAGCTCCTCTTGAGTTGAATCTCCTACTTCCTTCATGCTACTACTTTCCATTGTTTCCTCAAAAGAATCACAAAGATTTCTACTTAGTGAGACCTCAATATCCTTATAGTAGTTGTTTTCCTCTTCTTGCATTAGCATTTCCTTTTGTGCTTGTATTATTAAGGGTGTCCCCATCACTGTGACTGAAATATCTTGGAAGTATGCTTTTGCGTTTAAAGGTAGGCTCTTATCTACATGATTGCCAAACACAAGGATTTTTGACAGAGTCAAACTAACCTTTTCTGACATAGGTGTTTCCTCCTGAGGGTCCAAGACTTCCTTTTGCAGAGCATTTCCCTCTTTCTCTTGCCATTGTTTCATAGGAGTTTCTTTGATCACTTCGGTAGAGACCACATTATCCCCTTGCTCTCTCTCCTCCGATACCAAAAAAAACTTTCTCCATAGCAGCTGTTGTCCTTATTATGTTTAAACTCTCTTGTTGCTTGCTAGGCTCTTTTAAGGGGGCTTGTTTATTTGACCTTTTCTCCATATCTCACTGACATTCCCTCAATTCCAACTCATACAATAGTTTGACATCTTCTAGTCCCTTCCCTTTTAAAAGCCTACTATTTTGCATCACCTCCTCCGAAATTGAGCTTTCCAGCCCTTCCAATATTTCAATAGATTGTTGCCACACTCCTTTATTCATGCATAAGGTAACAAAGTTAGGGACAAGATTTCCTTCCTTCATATTTATAAGAACCCTTGGGTGTGTGGATGAATCTTTTAAGTTCAAAACTTCCTCTACTTTGACGAAAGTTCCTATCATATTCCCAGTCAATGCTAAAACCTCCTCTCCCCAATATTTTGCTGGAAAATTGTAAAGATTTATTCATATAGGAAAAACCTGCAGCTTTTCTTTCCCTAGATCAAAATTTGGCTCCCAATCTTTTAGATAGATTCCTTGACCTTCTAATTGGTAAGGGCCATTGTTTAGGATTTCTATTTTATCTTTTTTATTAGGAGCTACCCCTATATAAAAACCATTGGTTAGGGTTTTTAACCTACATTCCTTGCCCAAATTGCTTTACAACCCAGTCTAATCTTTGCTATAGAAGGCCATGAGCCAAGCCATTTGAAAAAGAAAGCTTTCTCCTATAGCTCAACAATAGTTTCTTGCCATTTTGCACTATTAATTTGAATGGAAGATGTTACCTCATAGGTGATGTGAGCATCTAGTTTTTGGGTTGGATCTCTGATTGCCTCTACCTCCTTTGCCTTTGCCTATTGAAGTTGCTTTGGTTTGTAAAATTTATGAGCTATTTTGGTGAAGTCGAATCTATCAAACTTCGTGTAGACTAACTTTTGGCCTTGTGCATATTTTTCCCATTTTCTCTCATTCCCCCATTCTTGTTTGTAAAACCTTTGTGGTTGGATGAAATGATCACGGCCCCGTGAAAAAGGTAGGGATTGTTGGTTTCTTTTTTTCTCATTTCGATTTAAAGACCAACAAATTCTGCTATGCTGCTTGTAAGAACATCCTTCATATTGTCTAAAGTTTGAACGATAACTTTCTAACCCTCCATTCTTTCTTGCCCATGTTGCAGGTATTTGTTGCTGCCCTCGCCTGAAATGCTCCCACTTCTGCTCCATCTTTTTTATAATTATAACTTAAGTTATAATCCAATTTTATTACTATTATGACATCTCTATTACCTAAACTTATCATCTTACAAAATAGAATAATAAGAATTTCAAGCTCCAAACTTCACAAAAAGCATCAAAACCTTCCCTATTGGCAACAAATTATTTGAATTATTAGATTTTTACTAATAAAAAGTCATTTGGAAATGAATTTAAACAACCTTTAAAGAGATTTTTAAAAATGTGGACTTCTCGCTTAGATATTTTGCCTCGTATCTTGGAGTGATGGAATATCCATATTGAGGGATTTGCTATGTTCAAGGTGGACAAGAAACTGAGAAATGTGAAGTTGAATGTTAGAAAGTGAAACAAGTCTTATTTTGGTAATATCTTTCACTCCAAAGCTTAGATCTCAGAGGACCTCAGAATCATTCAGGATGCTATTCAGAATGAGGGGTATAATGATGAGAGGATGGAGGTGGAAAAATATATCTTGTCTAAGCTTCACAATGTTATTATTCAAGAAGAGACCTATTGGAAATAGAGGTCAAGGGTTGTCTAGTTGAAAGAGGGGGACAGGAATACTAGGTTCTTCCACACCTCTTCTTTGAAGCACAAAGTCCATAATAGAATTAGCAACATCAAGAAGGGAGAAGAGGTTTTCAAAGAAGAAGAAGAAATTGTTGGTGAGGCTATTTCCTTCTTCACTAATTTGCTTGTGAAAGAGCCTAATCTGGTGGAACATGATCAATTGGAAATCTTATCTAACATTCTGGCTTTGATCCAACCTAAGGAGAATGTGATGATTGGGTCTATTCCCTCACCTTAGGAAGTAGAACAAGCTTTTTTCTATCTAGCAATGAAAAAATCTCGAGGTTTGGATGGGTTCCTATCTTTTTACTTCCAAATGTTTTGTAATGTGGTTCAATATGATGTAACTAAAGCGATGCAAGAAGTCTTTGGTGCAAGAAGTCTTCTCAAGGAGATTAATGCCACTTTCCTAGTGCTTATCCCAAAGGCGGTAGGGGCAGACTCTATGGACCAATTCAAACCTATTAGCCTATATAACTCTTTCTATAAGATTATTTCCAAAGTGCTAGCTTCAAGGATCATTAAGGTTCTCCCCTCAATTATAGCTCCTCAATAATCTGGTTTTGTCTCAGGGTGACAAATCTTGGATTCTATTATGACTTTCCATGGAGTGATCCACTCTTTGGAATAAGGTAAGAGAGAAGGTTTCCTCTTTAAGCTTGACTTGTCTAAGGCTTATGATCATGTGGATTGGACCTTTTTCCTCAAAATTCTTAGGGCCTTTGGGTTTTATTAAAGGGTTATCAAACTTATTGGCCAGTTGGTGACAATTACCTCCCTAGTTGTGATGGTTAATGGATCCCCCTTGACCTTTTTCAAGCCCTCCAGATATTTCAAACAAGGGGATCCCCTCTCCCCCATTCTCTTCATTATTTTGGTTAATTGTCTTGGAAGGATGATTTCTACTAACAGAATGTCGAGTGCTCTAACTGGTATTAGACCTTCTTTTGGTCCCCTGGTTTTTTCCCACCAACAATTTGTTGATGACACTATAAAGGGTGGCAAAGCCATAGTTGGTGAAGCCAGGGCACTGAAAAATATTTTAAGCTCTTACTCTAGGGTATCGAGGTAACTTATCAACTGGAACAAGAGCTTTGCCTTCTTCATAAATACTCCAGTTGAGCATCAAAGGAAGATTGCTACTATTCTGGGCTGTGATATAAGAAGTCTTCCTTCAAGCTATTTGGGCCTCCCCATGGGTTTGAGGCCCCCACATTCTTTATGGAATAACATATTAGACAGGTTTAACAAAAAATTGGTTGGTTGGAAGGGAGTCATTCTTAGCCGAGCTAGCAAGATTCGGTTGGTCAAAGCTACTCTCCAAAACCTTCCAACCTATGCTTTGAGTCTTTTTGGGATTCCTAGCAAGTTTGCAGATCATATGGAGAACATCCAAAGGAACTTTCTTTGGTTGGGATCAAAAGGCAACGAGCATTTACACCTGGTGGCTTGGGATAATGTTTGTCTCCCAGAACAGAATGGAGGATGGGGGATAAGGAAACTGTAACCTTTCAACAAATCCCTCCAAGCTAAATAGGTTTAGAGAATATTTTATAGCAAAGGGGAATGTGAGGACATCATGGAAGAAAAATATCTTCATAGACCTCCAATTAGAAACTTGCTATTTAGTGAATCAATTCCAAGGGGATCTAATACATGGAATGGATTTCTAAGTGCTAAAGATGTAGCAGATAGTAGGGTGCAATGGTGTGTTGGGAATTGAGAGGAAACTCTTTTCTGGAAGGATAATTGGTTGATTCAAGGACCTCTTATTGTCATCCCTAATTTTGAGAGATGGGGCTACATTTGGATCTAGAAGTTTGGGAGATTTGCATCAGATTATAGACAAAACCAGAGTTGGAGGGATCTATGGGATCTATGTGCCATTTCAATGGACCTTAAACCCCATATGAATATTCTTCTCAGTGTGGTTATGAATGAGGATCAAGATAAGCTTGTTTGGGAGATTACTTCAGATGGAACCTATTCGGTGGCCTTGGGGTACCAAGCTATTATGAAGCAGGATTTGAAACCAGAATGGGCTAAAGCCTAGTACCCTAGTCTTACCCCTAAAATCAATTTTTTTTTGGCTTTTACTCTAGAATAGGATTTTGACTATTGACAACTTGTGCAAGAGGGGACATTTTATTCCTAATAGGTGTGTCCTTTGCAAAAACTAGGCTGAGATGGTGGATCATCTTTTTATACATTGCTCTTTCTCTAAAGAGGTCTGGTCTTTATTTAGTCAAGTTTTCCGGATGAGTTGGTGTGTTCCCAACTCAACTACCCAACTTGACTACCAATTTCTTAAGGTAGTGGGAAAATTCTTGGATGGGTTCTGGGCTCCAAACTATTAGTAAATGGGCCTTGCCTCATTTTGGTTGGGGTATTTAGAAGGAACACAATAACCAAATATTTAGGGATGCTAACCTGACAGCTAGAATCATGTTTGGTAAAATTCAAAATGCCCTTTTAGAAAACTATATGTTTATAAAAGGAAGTAACCCTTTTTGCAAGTGATAATTATAGAACTAATGATTCTCAGACAAGAAGAAAGGAGTGTTTTTGGTCTTTACCCCTGAAAGGTTGGCACAAAGCCAACTTTGATGGTGCAGCCAAAGGCAACCTGGGAGAGGCAGGATGTGGATGAGTGATTAGAAATAGTCATGGGTATGGGATTGTAGTGGTTACTTTCCCCTTGGGTTTTCAAACTAACCATTATGCAGAGGCTAGTGTTGTTCTTCAAACTATGAAATTAGCTAAAGAAGTTGGGGTCAAATGCCTTTGGTTGGAGGGGGACTCAAATAACATTATTAAATGCCTAAGGGGAGAACACCCTCCAACATGGAGTAAAAAGAATATGATAGAGGAAACACAAAATATTTTTATTTCCTTCGAAAAGGTCTTTCTGTCATATGTTTATCGTGAAGGTAACGAGTCTACTGATGGATGGAAAATGAGGCAACTATAACGCCCCGCCAAGGGACCCAAAAGAATTAACCTAAAGTTTTACTAAGTTTGCTTAACATTTTTTTTTAAAGTAAGAATTTATAACATACACATCAAACACATAGTAGCGGAAGCAATAACATGTAATCATCAACAATCATACATAACAGGTTACATTCCTTAAAGATCCCAAGACGTTGAGTCACATTTAAATTTAATTAATTCTAAGTCTAACAACTACCACATCCACATGAAAGAATAATACTAAAGTCCAATGTCCATAATATACATTTGCTCCGAATGCCTCTTGGCAAATTAATTCGGAATGCTCAATCATCCACTGTACATGTCACAGGGTATGAAAGGCTTAAAAGAATATACATATGTAAAAATAGAAATGCATCAACCTCCACGAATCCATGATACAAAGTACAATAAAATAAATGAAATCCTCCATCATACATGATACATCCATACATCCACAATGATAAAACATCTATCATAAAATCTTACCATCCATCATAATAATCCAAAAACATAGTGACGATAAATGCCAACCAAGAAAGCTCCAGCCACAGCGACTACAGATGGATCTCAATGGTAAGAGTAAAAGCACTACCACCCGACTGCGTGGAACCTAAATGGTCCACTCCCACCGCGCTGAGGAGATAGTCTGAAGTCCCAAACAAGATATCAAAACACAAAAACACAAGTACTCTCTAAGTCTGGGAAATCCTAAAAGTACACTAACGTAAAGGTTCCAACATAGATAGACATCTAGACCCAAAGGCACCACAAAGACACGTAGGAAACCTACAATGCAAGCAGGAAAGTGTCATCGCAAAAGTCACGTTGGAAGTTACCTGAGCAATCCCTTAGGAATCTTGGGTCCCCTATGATCCTGCGGCCACTAGTATCCTCTCGTACTGACGAGGCATACTACAGAATGCAAGGTCGTAACCAAGCGTTCTCTCTACCCCATCCTAGCCTGTACTAGCACTCAAGGCATGTTAGAGAACATACAATTATCTTATTAGGTTCATTTAAGTCAGTATTTAGGTGAGATGTTTTCACTTATTAAAAAAACTTACAATGGGCTACTCCAGACAGCTTCTTAGGGCCCCGATCCCCATTGCAAGCCACTTTCCGACACTACACATAGATAACCTACCCTAGGCTCATGAAATCACAAATCAAAGAATCATAATAAAATCACCTCAGTCCTATATAAGCGACTGAAAACATCATAAATATAATCCACAATCATCACATCAATTCTCCACGAGCAACTGAATAGCATCAAAATAATAATCATAATGATCACAACAAATCTCTATCAACATCTGAAGGCATCAAGGATCAATCACAATATCCAATGGTTCTCCAACGAGAAACCAACAAGTATCCCAATAATAGATGACAATACTGATCGAAGTCTCTAAAAATGGTTAAGTCAGGTAACTCAAATACATACCCCATCAGCTTCTCACCAGGAAACTGGAAAGCAATAACAAACAGTAAAACATCCATCATAGAGCACTCCATCACATTACCATGGTTGGGTTAAGAAAGATCAAGACCAAATCATCATAACATCACATTCACAACTCCAAGCCTCTGGTAACAACCTAAACTGGTCAACACTAGAACAAACCTCAAAACCCCAACAACATACATAAAACAGAACGTAGGTATCAAGTTTGGTTTGATTGATAATATACTATTGAGTTAATGTAACGTTTCAGTTTTAGTTTCAAGGTATGATTCTAGTTCAAAAGATTTCTAGATTACCCTACAGGTTGACCCATTTACTTGTTTGAATGAAACTAGAATTACCCTACCATCATATTTTAAAACAATAATTCTACAATTTATTTCCAAATAGAATTCATCATTAAATAACTTTAATTAAATTATTATTATTATTATTATTTTTTAAATAAAGTAATTAATAATTAAAGATCTAAACACTCATATTAATATTTTCATGAATTATCAATTTATTAATATTTAATCAAAAATTATTTATAAATTAATATTTACATAACTATATTTAAAATGCATTAATAGTTAAATTATTAAATGTTGATAAACTAATAATAAAACATTATTAAATATTAATTAATATATTAAAAATTATATATAATAACAATTCAATTTTTTTATAAAAATTAATGCAAATTTATATCATTACAAAACAAAATCAAATTCCAAATATATTGGAATGGGCACGAATTAAATACGTTTAAGCGATTATAAATCGTTGGCCTCGAAATCGTGCGGACTGCTGTCGCAGTCATACTGCGACCACAGTTGCAGGTACGACTGCACAGCAGCCGTCAGCTTTTATAGCCGTCAGTCAATGAAATAAAAAGGGAAGGGGGTGGTTAGGCCGCCCCTCCCCTATTTATTATTATTATTTTTTAAATCAGGTTTATTATAAAAACAAAACTTTGTTATATTACAACATGCAATTTCTTTTAAATCTAATTTTATTTATTTTATACAATTTATAAATATTTAAATTCTATATATATATATATATATATAATTTATTTATTTTTTATTTTTTATTTTTTTAAAATATTGATTTCATCTTTATTCTGAAGGAGAAAAAAATATTTTTAACCACGCGAGTTTTCAATCTATAATTTTAAATTTTAAATTCCAAATTCCTTCCCAAGTTAAATTCTAATTTTCTTTATTCTAGAAAATGAGGGTTTTCTGATAACTCTACTATTCTTCACGTATACAGAAATTATCGACAAGCAATTAATAATTCACTGTTTTGAAAAGTTTAAACTTTCATCATAGAGAAGTTGGATTTACAATCCACAAACACGAAGAAGACAGGGAAGAGTAATTGCATATTTAATCAACAAATCAAGGCACAAGACCTTACCTGGTCCTGATGCTAATATGAAATCCCTGAAAAATCTTTCCTAGAATTCTCCTTCTGAAATTCGCTTCCAAAAGTTGTCTCCCCAAAATTCTGTGTCTCCAAAATTCCCGTCTCCAAAATTCTTTCCCTAATTCCCTGTCCCTCAAAAATGAACCCCAAAGTTGTGATAAGGAGTCTTCTCCTCAAATCGGGGCACTAATTGTGCATTCAAATGAGAGGACTCTTTGCTCAACTGGGTTAACTCTCAAATTAACTTGTATTAATCTTTGCTTTATCTTTTTAATGCACATTAAATGAATTATTAAATAACTTTATTTAATATTCCACTTGACTTCTATTTTAATCTTTATTACTTTTAAAGCCATGCGCACTTTATGAAATTAAAATAACATTATTATTTTCTATTATTTTATCTTTTAATTTATTTCTTTTATATTTTCAACTCATGCTCGCATCATGAAATCTTACAACTTTTTAATAATTAATATATTTTCTCTTTTTAATTTATTTTAGAAACTTAATTGATATAATATTTAATTAACTTAAATAACAATAATATTTAGTAGTTATTTTTAAAAAATGAACTCTAAATATATTATTATTAAATTGAATAAATATTATCACGTTTTAAATTTATCTTTAAACTTTTATCTCCAAATTTAATTCTTTTTAGTTAATTAATTTCTCAATTAATTAAATATTAAAGATTATCATATTAATTCTCCATTAAATTAAATCATTAATTAATCTTTTTAATTAAACTTAATTAATAGAACATACATCAAGGACTCATAAAGCAACATACGAAAACCCATCATAGAAAAATACATACTAAATCAAACAAAAGGGTTATAATCACGAAATAACATCATTTGATGCATTCAGAGGGTACTTAACTCAGATACTTGTCCTAATTATCAATTAGGACAATTGGCTAAAGGGTTTAGGAATTGGACTTAAGAGTTTATCTCCCCTCTCTTACCATTGAGATAATGCGATAGGGTACGCTCATCCTGGCAATTCAGGGAAGTCGATACTCGGTACCTGCAACTTGCATAAAATCCACGCATGTATAGACACAGTATTCTAAGCTAAACAGACAATGGTAGGAAGTGGTGTATCGTGTAGATCCCGACTAGCAGGTGACTACGACACCCTTCCTTAACCACATCAGAAATACCATACATAAAGAAAACAAACACACATGCCATACACATGCAGTATGGGGTAACTATCCATAAGAAAGCACATGTGATAATAAACCATCTAACTAATCATCATCGATAATTGAAAATATTGAATAATCATCATACATGCATGAAATATAGAGTACCAAGTAATCTCATCATATAATAAATTGAGTGTAAAACAACATCTGATAATCTGAAAGTAATGCTACTAAACATCAAGTATAAAACTGGCCTAAAAGAGTTTGGCAATTAAAACAAAAAATGTGAACTAGGGGCAGGCACTATAGCAACAAGGAGGGACATGTCACAAAGATGGTCAAGTGGAGAGGTTTTGCCGATGGATGCAAAAAGAATTATTGAGATGGAAAGGATTTAGGGGAAAACATACAACATAAAGTGTAATTATGATAGTTAATTTTGTCAATCTAACATATAAATTAATGAGTGTTTGGCATGAGCTGATCTAGTGGCATCATAATTAGGGGGTTTATTGGCACATTTTATGGGAAATCTTAAGGGACTATGATAATTACTATATCTTTTCCAAGGTTGGAGTTTGGGAGAAAAACTAGATCTTGGCTCAAGAAGACGAGAGAGCTCAGAGTCTCTATTATTTTGTATGCAACAACATGGTTGGGGAGGGACACAGAAGGGAGCTAGAGGGAGAAGTTGAGAAGTGGAGGAGGCATTCAAAGGTGTGGGAGAAATTGAGAGAAGGAGGTATCTTGTCCTTCATTGAAAAATTTAATGGCTGGGATCTGAAGATTACTAACCTAATGGTGAAGACATGGAAAGAGGGGAAGGTGAAGATTGATGGGGTGGACTTTTACATCAATGAAGGGATTATAGCTGAGGTGATAAGCTCCCCTAACTAGGACATAAAATTCTATAGGGAAAAGAAAATTTCCCTGAATGCGGTGAAAGATTTTGTTAAGGACTCGAAGGAAATGAAGGATCTTGCGAAGATGGGTGCCTATTATGAGCCTGCGTCTATAAAGAAGTTGTGGAGGTTTTTCTTAAGAGCAATTATTTCCTACATAATGCTTGACATCAAGTTTGATAGGATTCGAACCCACTATTTCATTATTCCAAATCATTTTAGGTATGGAACTAAGATTTCCATTCCCTACTATTTTTTTTTCTCTGCTAATAAGAGTATAATGGATTATAAGAAGAAAGTGTACTCTAACCCATCCTTCCATGAGGGTTTTTTATTATTCTTATATGAGCATTTAAAAGCTCAAACTCGTGGAAGGGTTTTTGCCCAAAAGGCAGTTTCATCCAAGGAAACAAAGATCTCCTACCTCCCATTAGACACAGAGGATAGTGCAGGTATGCACTTGGATGAAGAAGAGGTGGTAAAAATCATGAAGGATATGGGTGAGAAGAATAGAGAGAAGCCAGGGAGAGGTTTAGAGAAAAGGATAAATCAAGAGGAGGAATCTGAGGATAAGTATAAAGATGAGGAAGAGGGAATGGACACGAATAAGGAAGGCAATGTAAGAGAGGACATAAGAAGAGGACTTGGTAAAAACTACAGTTTCTTTGGAAGAAAATGGAAGAAAAACTATATGGAGGAATTTTCATGCCAATACAGTGAAGATGGGGCTTGTTAGAGAACATATTAACCCAGAGGTGGTCAAGGGAAGGGATGGAAAAATTCAATCGGAAGAGCTTATTGATCCTGGCCTGGTGATTCTTAGTCATAGTGCTTAGGAAATGGGTATGAACCTCCTTAATAATGCCAGAAACAGCCTTGCGGACAATTTTCAGTCCATAAAATGGATATTTCATGAAATTGAGGAAATTAATTTTAGGTTGCAGGGATAGGAAAGGCTAGAAGGGGTGGGTGAGAATGTCAAAATTGGCAAACTAGAGGTTAGGGTTTCAGAGATTGAAAAAAGGGTGGAAAGGATGGAGACTATACTTCATAGCTTGACTGATTAGAGCCTTAACATAATTAAAGGTCTAAATGATAACATCATTCAATTGCATGGGATGATAGAGGAAAATAAAAAGGGGAAGGAGGATAAGGACAATGAGGGAACCAGGGTGTGTTAGTTTTTGATGACTAATTAGGGAACTACTGTACATACTTCATAAATTCTTTGAGGTTCAAAAAAAAAATTGTAAACTATTCGCCGATTCACCACTAAATTTTGGGCTAATATTTGCCAATTTATGGCCAACATGTTGTAACCCTAAAGAGACAACAATACTTGTATAAAAAGGCTTAGGGTTAGCGATTGTTTTATTGTTGTGATGCAAAAATTGGTTCTTGTGGCAGTATTGAGACGTAAGGGATTATAGATTGTAATTAGGTTGTAATCACTGGATCATAATAATATTGGACTTGATGTTTGCTAGACGTAGCCCAGGGATTGGGTGAACCACATTAAATCTTGGTGTCTTCTATTCTTTTTTATGTGATCTATTATTTTCAAATATTGTTTATATTTGCATGTAATTATTATTTCTGTCCTGGGGTTTAATCCTAACAAGTGGTATTAGAGCGAGGTTGCTTTTTAGTTGTCCTCTGTAGGAAAGTCTCATGGTTGAGTGGGAGTGATGGTAGACAAGGGTAAGCTGAGGGTTGATAGGTTTAATGGGTAAAACTTTTAGTTATGGAAGATGCAAATGGAAGACTATCTTTATCAGAAGGATTTATGGAAGCCGTTGGAAGGCAAAACCAAGAATCAGGGATCTATGTCAAATGATGACTGGGATCTTTTATACAGAAAGAAACTTGAAAGCATTTGATTATGCCTGGCACCATCAGTGGCATTTAATATTACAAAAGTGAAGATGACAGAAGAGTTGATGCAAACCCTAGGGAAATTGTATGAAAAGCCTTTCACGTCAAACAAGGTATTTCTCATGAAGCATTTATTTAATATGAAAATGGCAGAAGGCAGATCTGTTGTGGATCATTTAAATGAGTTTAATACTATTACTAGTTAGTTATCTTCTATGGGTATCAATTTTGATGAAAAAATTAGGGCTCTCTTGATTTTGTGTTCTTTGCCTAAAAGCTAGAATGACTTGGTAATGGTTGTGAGTAATTTTGCTCCTAGATCTAGTACCCTAAAATATGATGATGAGGAAACTCGTAGAAAATCCTCAGGTGGATCTACATCAGCAAGTGCTTTGAATGCACAAAGTTGAGGTAGAACAACTGAGAGAGGAAGTAATTTCAAAAATTGTGGGAAATCAAGAGGAAAGTCAAAAGGGAGGAGGTCTCAATCGAGAGGATTGAACGATTGCTGGTACTGTGGGAAACCAAGGCATAAAGAGAAAGATTGTTGGACTCAAAAGAAAAATGAAGGAGATAAACCAGATGGAGACAAGGAGGCAAATGTGGTAAGTAACAAATCCAAAGAGGATGCTTTGCTTCTGTCTTTAGAAAGTGTTGATGATTTAGTAAGAAGGTGAGTTATTCTTTTCTCAAAACCTTCAATTGTGAAGTGTTTACTCATATAGATTCTAAAAATAGAACCAAGCTGAAAGCTAAGTCAAAAAAATATGTATTTGTTGGATATGGCATTAATAAATTTGGTTATAAGCTTTGGGATTTTGAAAATCATAAAATTGTAAGAAGCAGGGATGTCATATTCAATGAGAAAGTGTAGTACAAAGATATGTTGCAACAACATGAGAAGAAAGAAGATGATTATGTAGTACTAGATGATACTCCAAAAGATGATGTTTCAACCATTCCTCATGATGTGAAACAACCGCAACAACAAATACCACACACACCAGTGAATGTTAGATGGTCAACAAGGCAAATTAGACCTCAAGAAAGATTTTCTCCCTCTTTGTATTCTATTTTACTTACTGATGATGGTGAACTTGAATGTTATGATGAAGTTGTGTAGGTGGATACTAAGATTCAGTGGGAGTCTACAATGAAAGATGAAATGGACTCTTTGCTAAAGAATAAGACATGGGATTTATGCAAGCTGCATATAGGTAAAAGAGCTTTACAAAATAAGTGGGTTTACAAGTTAAAAGAAGAGAATGGCGGTAAGAAAATATTTAAAGCCAAGTTAGTTGTAAAAAGATTTGCACAAAAAGGGACATTGATTTTGATGAGATATTTTCTCCTATTGTTAAAATGAATTCTATCCATATTGTTTTAAGTATTGTGGCTACTAAAGATTTGCATTTAGAGCAACTTGATGTTAAAACAACCTTCCTTCATGGTGATTTGGATACAAGGATTTGAGGTCAAAGGTAAGGAGAACTTAGTGTGCAAATTGAAAAAAAGTTTAAATGGCTTGAAGCAAGCACCTTGGCAATGGTATTTAAAATTTGATAGTTATATGCATGAGCATGGATATAGTAGGTGTGATTCATATAATTGTGTTTATTTTAAGAGGTTGGATGATGATAGCTACATTATATTACGTTTATATGTTGATGATATGCTTGTAGCTGGGTCTAACATGGATCATATTAAGGGGCTAAAATGCCAGTTAGCACATGCATTTTCTATGAAGGATTTGGGGGCAAAAAAACAAATCCTTGGTATGAAGATTTGCAGAGATAGGAAGAATAGGAAATTGACACTATCTCAGGCTAATTATGTTGAGAAGGTGTTGCAATGTTTCTCTATGGAGAATGCTAAAGCTGTCAGCACACATTTACCTAGTCATTTGAAGTTGACTAAGGAGATGTGCCCCAAGACACATGAAGAGGAGGATAAGATGTCCAAAGTACCCTATGCTTAAGCTCTAGGAAGCTTGATGTGTACTAGGGTATGTACAAGGCTAGATATTGCACATGCAGTAGGAGTTGTTAGCAAGTATATGAGTCATTCAGGAATCGAGCATTGGAATGCAGTCAAATGAATTCTCAGATATTTGAGAAGAACATCCAGTAAGTGTTTACACTTTGGGAGCTCTACTATTGATTTACAGGGCTATGTTGACTCAGATTTGGTAGGGGATATTGATACCAGGTGGAGCACTATAGGTTATGTCTTTACTATTGGTGGGGCAGTCGTGAGCTAGGTTTCTAGGTTACAAAAGGTTAATTCTTTATCCACTACAGAGGCAGAGTATGTTGTTGTTACAAAGGCAACCAAGGAGATGATATGGATTTAGTTCTTCTTGTAAGAATTGAGACACCCTCAGAGGGATAATTATTTATTTATAGATAGTTAGAGTGCCATACATCTTGTAAGGAATTCAACTCTGTATTCAAAGATTGAACACATTCAGTTGTGGTAACATTTCATTCGGTCAGTTTTAGACAATTAAAGTTGAATAAGATACATATAGATGACAATCCAACAGATATGTTTACAAAGGTAGTGACAAGGGAGAAGCTGAATTCCTCTTCAACTTTAGTTGGTCTTCTAGACTGAATAGGAATACAAAAACAACAGAGTCCAGGGGGAGCCTCCTGGCATAGTGGAATAGCTATAGGATCAGTCTCCAAGTGGGAGATTGTTGTCTAGAGTGGAGTTTGATTAGTCCCCAAGTGGGAGATTGTTAGTTTGTGGTGACTAATTAGGGAGATGTTGTGCATACTTCATTAATTCTTTGGGGTTGTGGTGACATTGTGGTTGACATATGGCTGACATATGGTCGACATGTTGTAACCCTAAAGCGGCAAAAATAATTGTATAAAAAGGCTTAGGGTTAGGGATTGTTTCATTGTTGTGAAGCAAAAATTGATTCTTGTGGTGATATTGAGCTGTAAGGGATTATGGATTGTAATCAGGTTGTAATCACTGGATCATAATAATATTGGACTTGATATTTGGTGGACGTAGCTTAGGGATTGGGTGAATCACGTTAAATCTTGGTGTCTTGTGTTCTTTTCTGTGTGATCTAGTATTTTCTGATATTGTTTATATTTGCATGTAATTGTTATTTCTATCCTAAGGTTTAATCTTAATAGGGTGATCAAGGAGGAGGTGTCTTTGTAGTGGGAGAGCCTAGACAAAAAAAGGAGAGTGGAAATGTAATGCCTGCCCCTAGTCTACATTTTCCTAATTTACATTTATACTATTATTGCCAAACTCTTTTAGGCTAGTTTTATGTTTGAGGATTAGTAGCATTATCTTGAGATTATTAGATATTGTTTCATACTCAGTTGCTATATGATGAGATTACTTGGTACTCTATATTTCATGTGTGCACGATGATTATTACAATGTTGTTAAATTATTGATGATGTTTAGTTAGATGGATTATCATATGTGTTTTCTTATGGATACTTACCCCATACTGCATGTGTATGGTGTGTGTGTGTGTGTTTGTTTTCTTTATGTATGGCATTTATGATGTGGTTAAGGAAGGGAGTCATAGTCACCTGCTAGTCGGGATCTACATGATGCATCACTTCCTGTCATTGCCCGTTTAGCTTAGTATATATTGTGTATGTACATGCATGGATTTTATGCAGGTTGCAGGTATCAAGTATCAGCTTCTTTGAATTGCCAGGATGAGCATACCCTATCACATTATCTCAATGGTAAGAAAGGGGAGATAAATTTTTAAGTTCAAATAATAAACCTTTGAGCCATTCGTCCTAATTGACAATTGGGACAAGTATCTGAGTCGTGTACCTTTTGAATGCATCGGATGACATTGATTTGTGATTTTAACCCCTTAGTTTAATTTTGTATGAATTTTTCTATGATGAGTTTTTGTATTTTACTTTGGGAGTCTTTGGTGAATTTTTTGTTAATTAAGTCTAATTAATGATTTAATTTAATGAAAAATTTATATGATATTTTAATATTTTATTTAATTAATTAATAAATTAATTATATAAAAAGAATTAAATAAAATAATTAAATTTGAGGATAAATTTATAAGTTTAAATTTGGAACGTGATAATGTTTAGTTAATTTAATAATAATATATTTAGAGTGCATTTTCAAATAAATGCTAAATAATATTATTATTTAAATTAATAAATAGTTATCAAAAAATTAATGTTCAAAAATAAATTTAGAAGTGGGAAAAGAAATTAATTTATTAAGAGTTTCATGAATGCATGATACGTGCATGAGACTAAATTAAATAAATTAACTTAAAGGAGGTCAAGTAAAAATTAAATAAAGTAATTTAATTAATTATTAAATGTGCATGGAAAAGATAAAAGAAAGACAAATAAAAGCTAATAAAGAGTTAAAAGGTGGTGAGCAAAGAGTTCTCTAGGGTGAACGCACAATTAGTGCCCCAATTTTAGGAAGAAAACTTATCACAATTTAGGAGTTCATTTTCAAGGGACCGAGAATTTTGGAGAAGGAAGAAATTTTCAAAAAGGAGAAAGTTCTAAAAGGGGAATTGTTCTTTACAGATTTCTGGGGCATAGCAAATTAGCATCAGTGTCCAGGTAGATGCTTGTGAAATTTGCATAATTTAAATACGCTCTTTTCGTCCCTGTCTTCTTCGTGTTTGTTATATGATTGTTTGGATAATTCTTGTGAAGAATATATCATGATGTGGACTTTGGATATTTGAGAAATTTCTTTGTTCATGGAACATTTTTATTTGTTCAATATGATTTTCCTTCCAGTAGATTCTAGATGAGAAAATTTATTGGGAAGAATTTGAAAATAAATAGAGAAAAACCTTGTAGAAATATATGTGTGTGTGTGTGTGTGTGTGTATGTGTGGATATATATATATATATATATATATATATATATATATATATATATATATATATATATATGTATATATATATATATATATATATATATATATATATATATATATATATATATATATATGTATGTATATATATATGTATATATATATATATATGTATATATATGTGTATATGTATATATATATGTATATATATATATATATACACACATATATATATGTGTATATGTATATGTATATATATGTACATATATGTACATATATGTACATATATATATATACACATATACATACATATATATATATACACATATACATATGTATATATATATACATATCTATACATATATGTATACATATCTATATGTATACATATCTATACATATATATATATATATATATATATATATATATATATATATATATATATATATATATATATATATATATATATATATATATATATGTATACATATGTATATATTGAGAAATCATAAATTTACCATCAGATTAATGTTGAGAAATTGAATTAAAAATAAATATATTTTAAAAAAGAATTTCCTTGTAATTTCGCATGCACAGAATTTCATATAGTAAATAATTAAAAAAATAAAAATAAAAAATTATACACACACACACACACACACACACATGCCAATAAATGCTTATTATTAAAGAAAAACGTTTTAATAAAAAAAAATTTATAAAAAAAATTGTATGTGATGGGGCGGGGAGGGAATAATCCCGTACCCCCACCCCTCTACACACACACACACACACACACACACACACACACACACACACACACACACACACACACACACACACACACACACACACACACATGCCAATAAATGCTTATTATTAAAGAAAAACGTTTTAATAAAAACAAATTAAAAAAAATATATTGTATGTGATGGGGCGTGGAGGGAATAATCCCGTACCCCCACCCCTCACGTGGCATGAGTGCTAGCAACTCTACTACTGCAGGCTCTGTGATAGCAGGCCTGCGCCAGTAGGTAGCCACAATACTACCATTTAAAAAAAGAAGCATTTGCAATATATTGAAAATTGCAGGGGGTACTTTCCAAACCTTCGCTTGCAAATTTGCAGAGTGATTTGACATCGCAATTTGTAAATTATTAAAAGTTTTTAAACTTTATTAAATTTAATTGAATTAAAGTTTTTTTTTTTTTTTTAATATATGTATAATGATTCATTTTTAAATATTAATTTAATAACAAAGTTATTAAAAGTTTTTAATAATGAAATTAGTAATGACATTTAATATTTTTTATTGAGTTATTTAAATTTAATTGATAAATATTAATTAGACATTGTTAAATAGACATTGGCTTATCTAAATAAAATAAAATTTAATTAATATGAGTATTAATTTAGTAAGATAGGAAATCTTTTAAGATGATTAATTCGACTTTAGTAGAATTATGATTCAACAGGAATCTTACCTTAGCAAACTCAAGACAAATATAATATTTACCTTAGTAAATTTAGGAAATTGATTTTTAAATTGTGGGGTAAATCTTTATTTTTTCTTAAACAAATACTTGAGTTAATTATAAGATAATGGAGTATATATTTTACTTGATAACAACTTTGAAATGAAACTAAAACCTCATTTTTTTGGCTTAACCATGTGATTGTAAAAGCAAACCAAAACATGTATTTGTTCTTGTTTTCTTTATGCTATCTGTGTTTTGGGGTTTTTGGGGTTGACTAGATTGTTGACCAATTATAGGATGTCTACCAGAGGCTTGGGAGTTTTGTGATTGTGGTATCATGTTGACTCGATCTCGATCATTATTGCTCAACCATGTATGTGATGGTATGCTTATGATGAGTATGTTTTTATTGTTGGTTATTATGTTTCAGTGTCTCTGTGGGATAGTGGGAGATACGCTATGAGATACCTGGTTTAACCATTCTGAGTCATTGATCAGTATTGTTGGGATACTTTCTAGTTGCTTGTTGAGAATTGATGGATACTATGTTTTATCTTTGTCACTTTTCGGTTGCTCGTTGAGAACCAATGGTTATTTTGACTTATTTTTGTTGATTTCCAGTTGCTCGTAGAGAATTAATGTGATTATTATGATTATCTTTATGATGCTTCCTAGTCACTTGTATAGGATTGAGGTGATTTTACTATGATTTTGTGATTTGTGATTTCATGAGCTTAGGGTAGGTTATCTATATGTAGTGTCGGGAAGTGACTTGCAATGGGGACCGGGTACCCTAAGTGGTCTTGGGGGTAACCCATTGTAAGTTTTTTTATTTAGTGATAACTTTACACTAAATACTAACTTAAATGAACCTAATAAGAGATAATTATATGTTTTCACCCATGCCTCGAGTGCTAGTACAGACTAGGATGGGAGTAGAGAGAACACTTGGTTACGACCTTGCATTCCATAGCATGCCTTGTCAGTACGAGGGGATACTGTGGCCGCATGGATCACTAAGGACCCAAGAGTCCTATGGGACTGCTTGGGTAACTCTAAACATGATTTGTGTGATGACACTTTCTCGCTTACATAGTAGATTCCTATGTGTCTTTGTGTGCCTCTGGGTCTAGATGTCGATCTATGTTGGAACCTTTGAGTTAGTATACTTTTAGGATTTTTGGACTTAGAGAGTATATGTGTTATGTGATTGATATACTAGTCGGGACTTGAAACTGTCTCCTCAGTGTGGTGGGAGTGTGCCATTTAGGTTCCACATGGTCGGGTGGTAGTGCTTTTTCACTCTTACCATTGAGATCTGTTCGTAGTCACTGTGGCTAGAGCATTCTATGCTGGCATTTACCTTCATTCCGTTCATGGATCATTATGATGGATAGTTATATTTTATGATGGATGTTATATCTTTTGATGTATGGATGTATTATGTATGGTGGATGATTTCATTTATTTTATTATTCGTATCATGGATCCGAAGAGGATGATGTATTTCTATTTTTACATATGTATATTCTTGTAAGCCTTTCATACCCTATGAAATGTATAGTGGATGAATGTGCATTTCAAATTAATTTTCCAAGAGGCATTCAGAACAAATGTATATTAAACGGACATTGGACTTTTCATTATTCTTTCATATGGATGTGGTATTTGATGGAATCAATATTAGATTAGATTTAAATGTGATTCAACGTCATGGGATCCTTAAGGAATGTAACCTATTATGTATCCTTCTAGTTGAATGTATGTTATTGCTTCCACTACTATGTGTTTGATGTGAATGGTTTATCTTTCATGTTTCAAAAAAAAATGTTACCAAACTTAGTAAAACTTTAGGTTATTTCTTTTGGATCCCTTGGTGGGGCATTATAGAAAAAGAGGAAGAGGGACAAGGAGGCTTCTTAGGATGACAGTCACTCAAGGACCGATGAGGCTGAGGCCAAGGAAGAGATGGAGTTAAAGAAATGATAGCTGGCTAAAAAACTTGTCCCCTAATCACTTCTCTTGGTTTTTTCTTGTTCCCTAGCTTTTGGTCTTTTGGTTTTTGGTTTTGATTGTTGGCTGGGTCAAGCTTGTTGTTTTATCTGTTGCTTAGTAGCTAGACCTGAACTGTTAATATTTTTATGTTGATAACTGGTGGGTTCTCGGAGCCTCTATAAAAAAAATTATTTTACTTAATAAAAAACAACCTCTAAAGAGATAATGGTAAGAAAGTTAAGACCCCTCATTCATATATTAATCATTTGAATTTTTAAGACTAATGATTTATTGGAGCTTGAAGTTTATTTAAGATGTAGAGGTTCCTGAAGATTTTCATAAACAAAATCCAAAAGGAGCTAGAATTGGAACTCGATGCATTGTGAGGCTCTTAATTATCTGTGGTTAAGAGACAAAAAATTCCTCTACAAACCCTAAGCAAGGGATCTTTCCAAATGTTTGACCAAAGATGTAAAGGAAGGAATGCCTTCCGAAGACCCCAAGTTTTCGAGGGTACATGTATAACAACTCAAAAGAAATAGAAAGTAGATTAAGATGTAAACAAAGGCAAGTCTTTCGCAAAAACTAAAACTGGGGTATGCCCCTTTTATCTTTGTACTCATGTTAGGACTTAGGTCCCGGGCTAAACTGGAGGTTTTCTTCTTGTAGTGCCTCTCGTGGTTGCAATCTGTACCTTGTCTATTTTGATTGGAGAGATACTTGATACTCTTTTTATATGTACCTTATGATGACCTGAAGGTTGGATGTTATACTTTGATTCAGTATCATAGATGCTTTACTGCTATATTGTTTAGTTTATCATATTTGCATGTTGATGCCATTTTGAGATGATAATAGATCTATGATGATATCTAATTATCTAGTATTTGGACATGTTTCTGATTATGTCATGTGATGAATTTTATGCTATGGTGATTTACTTCATTATTGTCTCTTTATGCTTTATGCAAATGTGAGTGATGTAAATGGATTTTTAGATATAATTGAATAAATGGTTAAATTAGTTATTTAATGTATTTATTGCTTCGACTATGTATTATATGCAATTGCAATTGATCGTGTGTTTCAGTGTCCAGGAATTATATCCTTGGTAGTGACACATGGAGTTAGTGATTCAACTATTCATATTTTACCAATGTTGTCCTTGTATGGTCGACATATCCTTATTTTAATTGTTTAAATTAATACCTTTCAGTGATTATTAAATCTGAACTCATCTACATTATGTGATTAGAGTAATCATATCTATGCATTCAGATGTTTGCATTGTCGTGAAAGTTTTTTAGTGATTTTATGTGATTTTGGGTTTTTGGGCTTTAAATCTTCTTGAATTTAATTTCTAGCAGCTTTGTCTTAGGTGAATTCCCATTACGAGGAATAACTTGTTTGCATTTGGGTCGATTCAAAGTCTAGCTAGTCTAACTGGCTATTTTCCCTAATCAACTATTCACTCCAAAAGTGAATATATATTAAAAAAGGGATTTTATTATTCACTTCTCACTTTTTGAAAATACAAATTTGAGAGTTTTTCTAAGAATCCTCTTCTAGAGGATCACGTTTTTGTTCGTTCTGAGAGCTATGAGCATGGGATCTTTGCAAGGTTGATCTCATCAGATCTGATTCAAGTAGACCTTGCTTTGCCATGATTTTTGGTAGATTTGGCAAGCATTTTATTTTATTATGTGGGTTTCAGTTTCTGCCCCTTTTTTTATCAAGTAGAGCTTTCCCGTTTTATTGTTTCTACTTTGTTTCAGCTTCTATTTTTGGTAGCTATTTGTCTAAAGGTTGAGAATGAGTATTCCCCTCATCTTGCTCGATTGGTCGAGTATGAACATTTTCCCAATTTTAGGGATTGGGGTTTGGGGTGTTGTACCGTTATGTTGGTTGTTTTTGCATACGGTGTCCAAACCCAAATATCATTGGATTTTCGAGGTTTTTGTACCCAAAGGTCAAATGGGTTTAATTTCAAAGTTTTCCAATTTTTGAGGTTTTTACCTTGTTTGTGTGTCACCCTATTTTCTTAGATTTTCTTGGCATGAGTTTGGTCGTGGACCTAGACTATCCATTTGGATGTCGGTCAGACCTTTGTTGCACTTTTATGTTGCATTTGGATGTGTGCCACATCCATCCTCTCGATTCTATTTTTGGCTGAGTGACTTTTTGCTTTGTGTTCTCATCCAATCCTTGTGTTATGATCTTCATGATGGTGGTGCGCCACACACGAGTACATTCGTGTACATTTGATAGGTGACTTGTGAGTTTCGATCTTTCATGGTACTTCCAAAAGTTATGATCATTGGGGTTGTGCTGTGAATTTGCATGCCTACAAGCGCTCATCGTTGGATAAGCATGGGTAGGGTAGTGTAGCATATGGAGGGGGTTTCTATCTCTATACTCGGTGTCTATTTCCTAAATGCATGTGAAAGCTTTGTAAACAAGTGATAACTAAATAAAACATTGGGTGGTAATAAAACTTAAAGATAATAAAAGGATTCAGGATGCGCTCCTTCCATTGGGAAGTAGAGAGCTACCAATACCAGCTTGGGCTTGTCGATGCCAAGTGACTCTCTGTGATGCCAACCCCTACTTAGTAGCCCATTGAGTGTCTAACTAGGACCTATAGTTTATGCATTGTCTATGTCTTGGTTTTAGTCATCATACTACCTAGCATGTGTGTTAGCCATGGATGTTTGCTTGTGTGTTTGTGGTTGGATCATTATCTCCATTAGCATGGCAGGAGTGGGCCTGCAGGTTCCATGTGGTTGGGAAGCATAGCTACCTATACCATTGCTACGGACTGGTGTACAGAGACAACCTTTTGTCCTAGTGCAACCATTGCTAGATATTTTCACTTGGTGCTCCGAGTTTCGAAGTATGCTTTCTTGCGATTTATGCTTTCATTCAGATGCTTATATATCATGTTTAGATGATGTTATTTATTGACACATTTCCTTATTTCGATGATTAGCATATGATAGATGATGTTATCTGTATTCATAGGATTATCTTATGCTTTACTTTTAGCATGTTAGATTTCCTTATGCTTATGTTGTAGCATGTTTTAGTAGTGACATCCTTTTTATGATAGTACTGACGATTTGGTCAGTAGCTTGGGATGTTAAGCATTGGGGATAGCTAGGGCCCATGATGGTCTTATGATACTATTATGGTTGGGAGGAACCACGTACTTAGTTTGGTTGTATTGTTCATTGCCAAGTTGTTTTAGCACATTGTGATGTTTCCTTATGTACTTTCCCTTTACTACTTGTTAGATGGTTAGATGTTGTTTCCATCTTTTAGTATCATGTTCGAGTGTCCTTACCTTGAAATGTGGATCTGGTTCTCCTTGGTGTGAAGGAACTTTTTTTCTTTCTTTTTACCTTAATGTCTTTTTGGCTTACTGATTTGGATTCTCACGCAAACTTGCAATTTCTCATGCGAGAATGCAAGTCCTCGCATGGTGTGTTGGGTCTCTTCGTGCAACTTGGCACTTCCTCGCACGAAACCCAACACCAATTTCAGCTATCTTGGCTATTGGACTAACTACATTCTCACACCATTTGGTGCACTTTCTCGTGCAGATGGCAGTTTCTCGAGGGGTGTGTTGCACTTCCTCGTGCAAGAATCTATCTTTGTTGGACTCACACAAAAAAAGGGAGTATCTAGGCTTGTCTAAGAAAATTTTGGAAGTTGATTTTGGATACCCTTTTAGGTTTTACACCTTTCGAGTTCAAAACAAATTTCTTACAGGGTTTAAAATATATCATTTAAAGGAAAATCTCAAATCTCAAAAGAAAGTTGTTCAAACTTTTCAAATTGATAATCCTTTGCGATCACAAGGTCCTAGTTTGAAAATTGATAACCCAAGATTAACTTCTAGATGGAATACTCCCCTTGATGGATGGATTAAAGGGAACTTTGATGGTACTACAAAAAGCAATCTGAGAGAGCAGGATGTGGAGGGATTTTAAGAGATCATGCTGGCAATATTATTGATGCCATTGTAGTTCCTATAGGTATTTCTAATAGCCACATTGCTGAAGCTACTACTGCTCTATACACTATGAAGTTAGCAGCTGATTCGGGTTACCCTAAACTATGATTGGAAGGTGACTCATTAAATATTATTATTACACTCAATTAAAAAAAATTCAATTACTTGGTCGATTGAGGCAACGGTCACGGAGATTAAATCTCTAATTAATAAATTTGAAAAAGTCATAATATCCCACACTTATTGTGAAGCTAATGGGGTAGCTAATTGGGTTGCCAATTATGCAATCCAGATAGGTTATAAAATGATGTGGATTGGTGAGCTATACAAGCACGTTGATCTTAAAGCCCTTATTAATTATGATGTTACTCATGCGAAGGTGGGAAAGATATGCCAAGATTAGAAATTTAATGATTTTTGGTAGTGGGCCTACAGTTGTCAATGTTCCTTCCCTGTGGAGGTACATTTATGTGATTACAAGGTAGGATTTGCATGTATCATCTCTAAAATGGGTTTTATGTGATGTGATGAAAATTTGGTATTTGTTTTACTTCTCTATTTTTGGCTTTTGCCTACTTTTGGTTTTAGCCATTCTCTGTAAATCTCTGAAAATGGGAGGCGAGCCATGGAAAAAAGAACCCAAAAATTGTGATGAATGGAAGGCTAGGAAGGATTTTTGGAAGATTTTGTAGAAGGGGAAGGTGACTAGTTATTTGGAATGCCTTCACGGGTTCAATCCGCATGTCACCATGACCTTTTTCAAAAACTGGACTGAGGACAGGGTCTCTTTCCATGGTGTTACTATGAAATTGACAGAGGACTTTATAGCTGAGATCACGGGTTTACCCATGGAAGGCATCAAGTTCACTAAAAAACCTAGCATTTCCAATGTCGCTTTCAAAAAATTTCCTAAAATGAATGCCGAGGAGAAAAATCTGGAAAAAGTGGAGATTCCTACGATGTGGAGCAGATAAAGGAAATTTGGTAGGATGTGCTCTCCTATACCTATGAGTATTTCATACTGGATGGTAGAAATAAAAGAGTTCATAAATTTCATTTTGACTTTCTCAATCATTTTAGACACAAGTATAGACTTTCTTTTCCTTTCTATTTGCGATTTTCTTTGCTTCAAAATCTGCATGCTCATAGGAAGAAGGAGTTGCGTCCTATTTTACATGAAGGTTTAATTCTCCTTATTGAGGGTTACTGTAAAAGCAAGTCCATGGTTTCCACTCCTTCATTAGATAAAAAGAAGGGTTATGTTACTGATTCTCATTCTAAAAAGAATAAGAATGAAGAGAATGTTAAGGGAAAGAAGAGGATTCTCGAACAAAAAACCCTCACATTCTCAAAAGGACGAGGTGGAACTGAACACCAAGTCTGAGAACTCTAAAAGGAAAGAGGATGATACTCTAGAGGAAGAGAATAACATGGATGTTGGAGATTTTAGTTCTAATCTAGATGGTTACTGGGAGAGCAAAGGAAAAAGTGGAAAAGAGGATGAGGAAGAAAATAATGAAGAAAACACAGAACATGGTAATACTGGTGATGAGGGTAATCAGAGTGATATTGATGCTGGTGAAGAAGAGATGAAAAAGGCTAAAGAGGACCCTATTGCTGTGAGGGAGGAGGACCAGACTGTTAAGATTGCTTCACCCACCAGAGAGGTTGAGGAACAGGATAAAAATGAGGACCTTGCTACTATAAGGGAGGAGGAACAGATTGATAATATTGCTTCTCCTACTAGAGAGGTTGTGGAAGAGGACAAGAATGATTCTCCACAGAGGGAAACTATGCTTTCCTTTTTGCACTCTGCTAAGCATAAATCCAATTCCATTCTCCAAGTTGATTCAT
The DNA here is from genome assembly GCA_028749045.1 of Cupressus sempervirens. Lineage (NCBI taxonomy): Eukaryota > Viridiplantae > Streptophyta > Pinopsida > Cupressales > Cupressaceae > Cupressus > Cupressus sempervirens. The sequence continues at coordinate 577,388,672 of CM053786.1, forward strand.
GGATATATAACAAAATCATGGGTCTGAAAAAGAAAATGGATATTGTGCAACAAAACTAGAATATTGACCTTGCCAAAATAAACCAGTTGGAAGTGCAGGTGGGAAACATCCCAAATAAACTTAAGGATTATGACCAAAACCTTTGTATGCTTATTAAGGAAAGTGGTAATAAAATGGAATAGGTGACTTCTAGTATCTGTGCTACTACAGCCAGTCTCGAAAAACACACAAATGAAGAGATGATTATCACCAGGGGGTCCAAGCAAGAGAACCAGGCAGAGTTCTAAGAAGTGAGCTCAGGAGGCTACTGTTGCTGATTCCATTCAAGATACTACAGAGAGTGGAAAAGAAGTTGTCAAAATGATCAAAAAGCTACAATAGCAGCTCTCTTTGGGTTTTGATCTCTAGTTTTTTGTCCCAACTTTTTGTCTTTTTTGCTGGATGCAGGTAATGGTTTATGTTTTTGGTCCTTTTTATTGGTTCTTGTCTGGTCTTTAAACTAGGTTCCAGGTCCTTGTAAAACCTGGGTATTTTTATTGGACATTTTATGGTTTTAGGTCCCTGTAAAACCTGATTTTGATGTTGTTTCTCAGTAGGTTTTAGGTCCTTGTAAAACCTGGTGGTCTTTAATACTTTATCTTTTCTGCTTTTGTTAAATGGTTTCGGGGTCCCTTCAAAACCCATTTTTACCATAATCTAAAAAAAAAATCATTTAAGTATAAGTTAATATATACAATGAGTCTTTTGAGATAGTTCCCAGACCTCCATGAGCTAAGATAAAGATTCTAGGAAATTTCAGGGCTTCAAGATTTTAGACTTAGCCAATTTTTAGGAGTCAACTCTTATCTTTTAGTTTGGTGTTCAGTAGTTGAGTTGTGATTTATTCATGTCCTCGACATGTGTGAGACCACGATTGGTCTTTTCTATTTTCTTGTTTTTGTTTTGGGTTATTGGTGATGTTGGGAGATCTTTGGTGTTTGGTTAGTCTTTCGTTGTGATCTTTTATGATCTGCGTATGATGGTTGTCTTGTGCTTTCATACTTGTTTTTTTTTTAAAATTATCTCCGCTTATATTTATCCTTGTCCCAAGGATCTCTGGGTAGGGCATTACAAGTGCTTGTTTGAACGAAGATTCTTTAATTTTAATTTTTTAATATAATTTATATGTCTTTGGTCTTTTACTGATAAAAATAAAAAATAAAAATGGAGATAACAACTAAATAAATTTTTCAATTTCAAGAGTAGAGATAAAAACTTGTAGAAAAATAATTAACTAACAATTTCTTGATTTAAAAATAATTTACGCAAAGTCTATTGGCTAAAAATAGATTAATATTTAAACACATCAAAACTTATAAATATTATAGTAAAAAGAACTCATTTATAAGTGAAATAAATAATAGTTTGTCTCAACTAAAATATCATAGTTATCTATTATATGTGTGTCACTTAAAAAATAATATGCCCACTTAATAAAATAAAATGCTCACTTAAATAGATATTGATATCTTAGTGTAAAAATACAATTCTTATGTATAAACTATTGAGGTAGCAATGTATATGCATAGAGTAATTCATATTAACAATTTGTCTTATCACAAATAGAAAAGACAAATACAAAAAAATGTCTTGTATTTTCTCATAAAATGTGTGAGATTGTCAAACACTAACACTTGGTCCCTTTTTTGTTGGATATGAGTTATATTTTATATAATAATGTGTTATTTTTATAACAACAAATAATATTTTTGTGTTGAAGTATTGTCCTTTTGTATTTGATATAAAGGTTATATATAACAAATATTTATGATTACTAGTATCTATTTGGTCCATTTAAGTTGCACATATATTTTTTTTGGCAAGTGGAGCCACTATACAGAGAAAATTTTACTAAAAGAGAAAGAAAGCTAGGACAAGGACACAACTGAGAGGTCAGGCAAGACCCTGAACCAACCCAAAAAGAACAATACTGGGAAGAAGGAAATCCCATCAAACCAAAGGACATAGAGAAATTATAAACCCAACTCCTTGGCCAGATTGCTTGAGGCAGTCATATACTTACCAATTTCTAAAAGGCTACTAGAAACCACCATGTGGTTGCTAAAGTCTGAATTAGCTCCCAAATTTGAAAGCTAGTTTGCCGGAATGTTTCCTTCCCTATAATCGTGTGCAATTATATATTCCTCAAACCTCGATAAAAGTTTCCAAACTTCCCTTAGCACATTCTGTAGTTCCTAGTTTTACTATTTTTTTAGTCACTATAGCAGAGATTGTAATCTGAGAGTCACCTTCTATGGATATTTTGTTAATGCCCATTGATAATGCTTGATGACAGTGTTTTTGACCTCATACAATACATGTTGATGGACTCTGTGATAGAGCCTTCTATCTTCTCAGACACCATGGTCGTCACCAAGCTCTCTTTCCTAAAGATTCTTTTGTTCCTCTCCCTCCATATACCCCAAACAACTGCAAAAGGGACAATTCTCCAAATTTCAGCAAAAAATGAATCTTTGTTAAGAATGGGCCAGCTTGTGAGAATATGTTTCAATGTGGTAGAAAATGGACCTTCCTAACCAAGCTTGTCAATCACTCATTTCCAACACACTCCAGAGAAATCACAGTTCAACAAAAGATGGTTCGTGTCATCTTCCTTTATACTACACAACATGCATAAGAAGGGATCTGCTATACCAATCTTATGGAGTCTATCACTAGTCAAGATTCTATTTTGCAAGGCTAACCAAAGGAAAGAGCCTGCCTTTGGTAACATCGCATCATGCTAGAAAAAGGAAAATTCTATATTCACCCTAAGGGCTCTACCTAGTAACAGATATTTTTAACCAACCTTTATAGAGTAGTTTTTTTTTTTTGGGGTAAAAATTTATTCACTCAAAGCAAAGTTACAAGGCAAAGGCCAGAGCCCAAAATGACATTACATATTCTTGTTCTCTAATAACATCTGATCAATGATCTCACAATACTCATAAGGTAGCTCATCCCTACCATTAATAACCCATTTTTCCGCCTTCTCTGAAGCCCACTTTGCTAGACAATCCGTCACTTTGTTCCATTCATGAGGGATATGACAAAAGGAGATCGAGTCCAAGGAACTACATATACCAAGAATTTGTCTAGCCAAAGAGGCAAGTTGCCAACTAACATCTTCCAACCTCTGGTTATTCAGCATATCCACAACAAATTGAGAGTCAGACTAGCAGATGATCTTCCGCCACCCTAACGAACATCCACACTCAATAGCAACTTTAATAGCTAGGGCCTCCATCAGATTATTAGAATGTTGACCCATATAAATAGAGAGGAGAAAAATCACACCACCATCATTACCTCTACCAATAGCCCCAATACCAGCATGACTCGGGTTCCCTCAAGAAGAACCATCTGTATTGATCTTCAAGAATCCAGTTGGGGGAGGAGACCACCTCCCATCCCGACACACCCATTGCTTACCATGGCTTGGTCTTTTACTGGGAGTACATCCTCTCCAGTTATCAACTTAGGTTCAGATTCTTTACAATAACTTGATCCTCAGGATCCATATTAACAGACATATCACACTTTGCATAGATTGTCTCCTAGAGCCTATTAAGAATCAACTTCAACAATTGGAAACTTCCTAATTTGGAATCACAAAAGATTTTGCGATTCCTTTCTAGCCAAAGGTTCCAAAGAATGAAGATCGAACCCACCAACCAGGCTATCTGTAAGAAGGAGGTCTTTGCTGGAGGTCTGCCCAAGCTTTCCCAGAACTCAATAATGGAAGAAGAATGAATACAACCATGACACCAAGCCTCCCACCATCTATGCCATTTCTCTCTCGAAAAAGGGCAAAGAAAAAACAAGTGGGAGACAAACTCTTCATTATGCATACACAAAATGCAAATCGAAGGTCTCTGAAAACCTCGTTTGCGAAGATTCTCCCAAGTGAGGCATTTCTTCTAAGCCAACAACCATAAGAAAAAGTTACACTTGGGCCACGAAAAGCTGTTCCAAACCTTCTTCCACCAGTTCACTTCAACTAGACCATGTAAGTTCTTGTAAAGAATAGCATAGCCTTGAGCCATTGTAAATTTACCTTTTGGACTAGGACTCCAAGCCAAGCTGTCCCTCCCATTGAGAGAGCTGCAAAACCTATCCTCTAGAACTCTAGAGAGAAGGGCTCGATCCTCATTAGAGCCACCCATCGACCACTCCTGAGAATCCTTCCAGCAAGTCATCTCAACCTGCCCTAGGTGCTTTATAGTCTTAAAATGCTCCACCTTAAGCCAACCTGCATCAATGAAAGTTTGGGAAAGGGGGAGAAGTTGGGGATAACTGGAAAGAATGGGAGGATGGCCATCCCATGAGTCTTGCCAGAACAAAGTATCCAAGCCCTTGTTATAAATCCAAAAGAGCCCCACCTTAACTAGTTGGGCTCCCTTTTTAAGAGTATCCTAATTATAGGAGCCTTTACCCACCAAAGGAAGATGTGGCAACTCAAAGCAATCCGCACCAGGAAAGTACTTATGGGAAAGAATCTTAGCCTAGTCTTGATCTAGATTGTTACACCATCGCTAGTATAATTTGGCAGCCAAGGCTGTGACAATAAGAGCCATCGAGCAAAGCCCAAGGCCACCCACATGTTTTGGCCTACACACATACTCCCACCTGAACAGGCTCCACTTTGAGGATAGAAGGCTACTAGACCAAAGGAATTGACTAGATAAGGCATCAAATTCCCTCACAAAATTAGACGGGGGAACTTGAACACAACACCCGTAAATGGGAAGAGACTGCACCACAGTCTTTAGCAACACCACTCTCCCAGCCGAAGATAACCATTTGTAGGTCCAGTGACTAACCTTACTCCTAAATTTATCCAAAATCACTTGCCAGTAAGCCATATGTTGAGCACCTAAGACCAAAGGAACCCCAAGATACATCAGAGGAAGGGAACCAATTTGGAATCTAAGAAATCTGGCAATCCTATTTTGAATAAGCCAAGGAGTATTAAAGAAATAAATAGAAGACTTGTCGTCATTAATTCTCTGTCCTGAGGCTTTCAGATAGATATCCAAAGCTTTCCTAATATTCACTGCCTCAGTGATTCTAGCCATGCCCATCAATTCGGTATCATCCACAAATTGAAGATGAGAATATGAAGGAAGGTTCCTATTCCAACTCCAACCTTGGATAAAACCTTTCCATACCTGAGCTTTTAAAAATCTGCCAAGACCTTCTGCCATGATAATGAACAAATAGGGAGAAAGGGGGTCACCTTGCCGAAGTCCCCGAGAGGCACCAAATAGCTTTGAAGGCTCTCCATTAATGAGAATTGAGTAGGAGGGTGATGTCACACAGCTAAGAGCCCATTCGACACACTCCACGAAAAACCCAAAAGTCAAAAGAATTTTCTGTAAGAACTCCCAACTCACTCGATCATAAGCCTTGGCCATGTCCAATTTAATGAACATAGCTTTCTCCTTAGAAGTAGCCATAGAGTGGATTGCCTCCATTGCTATCACAATTCCATCCAAATTTTGTCTTCGGTCCACAAAGCCACCCTGTTCCATAGAGATCAAAAAACCAAGAAATGGCTTGAGCCTCTCAGCAATCAATTTGGTGATGATCTTATAGACAACATTGCATAATGCTATAGGCCTGAATTGATCCAGCCGATTAGCCCCTTCCTTCTTAGGTATGAGAGCCAAGAAGGTAGAATTTAAAGACTTCAACATCTATTTATTCCTGTATGATTCCTGGACCACGTCTAGGAGATCATATTTTATTATCTCCCAGAACTCTCGAAAAAACTCAATCGAAAACTCGTCTGGACCAGGGGCCTTACCTTTCTTCATATTAAACACAATTTTCTCCACTTCTGGAAGCAAGATAGGTCTTAAGAGGGCGGCATTCATCTCTACAGAGACTAGGTGAGGGATACAATCCAATATATCACGCTCTTCAGGCCTAGCACAAGGATCCTCTCCAGAAAAAAGATTAGAGAAGTAATTGAATGCTTCCCTAGAAATATCTTCACAAGAAAAAATTTGAATTCCATCCTCTAAGACAAGAGAGGAGATAGAGTTCCCATCTCTTCATGCCTTGACCGAGTTGTGGAAAAAGGTAGTGTTCCTATCCCCTTCCTGGAGCCAGTCAATATGAGATTTCTATTTCCAAAAAATCTCCTCCCGAAGCTTCCATTCTTCTAGCTTCTTAAGAGCTAGGGACTCTACTTCACTCATCTCAGAATTCAACCCTTGGTCCAGAATTGGATGGGTAATCTTATCAAGCTTGGTTTGAGCAACAGTCTTTTGGACATGTAGATACCCAAAGCACTATTTATTCCATCTCTTAAGCCTGTATTTCACATGTTGAAGCCTCTTACTAAAAGTATACATTGCTGTACCATGATCTAGCATCCCCTCATACCACCACTCCACCATAAGATTAGGTAAAGACAAGTCTTTGAGCCACATCGGCTGAAATTTGAAAGAGGGATTCTTGGTGATTTTGTATGAAGTGAAGGAAAGCTTAATGGGCCAATGATCCGATCCCCTCCAGTCAAGAATTTTAGAACTAGTGATCCACCTGTTGTCCATCCAATAGGAAACCAAAAATTTGTCAAGCCTTTCTGAGATAGCCTCACCCCCACATCTACGATTATTCCAAGTAAAGATACCATTAACCAACTTCACATCAATGAGAAGAAATGAGCCAATCATATCTCTGAGCAGATTTGAGGATTGGTCCAGCCTAGCTAACCCTCCTCTTTTTTCCTCCAGGCTAATAACTGCATTAAAATGTCCTGCCATGATCCATGGGAGATAAGGTTCCAAGGATCTAATGAATCTAATATGAGTCAATAACTGGGATTTACCTGGAAAGTCTGTAGGAGCATAAATATTGGATAAGAAGCATCTTTCTCCATTCTCAAAGCTAGTGGCAACCAAAGAAATGGAAGACCAACTGGAGATCCACCATAATGGGGAGACTTTCCTTGGGTCCCATAAGCACGCCACCCCTCTTGAACTATTTGAGGCACCCACCCCCTGCCAAGAGCCCTGGGGCCAGATATACACAACACAATTAGCCAATCCATCCAATGAAAGTTTAGTTTACTGAATAAAGACCATATCAGGAGACTGAGACTCAATTAATCTACGAACAACCTTTTATCTAGGGATGATGTTCAACCCCCTTACATTCCATGATAGTACAATCATTTATGGGGTTGAGAAAAATGAGAATCAATGGGTTTCACAGACCCAAACTCAACCAAAATTTCCCCCATTATCTTCACTTTCTCCTGATCAATCTTCCTACCACTTTTAACTGGTTTGTCTAAAGGCCCCTTCTTGAAGGGGTTTTTGCTGAATGCATAAAACAATAGGAGCCTTATTACTTTTTGCAAAGTCTGATGTCCCCTTAGACCTACGGGAGTCAGTGGCCACCAAGACTAGTCCTTGCAAATCCTGTGATCCACGAAGATCCTTGATATCCTGAACGAGAGGGGGCAAATCAATATCCAATTGCTCGGCTTGTAGGTCCCCTGCAACTAGAATCTGATCCTCTCTCTGCATATCTCCTTCTTGATTCTCATGTTGACCTTTGGCCTCAAAAGAGATCTCGACCGAGATGCCTTCCTCTTGGACCATATCTCCAAGAGCCTCAAACCTATTAAATGTGCCATCAGTCCGCCTGTTTGTCCAAGTTCTCTTCTTACCTTTGCCCTTATTACAAGATTTAACCTGAGTAAATCCCTCACTATCAACGGGTCCATTAGATACCTTAGCCTTTCCCTTATCCTCTCTAGGGGGACCAGGAACATCTAAAGAAGGGTTCTTGTACCTAAGGCATTTGCGAAGAAGATGCCCATATTCATGGAAAATTCTGCACCTAAATGGTAGGGTCTCGTAATCCAATTGTTGGATCTAGGAAATAGAACCCAAACATATCTCCATAGAATCTGGCAATAGATTATTTAAATCAAATTTTGCACAAATACGAGCAAAAGAAATTACCTTTCGATCTTGAGTCTGTGTAGCCGCTCCCACAAGTTTTCCAAAAAACATAGTGATTGAGTGAAGAATATCTTCCCTTCAAAATTCCAAAGGAAGTCTCGGCAAGCGAACCCACACTAGGACCCGAGAGGGGATTTCCTCAGCAGAGTTAAAGCTCATGTGCCAAGGCTTGACGAATAGCCCCACCTAGTTAAAGAAATTAGGGCCACCTTCAAAGGCCTTATTCCTATCCGACATGCATGAGAAGATGACCATAAAGTAATTGTTAGCCGCTAACAAAATCTCCATATCTCCCTCTGGGTTCCACACACAATAAGCCTAGGAATCCAACACAGGCAGCGAAAGGCGAAGGCCCAAAAATTTGCAAATAAGAGCATGATTGCTCCAGTACTCAACATCCTCCGAAATCTATTCAGGTTTAATAACCAAGATTGGCTGGACCTCGGCTTTCTGCAAACATCCATTAGTTTTTTGTAATCAGAACCTCCCATTTGAGGAGGTTTCTCCTTCCCCTGATTGGGGCTTACCCTTCTGAGCCATACTACCAGCATGCAACCCTAAAGCTGGCTCACCCATCTCCAACTCTCCACCAGAAGGCAGGGGAGAGGTGACATTGAAATCCCCCATTCGCCCCGACCCTGATTAAGCAAAGGAAGAGGGAAAGACAGGGGAAAAGCCCCTCAACCCCTCACCACCACCGACCCTACCCACATATGCAAAAAAGGCCAAAGTAGCTGCAGGCACTCACCCACAACCAGAAAAAAGAAGATTTAGTGTAGAAACGTGTGCCCAAACTGTAGCACGCAATAACCCCTGCACCAGAGGAGACATGCCCTAGGGACCAGGGAAGAACGCAGGTCGGGCCTGCGTGCTCTAGCACAACAGGCGCATGCCATTTTCCTGCAACGCAATCCAAGCTTCGTTGTTCATCGCCATCCCCCCAACCTTTATAGAGTAGTTGCACATATGGTATATTTCATATAGTTATACAATATTTTAGTAATAACAATTGATTTTTTTAAATTCAATTACTAGAGGTTTTTAGTTTAAGTTTTGGTCGAATCTTTAAAAAGTCATTTTTCGAACACATTTGACTAGGTGTGCTATTTTAACGAGTTGTATGATGAGTCATACCTTCAAACCTTCATTGTAGGTATTTAAATGCTCATTTTACATTTCTAAAAAAAATGACGGTCTTACGATATCCCATGCAACAATATATTGACCAAGTTAGTCCAAACAACTATTGGTCCCTTTCCCCTAGCATTTTACCTTTGAAGGATGCAATGGTTAAGTTGACACTATTATATATCTTAAATGAGTTGATCGTATTAAATGGTTTTTCAACTCCCAATGCGATATAACCTTTCTTGGGATTAAATTGTCCTTTGCATGTCCCAACAAATTTTTTTTGGATATGACAAAATCCATTAGGCAAAATTGTTGCTCCATATTATATATATTTTAAATTTTTGTTTTGCCGTCATTGCATAATATGTGAAATTATGATTCCAAAATATAATTTTTTTTTATGGTTGTTTGTGTTCTTAATAGGAAAAATGTATTTGTCATGGGTTTTTCTTTCATTTAGATGCTTAATAGGTTTACAACCATAATCATTAGCCGATAGGATTTTGAAGTGAGATTACTTGTATATTTTTTGCCCGAAAATTTGTCTCATGTCGTGAAACTACTTTAAAAGCCACAAAACAATCTTTACAAAATCATTAAACCATTTTGCGAGAGTTGAAAAAATTGTTCACATTAAGAAAACAATGTTCAACATTATATATTTCTAATTTTATTTGAAAAAAATTCTTCTTATCTATTTTTTATTCATTAAAATAATCATTACATTTAAAAAAATTAATTGATCAACTTTTTAAAATCTTTTTAATTAATCAATTTTAAAATTAAAATAAATAGTAATATTTTGTAAAATAATAGTAGAAGAACAAAATTAATTGTATAAAATATAAAAGTTATATTTTTTTTGTGTAAAAATGATATGTATTAATCGAATAATGTATTAATAGTATAAGTGAAATGATAATATAAAAAAGTTTATATGTTATTTTTTTTTGTGTAAAAATGATATGTATTAATCGAATAATGTATTAATAGTATAAGTGAAATGATAATATAAAAAAGTTTATATGTTTTCTTGGTAAATGATAGCAAAAATATATTTTAATCTATTTTTTAATTACTTAAAATAATCATTAAAATTGTTTTTACTAATTAAAAACTAATAATATCTTTGATTGAATTAAATAAAAAAATATAAATGCAATATAATATCTTTAAATTTAAAAAAGTAAATTATAATAATATCTTAAAACTTTATATACTAAATTTACAATTTTTTAAATATTAAATATTAAATAAATGGTTTCTCAAATTTTTATTATTATAAAAAAATCATCTGTTTAATTAATTTAAAAACATATATTTAATATTTTTAATTTTTTTTAATAAAAAACAAATATAATATATATTTAATTAATTAAAAAGTCATAAAAATTAAGAAAAATAATTTTCATAAATCTCTATAATAATCAATAAAATTGATTTGTATTAACTGAAAAAAAAATAATGTAATTTTTTTACCACAATAAAATTTAAAAATATTATCTATTTTTTAATTGAACATAATCAATAAAATTAATTTTCTTTATTAAATAAAATTACCAAAATTGAGATAAAGCATAATAAGATTCTTAATTCTCTAGAATGATAACTCAAATAGATTTATATTAAATAAGACATGATATGTTCTAATTGATTTAAAAAAAAAATTCACTGTAAAACAATTTTTAAAATCTATTAATTAAAATAAGCAATATAAATTTTTTTATATTAAATAAATTATTAAAATTAAACTACACAATAATAAGATATCTAAGGAGAGGGTCGGATCATTGGCCCATTAAGTTAGTTATCTCCTCCAACCGGATGCCTCAAAAGCCTCCTTTTAAGTTCCAGCTTATGTGGTTAAGGGACCCAGATCTGTATGGCTATGTAGCTGAGTGGTGGAAGGAGGGTAGACCGGCCTTTGGGACAGCAATGTATATGTTCACTAAACTACTACAATATGTTAAATATCAGCTTAAAAGATGGAACAGGTATTGCTTTGGTAATATTTTCCAAGAGAAATATGCAGCCCAGGCTAAGTTGAATGATATTACCAGGATGCTAAGGGAAGAAGGGGTGTCAGATTATTTGTTGCGGGAGGAAGCTAGGGCTTTGAAAACTCTGGAGGAGTGGGAACTGAGGGAGGAAATCTACTGGAAACAAAAAGCTCGTGTGGAATGGCTTCAGGAAGGTGATAAGAATACTGCTTTCTTCTTTAATACAGTTAAGGCAAAACAACATGGTAACTTCATATCTACCTTGGTGAATGATAGGGGAGAGATGCTCTCTTCCTCTCAGGATATTTTCAGTGAAGCTGTGCAGTATTTTGAGTCTTTATTTAAGGAGGTTTCACAGGGGGACTCGATTGAAGAGGCCCAGGTCCTTTCTTGTATTCCTTCTTTAGTCTCTTTGGAAATGAATGAGCATCTTATGAGTGCCATCTCTTTGGAGGAATTAGAAGGGATTGTTTTTCAGATGAAAAAAGGAAAAGCTCCAGGTCCAGATGGCTTTCCGATTGAGTTCTTCCAGGAATTTTGGGATATTATCAAGATAGATTTACTGGCAGTTGTTCAAGAATCCCAGAGGAACAAGCAAATGCTTCGGGCTCTGAATTCTACTTTCCTTGCTCTCATCCCCAAGGGGGAAGGGGCTGATCGGATTAGTCAATTCCGCCCTATCTCTCTATGCAATGTTATTTATAAAATTATATCTAAGCTGATAGCTAACAGGTTAAAAAAGTGGCTTCCAATGTTAATTTCTGAAGAACAGAGTGGATTTGTGATGGGGCGCCAGATCCTGGATGGGGTGGTTGTGGCAACTGAGACTATTCATTCTATGGCCAATTCCAAAGACAAGGCTATGTTCATTAAGTTGGACATGGCTAAGGCATATGATAGAGTTCGTTGGTCTTTTCTCCAAAGGGTGCTGGGTGCCTTTGGTTTTGAGGAGGAATGGATTCGGTGGGTTATGAGTTGTGTGAATTTGACTTCTTTCTCAGTCTTGATTAATGGGGAACATTCTAACCTTTTTGGTGCTTCTCGAGGATTACGGCAGGGCGATCCCCTATCTCCTTATTTGTTTCTTCTTTTGGCAGAAGGTTTGGGGCGGTTGATAAAAAAGAATGTTGAAGGGGGCTTTATTCAGGGTTGGCAATGGGGAGGAGGGCTTCTTGTGCAATCTCACCTTCAGTTTGTGGATGATACTGCCATGATGGGTTTGGCTACCATTCGGGAAGCTTCTAATATTCGCAAAGTGTTGGATGTTTATCTTGCTTCTTCAGGTCAGATGATTAACGAGGACAAATCTTCCATTTATTTCTTTAATACTCCCCTTTCTATTCAGAGGAGAATTGTTCAGATACTCAGATTCCAAATTGGAAGTCTTTCGATGTCCTACCTCGGCATTCCTATCTCTGGTGGTAGGCATTCTAAGGAGTTATGGCAGGCCATTCTTGATAAGTTCCGGGCCAAAGTTACTCATTGGACCCACCGCTGGCTATCCTTTGCTGGACGGGTCCAACTGATTCAATCTATGGTTCAAGCTCTTCCTCTCTATAGGAGTATGGTTCAGGTGGCGCCGTTGAGCTTTGTTAGGGAATTGGATTCCTTAGCAAGACAATTTTTATGGGCTGGTAATCTATCGGTAACCAAGTGGAGTCTTGTCAAATGGGAGGTTGTCTGTAGCCCAAAACGGTTTGGTGGTCTTGGTCTACGGCAATCAGTGCTAACTAGTATTGCTCTAGCTGCTAAATTGTATTGGCGTTGGTGTGTGGAAAAGGAACAGGCCTGGGCTAGAATTTTGTCTCTGAAGTACTTTCCAGGGATCCCCCATATTGATATTCCTCGATATGGTTTGTGTGGGAAAGGCTCTGTGATTTGGAGTACTCTCAAGAAAGGAGCGGCGCTCATTAAGGGTGGCTTACATTGGATCTACAAAAGTGGCTCAGAGGCTTAGTTTTGGCATGACGCTTGGGATGGGTATCCTCCCTTGGTTGTTCAGTACCCTCATCTGCGCAGGTTGGCTCAGAGTTTTTGTAATGTTGGATGGTCAAGAGTATGCGACTTTAAATCCTTTTCCCCTCAGGATCAGTTGGTGGAGGCAAGGTGGAAGACTCTAGGGGAGTGGCCTACTTTTGGTTCGGAAGCAGAGCGGGCTGAGCTCCTGCTCATTCTTTCAGGGTAGGACTGTAATGCCCTTAGGGGTGAAGATGTGCTGGCCTGGTCCGCTAATCCCAAGGGCGTTTATACTGTCTCCTCTGGTTATCAGGAGTTGCTCTCCCAGCAGCTGGTAGGAGGGGAGGTTCAATGGTGGAAGAAAGTTTGGAGTCAGTTTTCTTGGCCAAAATGTAATTGCTTTATTTGGACCTTGGCTTGGAACAGGTGCCTGACTTGGGACAATATTTGAAAGAAGGGTTTTTCTGGTCCGTCAAGATGTATCCTTTGTTATAGGGAGGAAGAAGACTCTGTGCATTTGTTCTTCCAATGCTCTTTCACTCTACAGTTATGGCATCTCTGGTGGGAGGTTTGGAAGTACTCGTGCTTTCATGCCTCCTCTTTGACGAATTTTTGGTTGAGACTGGGGAGGCCCCCGTCCCTGGCTCCCTTCTTACAAGATGTTTGGTATTTTGGTCCTACCTTCTTACTATGGAAAGTTTGGCTGGAACGTAATCGGAGAATTTTTCAGGGGGAAGCTTTGGGGATTCAGCAGGTCTGGACTAGAATTTTGGGTATGATCCAGGACACAGTCTTAGCTAAAAGTGAGGTGGTGATGCCTCTTGAGAGGAATGATGCTGTATTGGTGGACAGGTTTGGAATTCAAGGAATTTCTCCAAATTCTGCCTGTGTTAGGAGAGGCAGGAGGGCGAAACATAAAGTCCAGAGGATAGGGAAGTGGAAGGCCCCTCCGGCTGGCATTTTAAAAGTTAATATTGATGGTTCCTCTAGAGGTAATCCAGGGCTAGCTGGTATAGGTGGGATTGGTAGGAACTCTTCTGGTAGGGTGGTTTTTATATTCTCTGTCAATAAAGGGATGCAAATTGTTAATCGAATGGAAGGGATGGCTATTCTTTATGCTCTGCAGAGGGCACATGCTCTGGGGTGGCAAGGTGATTTGTGAATCTGACTCTCAGGTTCTTGTGAATCTTCTTCTTGAGAGGAAGTATTCGGATGTTAGTTGGGAGTTGTCTTTGATAGTGCAACAGATTTTACAGGTTAGTTCTATGATGGATTCAGTTTCTTATATCCATATTCCAAGGGAGTGGAATAGGGCAGCTGATAGTTTGGCAAAGTGGGCATCTGGAAATGAAGATGGTTGGCGGATTGATGAGTGGGAGCAGCTGACAGGTGAGTTACGTCAAGACTTGGAGAGAACGTTGACAGAGTATGTAAATGGAATCAGGGAAAGTTGAGTTTGCCTCTTCGATTTTTCTATGGTTTCTAGTGGTTCCTGGGGTTTAGGCCCTGGGCTGTTTTGTACTGCTTTGTTCTTTTCAGCAATAAAGTATTTACCCCTCTTTTTTCAAAAATAAGATATCTAAATCTCTAGAATAATAAATAAAATAGATTTGTATTAAATAAAACAAGTTTGCATTAATTGAGAAAAAATATTTTTTATCTTAATTTTGACAATAAAATTATAAAAGTTATTATCTATTATTTTAAAGTAAAATAATCAATATAAATTATCTATTTTATTGAATAAAAATGCTAAAATCAAAATAAATAATAATAAGATTACTAAATCTCTATAATAATAAATAAAATTTAAAATTGCAAAAAGAGGGGTAAAAATTTATTAAGACAGAAAGGAATACAACAAGGAGCTCGATCCTGAGCAACAAGATCATCAAATTCTTGCACCATCTCAAAGGATAGTTGCCTCCTATCCCTAATATTCCAACCCGGATCACGACTAGATGCCCATTTGGCTAAGCAATCAGCAGTTCTATTCCATTCACAAGGAATATACGTGAACCTAATGAACTGAAAAGAAGAAGAGAAGAAAAGAATTTGCTTAACAACAGTGGCCAGCTGCCAACTAACATCCAATAAAATTTAAAATTGTCTACTTTTGAGTATTTTAAATTTGTCTATAAATTATACATAAATCTTCTCATGTGTTGAACTCCTGCTTATAAATATAGGGTCAGAGTATTTCAAAGAACCACAAACTTGAGAAGACTCAAGCACTAAAGATATTTGACATGTATTCATATGAATGAGGTTCAAATTGGATTTTCAATTGTCAATATTTTGGAAGTTGTATATTTTGTATACTGTTAAGAGTCAATTGTTCATTTAATACAGTAACTACTGTCTTTCTTCACTTTTCTATAGTAAGGGTTTGCATTTATAATTTCAAAGTAGAGAAAGTATAAACACAAAAAGGTGTGTCTTTGTCATTCAATCTTTATAGAAAATGTTTATTTTGTCATTTTGTTATTTCAATGATGTCCTTTATATGTTATGGATTTTTTACGTATTTGTTATCCAATTCTCTCCACTTTTTCTTTGTTCTAGTAGGACTAAGTCATCTTAAAGTGTCTTTCCATTACACTACATTCACATTTTTAAAGTTTTTTCTTTCTAACGATTTCTTAATATTGACATAGATTGGCATATAAGCATGCCAAATCATGAATTTCTGCTCTCCAAATGACAAAAGTGATGTATCTGATAGCATTGCAATAGATTTACCTCAGTTTTTAGTTACATTAAATTGTGAAACATGATATCATGGTGACCCCAAAACCAATTGGCTTGTCTCATGCAACTGCCCGCACTTTAGCTCTAAGCGAGGGAATGCAAATTCATAGTTTGATCATTAGGACTTACAATCTTTTTTAGTTTAATTTTTCTTAAAAAGAGTTCCCTTATAGAAATGTTTGCATAATGCAATAAAATTGAGGATACACACCAAATTTTTGACAAAATGGGTGAGGCTCAAATTGTCTTAACAAATGCAATAATTACATGATAATTTTAGGAAGGTGCGAGATAATAAAATCTTGGGTTACTCTTTCTAGTATGATAAGGGCTTGTGCCAACCTTTCATATATGCAAGAGGGTGTCTAGGTACATTGTTTTCTACGATTCTTTCCATCATCTCATTGCTTGAATTAGAATGGCATTTGAAGGGTTTTAAATTATTTGGGGGCAAATGGAATCACAAATGTGAAGCTACAATCTACACCTCTATGATCATTTTTTTAGTTTGCATATGTATATAGAAACATTATAATGGGGTTGAACAAGATAGACAACCTCAAAGAATTGAGGTCTCAAGTGCCTTGGCATACATTATTTCAAAACATGGAAGTACAAGTAAGGCCTCTAAATCACGTCGAGCCATAAAATTCTTGTCATTTGGGTAACTTGTGGAAATGCTCTACTTCTTGTTGTCTGTGTCTTTGTAGTGTGTTTTTCTATCCAAGCCTTGAGGCTGCACAAGTATGTAAGAAAAAAGAGATTGTGTGAATCTAAAAAATGCAGTCTTAATTGATACATCCTACAAATATTTGGTACAACAACTCATTGTAATATAGTTGTTCATGCACTTCTTATTGCATAATGACAAATATTATGTGTATTCATTTAAAATAAATATAAACTATTACTTTAAGATTAGGCTAATTACATAATCTAGTAGCTAACAGTAAACATATTTGGATTTATATTTGATAATAATATACAATGTCTTGTCCAAATATTATAATTTTAAAATTGCCTTCCAAATATTATAACAAATGCATTGATATTAAATGTTTACTAATTGGATATGTAAACAAAACAAATATCACAAACACAAATGATATTTTTCCAAAATTTTATAATTGCAAAACAAAATCTCATTCTAGTTATATAATAATGTTTTCTTCAAAGTTGTACAACATAAAATAACAACATCAGTTCAACTCAAAGATAAAAAATACTCTAATAAAGACTTTAACCAATGAATCAATGTTTACATATCAATCACACGTGAATTTTTTTTTTAGAGTTAAAAATTAATGTTAATTAGTTCAATCATTAAAATGATCCAAACTCTTAATAAGTTAACAATTATCAAAATTGTCAAATCCAAAGTTGGCTCTCGGTTATGCCCTTGCACCTCTTATGGCACAAGTGCTAGTATATTAAATCTAAGAGATGTCTTAGTTCATCAACTTCTTAATATATTTCTTTTATTAGAGCTTAAAATAACAAAAAATAATAGTTCATGTTTTTACCCATATAAATCTAGACTACTCCATGTATTTTGACTCTTGAGCACAACATATCATGAATATTACAAAAATGGAAAAAGTAAAAAACTTCTTGTAATTTTGTGCAATTTTTTTTTGAGATAAAGAAGTTTATTTAGTTGTGAAAGATGAAGCATTTATTTTTATTTTTTTATCATAGTTGCAACTCACTATATTTGCCACACAATTATTTTCTTTCTTCATTTATTTTTGTTTGAGAATGAAATGCTACAATATGAAAATGATATTTTTTTATTCTTATCTTATTGATTTGGTATTTAAAGTCACCAGATCTATACACAATACTATGTGTGTGTTTGGAGAGAGAATAATGTTGAATATAAGTCACTAATAAAAGCACTTTGATAATCAAATTAAAGTACTTGCTAATTTCAAACTCTATTAGATGGGACATTACATTATGGGATCAAGGATCTCTCCTTGTTAACTTAATCAAAATTTTCTTCTTCTCATATGATAAATCTAAATTTCTCCCTTGGAGACAAGACATAAAATAGAGATCTAACTCTCTCTCTCTCTACCTCTTGCTCTCCCTCTCTTTATCCAAATTTCTCTCTCTACCTCTACCTCTTCCTCTTCCTTTCCTATCCTAAAATAACATGTTAAAATAGGGTAATATTCTTCCTTGTAAAACTTTGAAAATAATTATTAGTTGTATGAGAAAATTAAAGCTATTTAATAAAATAGTAAAAATTAGATCACCACATAGAAAGGCTATACAATATCAACACTCAAGAGAATTGATAGTTAATAAATAAATTACCAATGTAATTACTAGAGTCTTTTATCATAATGCTATAGAAAAAAACTATTTCTTAACACTACAAATGTTTTATATTGGTTTCAAAGTGACAATCATCTATGAGATGCTAATGAACAAAAAGATTCAAAAATAAAAGGCAAGGGCCTATAATGTAATGGTAAATTGCCTCTTACCAATAAATTAAAAAAGACCCCCAGAAAACATAGATTTGTAAATTACATTTTGGACAAGATATATTTTATTGATTGATATATGCATTAGAGAACACTAATACATTTGTTTATTTTTTCATATTACCATATTTTCTATTAGGTATCATTCAATCCAAAGCTAGTTTGAACTGCAGCATCCAACCAACAATTAAAGTCATTTTGAACTATACCCATATCATAATTTTAATTCCATCAAACATTCTAAACTAAAAAGTGGGTTCAAACTATCAAGAACAACCATTCGAATTCACATAACCCCTAAAACTTCATCCTTCAAAAATTCAAAACCATGAAACCACACTTATAGTAGACTTCATTGATTGGGAAATTAAAAAAAATTATGATTCTACATTGCTTCTATAAATTGTGCCCCATTCTTTTAGAGCATTTTATGCCTCCAACTCTATGGTAGTTTGATTGGAGAAAAATGCTTCTTTCATTTTGAGTCATAATAAAATACTCTACATCAAGAGGCATTTTGAGCACTAAGGTAGGGGTCCCATGGGAGGGGCTTACTTTCTATTTTTGTGGAGCGGGTGGCCCTATGATAATTAGTTAAGGAGGGCTACAGGGTTATTTGGAATCTATTCGTATAAAATAGGAGCTCTAACTTTTTAGCCCTCTCAATTGAGCACGTGAAAATGGGGTGGGGCTGGAAATAGCTGATATTTTAAAGCTGATTCATATATAAAATTCATGGGACCACCTTGTGAAATATTCCTAAAAATTCTTAGCTGCACCGGCTCTATTTTTAAGGAAGTGGGTGGCCATAGAACCCCAACCTAAATAAATCAAAGATATAAAAAAAATTATGATTATTGATAAATTTTAAAAATAGAAACATCTCACTAGATCAAAAGAACTGCAATGGAGACATGTGCAGCAATAGGATTCCTCATTCGTTGAAGGTCACAAGTTTGAATCTGGACTCAAACTCTTGACCTCTATATATTTTCTTGTGTTCCAGTCACTTGGATGTTTGTGGAAATAAAATTAATTGTCAGTGCAGATAAAGTTAAAATTAATTGTTCGAATATGAGGCAGGAGTTTCTTCTTCCTCAAATATGATCTACTGTATGTGATGATTGAGGACTTTAAGAGGTTATAATGCAGGAAGTCAATGAAGGGGTTTAAACTTTAAAGTGAAGTGGATAATGTGTCGATCAGACTGTAACAAAATTGTCTCTCAGAAGCACAAGGAAAATATCTACCGAAGGGGCTAGGATTATAACTCTGTAACCAGCTTTGTTGAAGACTATGTAGCATGTTGCTACCTTACCCCCATATGCATACTCTCCTTTGTTGAAGCCCATTCTCTTTTTTCAAAAGAGTTTTATTCTTCATAAATAAAATTAGTAATGAACATTTTTTACATCTCTTTCTTATTTTTCACCATAAGACTGTTGGATTGCCCAAATAATTTGATTGGCATCTTCTAATGAGTAAGGTTATCAACTTAATCATGGTGTTTTTCATACATGAATTACTTGCTTTCTCCATTCACAAAAGTTTATGGGAATTTCTCCTTTTTGAACAACCATTATTTTACAGTTTAGAAAATCAAATTTTCATTTTTAATTTATTAAATATAAGGAGATCTCCAAAATAACTCCCACCTTGAGATGTCAAAGGGAAACTTGTATTGCTCCAACAACTAGCACTTGCACCCAAACCATGGTGATAGGTTTTTTTTATTAGAAAGAATAATTAAAGTTATATATAATAGACAGAAGCATGTAAAAATGGTATAATATGATATGTGAATTATAGAAGTGTAAAGAGAAACTAAAAATCTATTTATGAAATATTGTATTTAATGTATGACATCTAAGTGAACTGTTGGTTTGAAATGTATTGAAAGATAAGTAGGAGATATTTTCCATAGCAAGTCAAATTATGATATTGCTATCAGTATTCAATTATGTATTTTTTGAGTCAAACTCATTGACCCATGTTTCTTGAGTAGCGATTCACACAAATCCATCTCTTATGAGAATAAATAGAATACTTAGCACTCATTGGATCTAGGTGATGCTCATAGAGGTGAAGCACCAGACTTCCTAGGAGGTCACCCATCCTAGTACCACTCCACCTTGAGTACACTTAATTATGGAGTGGTTAAACCCCCTCTTCTTGTAACCCCATTTACAAAACCTTCACCAAGTGTTGTGCCTTATGAACCATTATTAGAAAGCCCCTTAAGCTCATCAATTGATAAGTAGGATATATTTCCCACAACAAGTCAAATTGTGATATTGCTATCACTATTTAACTATGTGGTTTTTAAGTTGAAGCCATTGACCCATGTTACATGAGTAGTAATTCACACTAATCCATCTCTCATGAGAATAAATAGAACAATTAGCACTCATTGGATCTAGGTGATGCTCACAGAGGTGAAGCATCGAGACTTTTGGGAGGGCACCCATCCTAGTATTACTCCATCTTGAGCACGCTTAACTACAAAGTGTCTTCCATGGTTAAACCCACTTTTCTTGCAAACCCATTTGCAAAACCTTCACCAAGTATTGGGCCTTATGAACTATTCATTGGAAAATAAATACATCCAAGGAAGAACAATTGTGGATAAAAGAAAGGTATATTGATTTAAGTAATACTATTATTATGGGAAGACTATAATATACCAAATATATATAATTTCTTTTTACATATGAAATAATTATCTTTATTAGAAATAAATAATTTGTATACTTTAAGAGAACATGTTGCGTGGAATTTATTTCCAATAGTATGATATAATTGAAGCTCTCATAAATTATCCACACTATTTATACACAAGATCTTTTTCAAACCCTAAGTTGGGAATTAGAATGAATTAAGGGTGATTCCCAAGTGGGGACATTACATACCATGTTATTATTATTTGACTATCTTCATGTTGAGATGTATTGATTACTATACATTATTTTGATTACCACTTTCATAGTTGTTGAATGTTAGGCTATATTGATATTTAGTTTGATCATTTTTGCACATTGATTCTAGTGACGTGACATGTTGCCTTATGATGATGATGTCTGGTTTATTTGGTATTCAGATTGTGGATTATGGATTGTGCATCTGAAGGGTATTTATCAGACTCATGATTATTGTGCATATATGTTGTGAATATTTGTCATTTACTTTTAGTTGATATATGCTTAGAATAGCCTAGTGATGGTTATTTAAATGACTTAATTAAATGCATTATTATATGGTTATATGTTGTGTATGATGTACTACACCATTGCTATGCATTTTTGCTATTCGCATTGGTATGAAGTGAGACAAAGCCGTAGTCACTTGCTTATGAGATCTACATGGTGTTTTGTTCTCCTTCATTATGGTTAACTGTGTTATAATTGCATTTACTATTTGTACATTGATCATATGCACTTGATGCTTTCATACTTACTGAATAGATACTAGGTACATTCATCCCAAGTTTTAGGAATTGAGAGTGTACCTATATCCCTAATAATGACACTAGTAGATAATAACTTTAGCCTTGCATATTTAGCCAATGTCATCCTTGTATGGATGGTGTATCCATATTATTTTTATTATTATCCCTCAAATTTATGTTGGTAAAGCTAGACTTTATGATGCATTATGTGATTTGATCAGTGATAATTTTTGTGCTTTAATGCTTTGCAATTGTTGGGAAAGGTTTTATTTTAAATGTTTTTGATTAGGTAAAACAGGTTTTATAGGGATCCTGAAACCCAAAGTTTTACGGCAAAAAGAGCGAGATGAAACAGACTAAACAAACAAAAAATTGCCACAAAAGGTCAGAGACAAAAGAAGGCTTGAAGCCAAAGTACAAAGGCCAGAGACAAAAAAGAAAAGCCAAGTGAACAGGCTAGTGGCCGTCCGTGTCCATGGCATGTAGGGTTTTTGCAACATCATTGTCCTTCTGACTGGCCACGCCCTCCTGAATCCTAGTAGGAGTGTTCATTTGGTTCCCCTAATTCACCTGTTCATTGGCCTCTTTCTAAAATTCATCCCGGTTGAATCCTTGCTCTGTGTTCTGCTCCGCATCCCTTTCAAGGTTAGTTGTAGTCAGATAGTCCCCCAGATTGACAATATTCTCATTCAAGGTGTGAAGGGTGTTCACTATTTGTTTGGTGATTATTTGGTGGACAGAATCTAGCCTTTGGACCTTCTGCTCAAGCTGGGTGAGTTTGTCATCCTGATGGTCTCTAGAGACCTAGCCTCTATCTTTCTCCTGGCTACCCACCTGGTCCTTGCTTCCTCTAGCTTCCTGGTCCTTGTCAGTATCCTGGTTGTTGGGTTAGTTGCTCCTGTCCTTCAGAGCCTCAATTTCTTGAAAAAGCCACTTGATGGAACGAAAGTTGTCAATCAGACTGTTCTTTGCATTGTTCAAGAAGTTGAAGCCAGTTTCTCGCACATTGTCAGAGATAACTAAAAGAGTCAGGTCAATGAGCTCATCGTAGTGGGTAATTTTGTCAAGGTCCTCCAACACCTAGATTTTAGGAGGTTCTCTAACAATACCAAAACTGACCTTGTCCCCATAGAAGTTCCTTCAAGCCCTCCTCTTGTTATTTCTAATTACCTCCCCCCGTTTTTCAACCATGATTTCAATCATCTCCTCTGGGGGAAAAATGGGAACCTCTTGAGGTGAATTGGGTGGGGTGGGGCTAGGGGGCACATCAACAGGGTCGCTGGGATGTTCCTGGGGCAGGGCCTGGTTCACTTTTCTTTTCTTGGGGTTAACCTTGGGGTCCATAGGGGTCACCACCTCCTTGTCATTTTCTCTCCCCTTATCTTCTTCCATCTCACTTTCCTTCCCTGTCTCCTCCTCCTCCTCCTCCTCAGACTCCATATCAGAGTCCACATCATCATCACTGGCCTCTTTCACCTCCTTAGGATTAGGAGAGGGGGGGATAGGGGGAAGACATCTGGGGCTCTTCTTGCTAGGGATGTGGGGATCGCTGGTAACAGGGATAGCTTTGCTCGGGGTGTCAATTTTCTCTAATTTCACTACAAGCTCATCCCCAAAATCAGAACTGGCAGTGTCCTCCGAGGCACTACCCAAAACTCCAATGGTTTTACCTCTAGTTTGGGTTTTCAAGAACTCATAAATCAGATGCAGGAGACCCTCATGGAGGGCAAGATTTTTGATAGGGCATTTCTTGAACCCCTCTATATTCTTGGCCATGGAGGTGAAAATGTAAAAAGGAAAATAAATTTTCACTTTGTGTCTAAAATTATTTAATAGAACAAAATGACGAGTCCCGATTCTATCAAACCTGGGGTCAAGAGTGACATATTCAATGATTATCCTAAGAACATACCTCCAAAACTTTTTGATGGAATCAATGTCGTAGTAGGTGTCAATCTTGACCAATTTGCTTTTCTCCTTATCATCCTTGACAAAGTCATTGACAAAATTGGTGGACATCTTCTTGTCCCTATAGAAGTTCAAGCCATCCTGAGAAAATCCAGTCACCTCCGCAATAAGACCCTCAGTGATTTGGTGGGAATCACCATCAATTTTGACCCTGCCATTTTGCCAGGAATCAACCATAGCTTTAGTAACCCCCACATCAAATCCATGAAGCTTCTCTATGAATTTGGTTATACCTCCCTTCTAGAGCTTTCTCCAGACCTTCCTCTTCTCTTTCCATCTCTCCACTTCGCCCCATGGCTCTCTTCTGATCCTTTCTCCCACCATTGCAGTTTTTGGCTCAACTAACCCTAAACCACTAGCAGTATTGCTGAGTTCAGAGTAGGAAAAGGCGCTGAGAGCGAAAATAATTTTGCGCATGTTTATGGGTTTATTTCTGGCTTCCTTCAACTCGTGTCTTCCGTACACATGATTATGGAGTAGAGGGGGTTCCACATAACTCCAAATAATTCCCTTTTTGAAGTACGATTTTGCAAATCCTATCATCATTAAAAGGACATAATGTTGGTGCCATGGATTTGCTCCTTTCGGATTAGCTCAGTCGTCGTCGCCAGAAAATCATTGTTTCTTCCCCACATCATCACCAAGTTGCTAGCAACTACTTTGTTGGCGAAGCAGTCAGCGACTGTGTTTGCTTCACGATAAACATGGCTAACATGGTAGTTTTTAAATTTCCTTAAGTCTAATTTTAGGTCCTTAATAATGCTTTTGATGGTCCAGGAGGGTTTTGTGACTCCTAAAATGCAATTTATTATATTTAAGGAGTCACCTTCAAGCCACAACTGCTCAATCGCTGAGGCTAGGGCCAACTTAAAAGTGAACCTAGCAGCACTAGCTTCAGCTAGATGATTGGTTTGGTGGCCAATAGGGGAAGAGATAGCAGCAATGCCACCTCCCGAACCATTTCTTATGATACCTCCACATCTAATTGGACCTGGATTCCCCTTGGTCGCCCCATCGAAATTGGCTTTATGCTAGTTCTCAGGGGGAAAAGACCAAATAGCCTCCTGTCTTCTTTCCTGGCTTTACTGTTCCCTCCAACCTTTATGTCTCCTTCTCTGGTTATGGCATAGTTCTCTGTCATAAGGCTTTCAATTTTCTCAGCTATTATCACCTTAGAGGCTTCTCTGTCTCTGAATATCCTGTTGTTGCTCTCCTTCCAGATTCCCTAGCAGAAGTGTGGGAGGATCTAGGAGCTCAACAATGTTGATTTTAATGTGTTTTGGGGATTTTATTATTTTTTATTAATTTTTTTGGGTTAATTTATTGCAGTTGGATTCCAATTTCATGTAGTAAATTTGTTTATTTGGGAAAAGGGACCATTATATAGTTTAAGTAATTAAATAATCGATTTTATAAGTGACTATTATAAGAGTGCTTGTAAAGACAAAAGGTGAGTTTTTAACTTCACTTCTTTTTTATTTGGAAGAATTTATGTTTTTTTCTCAAAAAAACTCTCTTGCAGTAATTTAGTGAATTGCTTATAGGGTGATATCAGTTGGTTGGATCTTCAAGGGGAGCAAACTATTGGATTTGAAATGTAAATTATCATGTTTGTTGAAGGTTTCATTCCATTCGATGTTCTTTTTGTTTTTCTCTTCATTCTAATTTTTTGCTCATATGCTTGAGGTATGGCCTTTAAGATCTATTTCCTCGCTAAATTATTTTGTTTGCTTTCTATTGTATTAGATTCATGGGTTGAGAACTAGTGTTCCCCCACCATTTCATTTATTTTTGTTACCCCTTAGATATGAACAAATATTTCTTTGTTTTCATGCTTGGCAATTTGAAGTTTTCACCCCATTATGCTACTAAAATTTGTATGTGTTCTTGGATCCTAATTTTTATTTAATGTTTGATAGTTTGGGTATGAAATGCAAGTGGGTTTTTAATTTTGTTGAATTAAGGTGTTTGATTTTTGGTCATTTTTGGGTTTGCCTCATCTTGTGTTTCACGTAGATTAAGTTGGTTATTTGTTTAATATGTACTTAATGTAGGAATTTATTGAACTCCATAATTCTAGTCATCATATATGTTTACTTTGTGACTTTTAGATTTGTGGATAAATTTGTGATCCTAACAAAATACCTGGTTGATTTTTTCATATGGTTGTTTTGTGCCCTTTTGGTTTTATTTGATTTTGCTTCAATGGTTGAGCTTTTCACATTTGAGATGTTTCCACAAGAATGTTGAGTGTGTTAGTTCAGGATCCATGGGACCCACACTCTTTGATTGGATCAACTAAGTTATTGTCACACTTTTTCATTTAGGGAATTTTGGGACTTTTAGTCTTTATGGATTTTGATGCTTTTGGATTTCTGTATATAAGTGGGATGAAGTGGCTCACCAAGGTGTACTTAAACACAAAGGGGATCCAAGATAACCTTGCTCATGTTATTAATATACAACTAGTAGCCTTAAATAATAAATAGGGAAAATCTTAATAAAAGATAAATGTGAGAGTGAGATTAAGACTACTCTATGATATAGAGGAAAGGGTGATGGACTATTTTCACAAGATAAATTATTCAAATTTGCTTACAAACCCACAACTTCCTAAAGTGCTTAAATGGCTTTAAGAGACTCAACCCAACCAAGGTAACTCTAAGCACAAACCAATGATGTATTTGAGTTATTTTAGGTATACTCTATAAAGTAATTTCAAGGTTTCTTGACCTATCTCTTGCTCACAATGGCAAAAAGACTCCAAATTGGCCTAAAAATCAGTATTTAGCCCTTTTTGTCTTCAAAAAAAAAACTTTCCCAAAACACATGGAAAAATAAAACCATAGTTAGATACCCTTTTGGCCATTCTTTAACATACCCTAAGCTTAGGTATTGGTCTTTTGGACGAAGTAAAAGTATTTAGCCTATACCCCTACAAACACACTTAAAAGTTGGTGATTTTACAAAGCAACTACCACTTAAACATATCTCCAAGGTCTTGACACTTGGTAAGTATCAATAAATGTTTCAAAACCTCTAAATATAAGAGGAATTAGACCCAAAATATGTAGAACACTAAAATCCCCAATTTGGTTGCTTCAAACCCTTGTTTTGAGGGTGTCTCCAATCTCACTCTTCCAAACCTTTCCAAGATCAATTGGTGATTGATTCACCATTAAAGACACCATATAAAATTATTCCAATAATAAAAAGACCATGCTATTGAGCCCAAACTCCTATTGCTACACTTGTGCCGTCATTTTCAATGGGAAAATACCTTGCTACAACCCTGTGATCACACTCTCAATCAATTTGTTGTAATTACTAAGTTAGTTTCATATGATACAAGGTTAATAATCACCATTCCATGTATTCTATGCATTTGAGTCCATGAGATGACTATTAGTTACCAAGAAAGCTTCAAAACAATGAAAGGAAAACTCTGAAATTCAAACTAATTTGCTGATCATGAAATTAAAGTCATGTAAAATGACTCTCAAACCCTCTAAAACATGTAAAAATGTCCTCCAATAACCTACTAAAACTTCCAAATCTATTCTATGATGGATCTTAAACCAAAACAAAGAATGTCAATGCTTAAAGACAATGAAAATGTTGATCCAAAATATGTACTTCATTAACTCTTTGGGTTGTCTGTACACTCCAAGCTTTCTTTTCATACAATGGAGTTTCAAATACAGAAAATGCTTAATATTAACTTCCTCAACCTCTTACAATCTGTTTGAGGGAGTAGTTAAGTGTTTAAACTACCAAAACTTCATTTCCCTCCTAAATGACTACTAGCCATTACTAAGTGCAAATTTGAAGTTGTAAACAATGAAAATGCACTAAAACTTAATGACCTTTCTCACTAAGGTGTTTCCAACACTTAGGAGACTTATTTAAACTTATTTAAACCCAACTAACCTCCTAAAACCTTGTTGACACATTGGGACACTAATGGTCTAAATTACATTTATTTAATCCTTTCAAGGATATTATTTCATTCAAAGCCATTTCATAGTATTTAAACCATTATAGGAGCAAATACATCATAGTTGATATGATTTGCATCATTTAGGATTCCTTTGACCTCCTTTAACCTTTGATTTTCATTAAGTGTCTTCTATTCCTTTGTAGTCTTCATAGCTTGCTTGTTGTTCCCATGTACTTGCTTGTTATTCTTAAGTGCCCTTGCACCACTTTGTCATCTACAAAGATGGATATGGTACATCTTGCCTTTCCATTTGTAGGGAAACTTGCAAGCATGCACATTATTGTTTCCACATAACCCATAATATATCTAAAGTAAATAAGCACTTAAAATCCATATTTAAGAGAATAAACAACATACTCACAAAAATGTGACACGAGATATACCTTAGGAAAACCTCATTGAGGGAAAAACTCGGCCTCCAAAAGCATCCATCACCATGTATTGCTCAATAAAAACACCATTGCAATACAACCATGGAAGCCCTTTAAGCCATAGCCACAACCAAGCAATCCATGTGAACAAACATGATACACACATCTCATGTCATGCTTTTAACCTTCAGAAATGCTCCCTTGGCTAACTTGTCTCACCTTGTCTTGCCTGACTTTCCTTTCTCACCTTGCCTCTACAACTACCTAGGTTGTGGTTGATTTTATAGTACCAAATCCCCATTAAACTAATAAGTGGTATGACATAAACCATGCACTGCTAAACTGCTATCGACCCACATTTAATATTGGGCATTTAATTTTTTCCCCAATATTAAATAATTACATCAAATATTATTAGAATATTACAATAGAATTCATCAAGTATATCCCATGGGAATCTCTACATGTTCCATGCCCATCTAGGTGCTCCTAAGTGCAATATTACATAGTAAAATAAAATAAAATAATATAAACAATATTATGCAATGTGTGTAACACACATAATCTCAACAATCTCCCACTTGTTGTATATATAGCATAGGGTCAATATGTAGCCACACAAATAAACAAGGAAACAATCCCTCCTAGCACATCCACCATTATGGATCAAAGTACATCATGTGTTTCATCTTAGTGCTTGCAACAAAATCAAACTATCCAACATCTTGAACATGAATAATCACACCTTCTATTATGCCACCGCTATTATATATACATAGAAGTCATCCAAAGATAAAGCCACCCAACCTATCAAATAAGAATTATAAAATTTTGTACCAACTAAAATACCAAGCAAAAGCACCCGATCCAAAGGTAATCACATGTAATCATAGTTGTCAAAATTCATAGCTGAAATAACACCTACAACAAGTGCCAACCTATCCAACTATCCATACCTCCAAAAGGTATAACAAGTGAATCTCACATCATCAACATATCCAATATGTAACCTACAATCACAAGCCTCAAGAGTAATATCTTCCACATACACACCAAGAAGCCCCCCCCCTACAAAAGATAACATTAAATCTACAACCTATTCAGTCACAACATCTCATAGAAATCAATCCAAGTAGTATCATGGACACCCATAGTACATAAACTAGTAACCTGCATGAACAACTCCCATAGAAAAATCCAACACTCTTCTAAGTTCTCCACAACCAACAAAGGAAAAAAAAGAATAACCATGCCATCTCTTACATGACATACATGAACACAAACCAATGACCACAGTCTCCAAACATCTAGGAAGATAACCAAGACTAAAGAGAAACCATGGAAATCATAATCTATATCATGTCCTTCTACACACACCTCTAGATGTAAAATGTGCCAAGTAAGATCTCCTCAATAAAACCCCAACCAATAAGCTACAACAACACCCAAACCATGCCATATAACTAATCATGGATGTATGCCTCTCACAAGAAGATCAAACTTATAAACCATTCATAAACCAAGGAATAACCATTCCTAATCCAAAGAATATGCCCAATATACAACCATCTCCCAAACTCAACCAAAATAACAACATCATACGCAAAAGGAAGTAACTAATGCTAAACTATCTTTGAAATGAACCCTCCAAAACTAACTCATGTACTATAGCTCAAGATCCATGTCAATTAAAGACAAGCATAAACATAATGCACTTGAGAGAAATAATGGTTTATACCTCTCAAGTAGCAAACTGCCGAGTAGACCAAGAGTGGGGAATGTGAATGTTCATCAAGATATCCAAGTCTCCAACCAAGACTAATCTAAGAACAATCTCCTCTCAAATTCATATCAAGTGAATGCCCCTCAATTTTCCTGCTAAAACCATCAACATTCCCAACAAATGCATCTCTAATCTAAGAAATTAACATCACCACAATCTCTAAGTATCCATGAGCACCTATAACCAATCAATCCATGCTAAATCCAAATGCAACATAGAAATATCATGAAGTATCCAACAAATGATCAATGTACTCAATACCAAGAAATTAAACCAAGATCAATGTCAAAGTTCCAACCATGGGCTCATAAACATAAACATGGCAACATGATATAAACCACCTCAACCAAAGAAGATAACATGCTCCATATGAACATACCATAACATGTCAAAACTCTAAATGCATATCAAGAGTATACCATGACATAATAATTAAAGTATCCTAACACCAAGAATAATATGTCAACTTAAAGTGTTGAAGTTGATGAAAAATCAACCCCATAGCTCCCAAGAATTATCTGCTTCCAAGCACCTATCATAGAAAGAGACAAGAAAAATCTTATGGAGGCTCGAATTTCCAAATCCATATATGAGACATTCTTGATGAGCAAAAAATTGCTATTATCAAAAGTGAATGAAATTACAAAGAGATCAATCTTTATAAAAGAATATCAAAACCTTAACAGATAACTAATCTAGGTTCATGACAATATTAATAAAAGAATTAATTATTATATGCCCAAAGTTTAGCTTAAAGTAAACTAAATATAATAAGTGACTTAATAATTAAATCAATATGATTTAATTAATAAGAAAATACTCTATTACTCTAACACCCCCCTTAAGATAAACGTAGGGAGTAGCTAAAAACTTAGAAACTACTACTAAAAGTAAATTTGGGTCCCGACAACAAGGTTTGATGAGGTACCCAGGCACAACCAAATCACTAAAAATAGGACAAATAGAGAAAACCACATGGGAAAAATTGTACTCCAAAAAGAGATGAAAATAATGCTGAAAAGAACTAGTGAAGGATTGAAGAAGCCTCCAAACTAGGAAATGTCATAGAAGATAGGAACAAAAGATGATCATGAAGAACACCACTTAAGCATACAGTTGCAAACACTGCCAAATTGTTGATCTAAAGATTCTCCACTATATAGAACATAACCACGTAGAGAAGACTATGTCTGAAGAGTTGATCAATCAAAGATGAAATGTATCTTCATGGCATCCAAAAATAGGAATGAAAGAATGCCTATATGGTAAATGATCCATCTCACTGAAATGCATAGGTATCCAACCACTGCTATCAACTAGAACATAGGATCAAATACTGAATACATAACACACTCCATCAAACTAAGAAAGCAATAGAACCAATATAACCCCCCTATTATGTTGAGAGGTAAGACATGAACATTGAAATTGAATGCAATATCTCCTACAGAAAGAAGAACCAAGAACATCGAGAGTGTAAAATAAGTACAAATAGTTATAATGACACATGTCATTGACACATCATGAGGATAATGTCATGGAAGGAACACTCACTTGAAAAAAGAAGATGAAAAATATGGCCAACATGAAACCCCCAAGGCACTTTATAATGTAGTGAGTACAACAAAACTCAAAGATGTGCAAGATCTTGAAATGCAATAAAGTGACACTTTATCTCAGTGTATTTGCAAAAATACTACAAAAGGATGTCAACAAAGATCAAAAGAGACATAAGGCTGATACAAGAGATAGTATAATCCATGAAGAATCATCTAAAACAACAAAATCACTTGAACAACCAAGACATCTACTAGAATGTAAAAAAATAAAAAACTAAATAGAATGTTCTTGGAGTATAATTTGGAAAAACAACTAGCATCAATGGAAAGAGTATAGAAAGACCACCTTTCCAATTATATACAGAATAAACAAATCGAAGATTGAATGCTCAAGATATGTGTCCTAGAGTGTAAAATAGATCTTCTAGCTTTGTATAAATAAACAAGAAACCAAACAACATTAAAAGTTCAAATAACCTTCACCATCATGATGGGTTTGGAAATATCTTTCTGACAATATAAGATTTGTCAAAAAATACTTACGTATGCCCAAGATACGGGCAAGAAACCATCAATAGGTCTTTAAGACAAAACAAATAAAATAATGATGGGTGAATGACCATCACATTTTGACATGAAAAATGTTGATGTTAGTACCTGCATAGATGTCAGTGACTGTACCGCTGATGTCAGCACTCTTAAAGGGTTTTTTGACTTTGGTTTTTTGCATTTCTTATTTTTTTAGCCTTTTGCATGGGCCCTTTTTTGAAAAAAAACTTTTCCAATTATTAAAAAAAAAGTGATTTTTAAAATTTTCATTTCATTTTTTAATAAAAAATAAATCATCACCTTGGGAAGCATGTCCAGATCTAAGAACAATTTTTTTGCCTTACCAATCAACTTTGTCTAGATTGGACAAATTTTATATAGAAAATAGGGGTTTTTGGGTGCTACAAATCCAACAGTGAGGTTCGTTTGGACTCAAAATGCATAAAAAAATGACCCCCCAAACCCAATACAAAACACCTCTGAAAACTAAAACCCTCTAAAATAAAAAATACAGATCTAAAAACCAAACCAAACCTCTCATAAATAGAATAGGGGTATGAAGATTTGGAGCTTTGATACCATGTTGAAGTTGATGAAAGATCAACCACATAGCTCCCAAGAATCACCTACATGCAAATGTTGGATACAATTGATTAATTGTGTGTTGTCTTTGATGTTACACAAATATCATATTAAATGACAGTCAATGCATACCGAGCTCACTTGGTTATCAAGACAATTTTCCTTATCTACCAAGCATTCTAAGTTTACTCTGTGCAAAGGTAGTGTCTACCAAGCTCACTCGGGCATTGAAGGAATTATGCAGAAAAAGGGTGTTAACTGAGTCCACTTGGTTAACAAAGGAAAGTAGAACAAAGTTAGTGCTAACTGAGTTCACTCGATTATCAAAGAATTTTTGCAAGTTCACAGTGTTAATCGAGTCTCTGTTGGTTAATATAGGAAATACTCTCATAATCATTTTTTACCAAGCAAGGTCGACTAATGAAAGATTTTATTATTTTAAATGCTATTTCTAGTCGACTATGATGAAGAATATCAGTTATTCTAATTTTTATTTGAGCCAACTTGACAATCTAGATGATATAAGTATAAGGTCAAGTTGAGATTTCAAGTGTGTGCAAGTGTGTTGATTGAATTGGAAAGAAAAGAGAGGAAGCAAACTTGAAGGATAACCAGGTATCCTTGTGGAGTAGAAAAGTTATATTCAATCAAGAAGGATCAAGTTTAAGTAGAATAGAGATCTGGATTCATTAATTCAGTTGCATCACAATAAGGTCATTTCATTGTTACTCTCTAACCATCATAGCAATGATCTAAAATCTCTTAACAGAGTTGGTTTAACAACTAGTTGTAAATCCTCTAACAAGGTGGCAATTCCATTCGAATTGTTTCAAGACCTTTTGCAAGGCCACTCCTAACAAGGTGATTAAATCCTCTAACAAGGTCACACCTAATGGTGTGTTTTGTAACCTTTAACTAGGTTGGCTCCTAATAGGGCCCACTTTAGAAGAGTGAAAAATAGTAACTAGTTACGTTGGTGGTTTTTCCCAAATTGGGTTTCCACATTAAATCCTAGTGTCTTATATGTTCATGTTATTTCTCTCATGCTTGCAAGTAAATTAATAATAAAATCTTAAGATCTGCTAAAGTAATTCACACTCTATATTTACTGAGTTTCAACAATTTTTGTTTGTTTACTAAGCATCAACAACAATTAGTTTTATTAGTCTAAATTTTATTGTTGACATCTAAGGGATTTGGGATTTATTTTAGTTGTAACTGATTAACCGCCCCTCTTAGTTACTCTTATATTTTCAACAATTGGTATCAGAGCTTTTGGTGCTTGCAAAGAAGAATTCAAGGACCTAATCTAAAGATCAAGATGTCTTACAAAAGAGAGATTTCAAAGTTAAACAAAGACAACTTTTTAGCATGGCAGGGACTTATGAGGCTTTATCTAGCTACCATTAGTGATTCAGGTTGCAAATACCTTGACAAAGAATACAAAACTCCTACTAGTACATTATTTGTTGGAGATCTTGCTAAGAAAAAGAACCATAACATCATGATGATTGACATTGCATCTACTCTTAGCTATGATGAATTTGATGAGGTCAAAGACTGTAAAACTGCTTTTGATATGTGGAACAAGCTAAAGGACATCTATGGTGGTGATGATAATGTAATGAGAGCCAAAGTAGAAAACCTTAGAGGAAAATTTGAACAGATGAGAATGAGAGAAGATAAAAATGTTGCAAAATATGTGGAAAGAGTCAAGGCCAGTGTCAGTGCAATCAGAGCATCCGAAGGAGAAATCAAGGAAGAAATTGTTATAAGTAAAATTCTTAGAACTTTGCTTCCCATCTATGCAATTAGAGTATCTGATATTCAAGAAAAGAGATGTGATTCAAATAGCAAGGTACGCTTGGATGCCCTAGTAGGAAGATTGAAAACTTTTGAGCTAGACAACTTTGACAATTATGTTTCGGCTTCCAAAAATGTTGAGTCTACATTTGAAGCTAAACTTTCTCTCAAAGAAAAATGCAAGAAAATAAAAGACAATCAGCCAGAAAGTGAAAAGGAAACCAAGGAAATTTCTGGTAGTGATCTTGAAGTTGTTGAAGCATTACTTGCAAAGAAATACTCTAGAGGTAGAGGAAAGTACAAAGGTAAAATTCCTCTAATATGTTTTTCATGTGAAGAGATTGGTCATATTACTGCCAGGTGTCCAAACAAAGAAGGCAAGGAAGAGAAGAAAAACCACAAGTACAAAGGCAAGAAGGAATTCAAAAATCACAAATCCTAGAAAGACAAAGGTAAGAAAACTTATTTTATGACCAAAGATTCTAATAGCAATGAAGATGAAATAGTATATATTGCTGTAAAGGATGAATTTGATGATGAAGAAGATAAGATGACACTTGTTTCTCATGTTAGTAAAAATGACACATGGATCATAGATAGTGGATGTTCACACCATATGACTGGAGATAAAACTAAGTTTGAACACTTTGAAAACTATGATGGAGGTAGTGTAAGGTTTGGAAATAATGAACCCTATTGCATAAAAGGAAAAGGCCATATCTCATTAATCGATGAATTTGTATGTGAAAATGCCTATTGGGTTGAAGGACTAAAACATGATCTACTGGGTGTGACATAGCTAAACAACATTAGATTCAAGGTAGAGTTCATGAATGGCAAGGCAAGACTACTGGATAACAGAGAAAATTTGATTGGATTAGGCAAGAAAATGAAAGGTAAACTATTTTATCTTGATCTTGGTGATTGCTCATGATTCATTGCTCAAGTAGAAGAAATTTGGCTATGGCACATGAGACTATGTAATGTAAACTTTGATAATATGATTAAGATAAGAAAATTCAGAAAGGTAAGAGGTATTCCTAGTTTGAAGAAATCTAATGTTGGATTGTGCAAAAATTGTCAAATTGAAAAATGGGAAAGATGAGTTTTAAGAGCAAAAAAATCATTCAGAAGATGTCTTGGAAATTATGCATACTAATTTATGTGGACCCATAGGAACAGAAACTTATACTGAAGTTTTTTTTTCATTCTTTTTGTTGATGACTATTCTAGAATGATGATTATAAAGTATCTAAGAGAAAAATTTGAGAAATTTAAATGGTATTTTCCTAATGTAGAAAAAGAGATTGGAATGAGATTGAAATGCTTGAGATCAGATAGAGGTGGTGAATTCATCTACAATGAATTCAACAATTTCTGCATTGAAAGAGGAATCAAAAGATAAGTATCAGCCCCTGGTACTCCTGAACAAAATGGAATAGCTAAAAGAAGAAATAGATTAATCATGGATTGTGCAAGGACACTAATGATTGAGAAGAATTTTTCTATCAAATACTGGATGGAAGCTATCAACACTGTAGTTCATACTTTGAACCGAGTTTAGTTAAAAAAAGACTCAGACAAAACTCCCTATGAACTATGGTATGACTATAAACCTAATGTAAGCTACTTGAAAGTATTTGGCAGTAAATGTTATATCTTAAAAGAATCTAGAAAAGGAAAATTTGATGTAAAAGGTGATGAAGGTATATTTCTAGGATATTCCTACAAAAGTAAAGCATATAAATGTTTGAATTTGTCTACTCACAAAATCATAGAAAGTGCACATGTAAGAATTGATGAGTTTACAGAAAAGATTGAAGAAGAAAGCAAAAAGTAACCAAAAGATTACAAAAGATTTGTTTACTTTGAACCTAATACATTGCCAGGCATATTTGACAATAAGGAGAATTCACCTCCCGAGCCTTCCATAATTATCGAGTTGCAAGAAGTACAAACTGAGTCATAGGGACTCGAGTTACAATATGAAGCTACCAAGTTAATGACTACTGAGTCTAAAGGACCTCAGTTTGAAGATGAGATTCAAAATAAAGACAATACAATTCATTCAAAAGTCAAAGAACTTGTATTGGCTAAATATGTTAGAAGGCATTATGCACCTGATAAGATCATTGGAGAAAAATCAAAAGGAACAATGACAATAAAAAAATTGAAAGGTACATGTTTACTTGCTGAATTTGAACCTAGAAGTGTCAAAGATGCACTGGAAATGAAAGTTAGATTGATGCTATGAATGAAGAAATAGAATAGATAGAAAAGAATAAAACTTGGACTCTTGTACCTAGGCCCAAAGATAAAAATGTGATTGGTACAAAATGGGTATTCAGAAACAAGCTAAATAAAGATGGAAAAGTATCAAAAAACAAAGAAAGATTAGGATGCAAATGCTACTCTCAAGAAGGTGTTAATTATGGAGAAACTTTTTCCCCTGTTGCAAGATTGGAAGGTGGTAGAACCCTACTTGCATATGCAACTCACAAAGCATTCAAAGTATATTAGATGGATGTTAAATCTACATTCTTAAATGGAATTCTTGATGAGGAAGTCTACATTGAATAGCTAGAAGGTTTTGTTGATCTAGACAAAAGGGACATGGTTTACAAATTACACAAAGCCCTATATGGTCTAAAACAAGCTTCTAGAGTCTAGTATGAAAGATTACATAACTATCTGATACTAATTGGTTTTCAAAGAACAAATGATAAAAGTAGTCTGTACATCAAGGAAGGACCAGATAAGAAAATTGTGTTGGTAGAAATATTTGTGGATGATACTTTATTTACAGGAAATGATGACGTATGCAAAGCATTTTCAGAATAAATGAAGAAAGAGTTTGAGATGTCCATGTTTGGAGAAATAAAATTCTTTGTTGGATTGCAGATACAACATAACAAAATGGTATCTATATCACCCAATCTAAGTACATCAAAGAGATACTCAAGAAGTTTGGAAAGGAAGATTTAAAACCAGTTGGTACTCCCATGTGTACTGGACTTAAGCTTACCAAAGATGATGACTCCAAAGAAGTAGATCAAACCTTGTATAGATCAATGATCATAAAATTATAGTATGTAGTTCACACAAGGCCCAATATTGCTTTAGCAGTTGGGATAGTGGCAAGATTCTCAACAAAACCCAGAGAAAACCACATGATGACAATAAAAATAATCTTAAGATATCTAAAAGGTACTGAAGACTATGGCTTATGGTACAAACTTAGAGGAAATCTAGACCTAAAAGTGTTTATTGATGCTGATTGGGCAGGTAATCTTGATGATAGAAAAATCACTAGTGGTGGAGCTTTCTTTCTTCACAAAAGGCTGGTATATTGGACAAGCAAGAAGCAAAACTGCACATCTCAATCCACAACAGAAATAGGGTATATGGTAGCAGTAGTGAATTGTTCTAACATTTTTTGGTTCAAACAATTGTTGGAAGGAATGAAGGTTGAATTCAAAGAACCAGTAGTCATGTATTGTGATAATAGTAGCATAATTAACATATCAAAGAACCCAGTGATGCATTCCAAAATAAAGCACATTGCTATAAAAT
Source organism: Cupressus sempervirens (assembly GCA_028749045.1). NCBI lineage: Eukaryota > Viridiplantae > Streptophyta > Pinopsida > Cupressales > Cupressaceae > Cupressus > Cupressus sempervirens. The sequence goes on from CM053786.1 coordinate 577,426,662, forward strand.
ATCACTTTGTCAGAGAACTGGTGCAGGACAAAGAAATCAAATTGGAATATGTCCATACAAAAGAACATATTGCAGACATATTCACCAAGCCATTACTTAAGGATGCATTCTTGTACCTAAGAGGTAAGTTAGGGGTCATTCCTCTATCTAAAGCTCACTAAATAAAGTTTAGTAATGCATCAACAGGAACCAAGTTGAAGATCAATCAGTTGATGCAGCATAGTCAAGAGAATATTGTATATGAATTAGTACTCAAGGTACATTGATACTAATTTGGCATGTGTTGTCAAAGAGGGAGAAGTTTATTGTCATATCTTTTATTCCAAGAAAGAGAAGTTATGTAATTCCTTCATAGAGGGAGCTAATTGCAATAAAGGAGAAACATTTGAGGGAGAAACTTTCTATCAGAGGGAGTCTTATTCTCAAATTTCATTATGCTATGACATGTTGTGTTGACATCAATGCCAAAGAGGGAGATTGTTGGATAAAATTGATTAATTAAGTGTTGTCTTTGATGTTACACAAATGTCATATCAAATTACAGTCAGTGCATACTAAACTCACTTGGTCAGCAAGACAATTTTCCTTGTCTACCGAGCATTCTAAGTTTACTCTATGCAAAGGTAGTGTCTACCAAGCTCACTCGGGTGTCAAACGAATTATGTAGAAAAGGGTGTTAACTAAGTCCACTTGGTTAACAAAGGAAAGTAGAATGAAGTTAGTGCTAACTGAGTTCACTACATTATCAAAGGATTTTTGCAAGTTTGCAATGTTAACCGAGCCTTTGTTGGTTAATACAGGAAATAGTCTCAGAATCAATTTTTACCAAGCAGGGTTGGCCAGTGAAGAATTTTATTATTTTGGCATATGAAGCTTAATTATTTTAAGTAATAGTTCTATCCAACTATGATGATGAATATTAGTCATTCTAATTTGTATTTGAGTTGCCTTGACAATTTTCATGATATAAGTATAAGGTCAAGTTGATATTTCAAGTGTGTGCAAGTGTGTTGACTGAATTGAAAAGAAAAGAGAGGAAGTGAACTTGATAAGCAGGTATCCTTGTGGAGCAGAAAAGTTACATTTGATCAGGAAGGATCAAGTTTAAGCAGAATAGAGATTTGGATTCAACAATTTAGTTGCATCGCAATTAGGTGATTTCATTGTTATTCTCTAGCCATTATAGCAGTTATCTAAAATCTCTTAACAGAGTTGGTTTAACAGCCAATTGTAAATCCTTTAACAAGGTGGAAATTCCATTTGAATTATTTCAAGACCTCTTGCAAGGCCACTCCTAATGGGGTGATTAAATCCTCTAACAAGGTCACACCTAACAATGTGTTTTGTAACCTTTAACTGGGTTGGCTCCTAATAGGGCTCACTTCAGAAGAGTAAAAAATAATAACTAGTTACATTGGTAGTTTTTTTCCAAATGGGGTTTCCACGTTAAATCCTAGTGTTTTAAATGTTCATTTTATTTCTCTTATGCTTGCAACTAAATTACTAATAAAATCTTAAGATCTGCTAAAGTAATTCACACTCTACATTAACTGAGTTACAACAATTTTTATTTGATTACTGAGCATCAACAACAATTAGTTTTATCAATCTAAATTTTATTGTTGACATCTAAGGGATATGGGATTTATTTTAGTTGTAATTGATTCTCCCCCCCTCTCGGTTACTCCTCTTATATTTCCAACATCAAAGACCTATAATAGAAAGAGAGAAGCAAAAGCTTATGGAGGCTAAAATTCTCAGATCCATAGATGAGACATTCTTGGCAAAAAGAGAAATTTCTATTATCAAAAGTGAATGAAATTACAAAGAGATTAATCTTTATAAAAGGAGGTCAAAAGCCTAATAGGTAACTAACCTAGATTGCATGGTAATAATTAATAAAAGAATTAATTATTATATGCCCAAATTTTAGCTTAAATAAACTAGAGATAATAAGTGACTTAATAATTAAATTGATATGATTTAATTAATAAGAAAATACTTAATTACTCAACCACACTTCTACAAATAACCCCCTGAGTCCTCAAGATGAAACTATCTACACAAACCATGAAGATAACCTATACTAACAAGTGCACCATGCAAATGTGAAACACGCTTCTATAGCAACATGATCTAAGACATCCTCCAGCATCTACAAACACACAACAAATATATTAGTAGAGTAATAAGATATTGCTTTATCAATTAAATAATTTTTATTTACTTATTAAGTCACTTATTATCTCTAGTTTACTTAAGCTAAAATTTAGGCATATAATAATTAATTCTTTATTAATTATTAGCTTGCAACCTAGGATATTCCTCTTTAGGGTTTCTACCTTTGAGTTTTACCTTTCTCTTTTTATAAGGATGGTAATTGTAAATCTATTCATTCATTCACTTTTGATTATAACAATTTCTCTTTTTGCTCATCAAGAATGTCTCATCTATGGCTCTTGGAATTCTAGATTTAATAGCTTTTGCTTCTCTCATTTTGTGATAGGTGTTTGCATGTAGGTGATTCTTGGGAGTTGCAGTTTGATCTTTCATTAAATTCAACATGGTATTAGAGCTCTAGATCATCATGCCCCTGTTCTATTTATGAAAAGTTTGTTTTGGCTTTCAAATATGTAATTTTTTTTTCCAGAGGGTTTTGGTTCTTTAGAACAAAATTTTTGGGATCTGGGGGGTCACCGATTTTTAGGTCACTTTCAGCTCAAACAGACATCACTGTTGAGCTCAGAGTGCCCAAAAACCCCTATTTTAATATAAAATTTGTCCAATTTGGACACAATTGGAATTCGAGGCAAAAAATTGCTCCTAGATTGGGCACATTTTCCAAGGTGATGATTTTATGATTTTTTGGCAAAAAATAAAGATTTTTGGAGTGAAAATTAAGGTTTTCTAGCATGGAAGTTGAGATTTTTGGCATGGGAATTGAGACTATTTATGGTACAAAATTGACACGTTTCTCGATGTAATTTTGGTGTAGAACTGATATGCTTCCTGAGGTGTTTTTGGTACAAAACTTGCACACTTCCCATTACAATTTTTGGTACACTGGTACACTTCTCAAGGTATTTTTTGGTACTAGAAGGTTCATTTCTTGATACATTTTGGCACTGGTCCTGAAGCAATGATTTTTTTTGCCCTTCCCACTCTTTTTTGACCTACCTATGGGTTTTTGACAGTAACTTGCTCCTCCAGACTTCATTTTTCACAAATAAGATATCGTCGGAAAGCTAATTCTGAGCCTGCTATTGATCTGTAAACTAGGATTTACAAGTTTTATAACTTAATCCAAAATACAAATTTAATCCCTAATCCAGGCAATAATTTCGTGGTATGTATTTTAAACTATTGAAATTACAAGAAGAATTATGCATAAACACTAAAATACATTGTGTTTAAATACATAAAATAAAGAGTAATAGATTTGAAAGAATAGAAGGAATAAGAAAGAGAATAAGGAGACACAAACAATTTGATATAGAGTTCATCTAGATAGGACTACGTTTCTAGGTCCGCTTCTCAATTGGAGGACCACTTTATTAATTTTGCCAAGCAAAACACTTTGTTATAGAATCCAAGCTTCGAGCATTCATTGATAGTCTCTTCTATGCACTTGAATACAACACAAAATGCCTTCATGCTTACAAATTCTCTCACAAGGAAAAAAATATTCCTTCTTTTACAAAAATTCTCTCTCAAGAAATTCTCCAGGACTATACCCTCACAAGGTCTAATTGTCCTTCCAAAGGTACTAATACCCCCTTTTATATCAATTTATTTCCTTATTTGGTTTATAACCAAATAAAAAATAATTACAAAAAAAATCTTATTTAACCAATTCCACCCTCATATTTACCTCTTTATCATTTTGGTTACAAGGTTGGGCGAGTTAACTAAGTTTAAAATAAACAAATCCCACAAAAATTCTCACTATCATTCATTAATGTAATGGTGAGCCTTGCTTTGGGAAGATTTGAGATTAGTTAAATAAAACAAATCCCCAAAAATAGCATAGTCCTTTGTGTGTTGTAGCAAGAAGTGTGTGATCATAATGTGTGATTGACATTGGTTCAAATCTCATCGACGTCATAGTTTTTAAATAGAAACCAGCTTGCTCCTTTTCAAGGTGCCATGCACATTATCTAATGGTGCCATGTGTCAAACTATGACTGGTCTATGTCTTCTAACTGCTGTTTGTACCAATTGATGTCATCATTTTGACTTAATCACTTTACTATCTTCAAACGAGCATATCTTCCACATACGAACTCTGTTTTTGACGAAATAAACATTGTTGGAAAGATATCAATGAGATCTATAATTTGAGATCCATTGTTGACTACTTTTGAGATGGTCAAATTTTACCTTTTTGGTCAACCCTTGTTTCACCTGTTTGACCCAAACTTTGACCAAGCATAACTTTTGCACATGAGCTTCTTTTTCACCCATTCAAACTATGCCAGGTTCCATTCTCTGAGCTCTTTGCATGCTGTTGAATTTGTGAGATTATGAGAATATAAATGTTTAGGCCTTTCTAGACCCACCTAGATCATTCCTCCCCACTGAAAATCTTTTGGACCTCCAAAAGTCTATTTTTACATACAATAGAAGTGATGACATGTTCACCTCACTTTTGTGCAGTATCACTTGTGCACCCTGTTGGAAGTTTGAATATCTATCTCATCACAAACATCATAAGAAATGAAATAGAATTACTGATACAATTTATCATACATCCACTAGTATCCCTCATTACATCCAACACCCACATATTACCAACTAGTAGAAAAAGAAGCAACAACATTGAATAAACTGATGAAATGGTAAAAGTATCAACTCTCTGGATCTCATGCATAGGAACACCATTAGAAAATGAATCATTTAAACCCTCTGTTACTAACACTGGTTGAAGACTCGATTTTGCTTACACTTGATCCTCACTTGTTGTGGCAGACATGAGAGTCTGTCTACTGCTTGCATTTACAATCAATTTCAAATGCCTTGTATTTACAATTGACCCTTCATTCTTCATATGATGAGCCTTTACAATGTATTCATTCCCATCCTTAAACAAATGATACCTACTATGCTCCTTGTAGAAGATATCATTCCTATCATATAAATATGAGCTACCCAAAATAATCCCACACATGTCAAGTGGAACCACATCAAAATCAACCTCATCTATGAACTTGTATGTAATTGCAAATCTTAGCTTACATTTCTTTGTTACTCGCAATCTGTTATCATTGCACACCCAACCTAAAGGATAAGATCTCTTGTGTGGCTTAGTTTCCAATCCCAATTATTTAACAACTTCCTTTGAAATTAAATTAATTTGGGATCCACTATCCATCATTGTGTCAATTTTAGTGTTCTTAGAAATCATCCTTATATGAAAAAGTTCACACCTTTTACAATATTTAGAAACATCATGACTTTTGGAAGTAACACATGAAACATTAGTGGTAGAATCAACAAAAGCTTTACCTTTTAATCCCACAGCTAATATCTTGGTTTCATCATCAAAATCCAATCCAAGATCCTGAACAACAGTTGTAGTCTTTTTCTTTCCTTTGTGATCCTTCTTAAACCACTTTGGTTTCAACTTGGGATGTAGTTTCCAACACTTTGCATTTGCATGCCCTTTCTTCTAACAATGTGAACAATTAGAATTTTCACCTTCCTCTTTCCTCATAGTGGCTACTTTCTTTCCCTTCTTGTATCCTTTAGGAGGAACAAATTCCTTCTTTGAACTGAAACTTGTGTATTGTCCACCTGCTTCAATATGGTTTACTTGAACACATAGAAGGACTAAACATCACTATTGTATGCTTTAAATATGAATGCATTCCACCTATATATTTTAACAAAGTATCTTTGTGTAAAGAGGAATTCCAAGAGTTAATGCCTTCTTCCTAAAAACTTGTGTATACTCTTGCACAAACTATCCTTTACCTTGCCTAAGATTTTGCCAATCCATAATGGCTTGTTGCATATGACCCAAAGGGTAAAACTATTTCTTCAAAGTAGAAGTAAATTCATACTAAGATGAAATGATTTTTCCATGTGTAGCAAGATCATCCTGGATCTTACTCTCCTACCAGACTAATGCAATACCTCCCATTCTGAGAGTAGTAACTGGATTCTAGAAGAATCATCCAAAATATTTTGAACCCTATAGTACACTTCAATATGCTTATGCAAGTTATCTAGTTTTTCTGCATCTAATTCACCACTATATATAGGCAAATCAAACTTCACATCAAGTTTTAACAAAGGTGTCTTCATGTGTTTCTTTTTAGAAGAAGTAAACAATTTAGAAGAAGAAGAAGAAGTGGATGAAGAAGATGAAGAAGATGGGGATGGAGGTTTAGGAGGGTCACTACCACCTCCTAATCCTTTGCCTTTGTCATCTTTTGATGAAGATTTAGCTTCTTCCTTCTTCCTAGCCTTGTCAGCCTTTCTTAGTTGTTGCTCATGCCTTTGTTGAAGAAGAATGTCCACTAAATATTTTAACTCCACAAAAGCTCTCTAGAAGGCTTCTACATCAAACTTAGAAAGATTTTGTTCAAATGCCACTTGTGATTGGCAAAAAAGTTCTTTTCCCATATCTAGATTGAACTCTGCAAGTTAACCTTCTACTTGTTTCAACTTCAACCTAGTTAACATTCACCACTTGCAATTTTTATGCAAAATAGGCTCTGATACCAACTTGATCTATAAACTAGGATTTACAAGTTTTATAATTTAATCCAAAAAATAGATTTAATCCCTGATCCAGGCAGTAATTGTGTGGTATGTATTTTAAATCATTGAAATTAAAAGGATAAATTATGCTTAAACACTGAAATAAACTATGTGTTTAAATACATAAAATAAAGAATAATAGATTCGAAAGAATAGAAGGAATAAGAAAGAGAATACAGAGACACAAACAATTTGATACAGAGTCCTTTTGGGTAGGACTACATCTTTGGGTTCGCTTATTAATCGAGGGACCACTTTATTAATTCTGCCAAGAAAAATACTTTGTTATAGAATCCAAGCTCCGAGCATTCATAGTCTCTCCTATGCACTTGAATACAATACACAATGCCTTCTTGCTTACAAATTTCTCACAAGGAAAAAATTATTCCTTCTTTTACAAAAATTCTCTCTCAAGAAATTCTCCAGGACTATACCGTCACAAGGTCTAATTGCCCTTCCAAAGGTAATAATACCCCCTTTTATACCAGTTTATTTCCTTATTTGGTTTATAACCAAATAACAAAATAATTACAAAAATAATCTTATTTAACCAATTACACCCTCATATTTACCCCTTTATCATTTTGGTTACAAGGTTGGGTGAGTTAACTAAGTTTAAAATAAACAAATCTCGCAAAAATTCTCACTACCATTCATTGATGTAATGGTGGGCCTTGCTTTGGGCAAGTTTGCAATTAGTTAAATAAAAGAAACTCCCCAAAAATAGCATAGTCCTTTGTGTGGTGTAGCGGGAAGTGCAAGATTCATAATGTGTGATGGGCATCACCTCAAATCTCACCAACATCATAATTTTTAAATAAAAACTAGCTTGCTCCTTTTCAAGGTGCCATGTGGCATTATCTAATGGTGCCATGTGTCAAACTATAATTGATCCATGTCTTCTAACTATTTTTTGTACAAATTGATGTCATCATTTTGACTTAATCACTTTACTATCTTCAAATGAGCATATCTTCCAAATATGAACTCTGTTTTTGATGAAACGAATGCTATTGGAAAGATATCAACCAAATCTAGAATTTGAGATCCATTGTTGACTACTTTTGAGATGTTAAAATTTTACCTTTTTGGTCAACCCATATTTGACCTATTTGACCCAAACTTTGACCAAGCATAACTTTTGCACATGAGCTCTTTTTTCACCCATTCGAATTGCGCCAGGTTCCATTCTCCAAGATCTTTGTATGCTGTTGAATTTGTGAGATTATAAGACTATAAATATTTAGGTCTTTCTAGATCCACTTGGATCAATAATTATGGTGTAGTTTATTTGGACATTTGATGCTAATTGGTTTCTAGTTTATGCAATAAAAGTTAGAGGTTCTATTTTGCACTCCTAGAGACATATTCCTAGACTTTCTATTTTCCAAATTCTGCTCCAGGCACATCCCATTCAGTTGTTTTCTTTTTTTCATTTTGGTGGATATCTTGGTTATTTTAGGTTTGGAGATCACTTTTGTTGCTTCATATGATTTTTCATGGATTTTACTATCTCTTGTATCAGCCTTATGTCTCTCTTACTCTTTGTTGACATTCCTTTGTAGTATTTTTGCAAACACTCAAGATCTTGCACATCTTTGTGTTTTGTTGTACTCGTACTAGGGGTTTCATGTTAGCCATATTTTCTATCTTCCTTTGTCAAGTGAGTGTTCCTTCCACCACATTGGCCTCATGATGTGTCAATGACATGTACCATTATAGGTGTTTGTACTTATTTTGCACTCTTAATGTTCCTGGTTCTTCTTTCTGCAGGAGATATTGGATTTAGTTTCAGTGTTCATGTCTTACCTCTCAACATTATATGGGGGTTATGTTGGTTCTATAATGCCTACCCCTACTTGACTTTTATGTTGTATTGTCAAATTCTTTTAGGTCAATTTTTTGATTATGTTTTATGATTATTGGTACTTGGTTACCAGATTAGATTAAATGTATTTCATACTTAGTCTATATATGATGAGTTACTAAGTTATTTTAGTTATTTATGGATTATTTCAATGATGATATATATGTTCATTTAGTGACTATCAGTTATTCCATTATGTTAGTTAGAGGAATGATTTATATGTAGTTTCTATGGTTACTAACCCCATACTTGCACGTGTATGGTGTACTTGTCTATTTTTCTTTATGTTTGACATTGCTGATGTGGTTGAGGAAGGGAGTCATAGTCAGTTGCTAGTCGAGATCTACATAATGTACCAGTTCCTGCCATTTCCTATTTAGTTTAGAATATATGATTTTGTACATGTGTGGATTTTATGTAGATTGTAGGTATTGGGTATCGACTTCCCTGAATTGTCAGGACGAGCATACCCTATTACAGTATTTCAATGTATAAGTGGGGAGATAACTCTTGAGTCTAAATCCTAACCTAAGCCAATTGTCTAAAATATGACAAGTATCTGAGTTAGTTTCACTCGTCTGAATTTTTCAAGTGACATGAATTCATGACTTTGACCCTGGAGTTTGACTTTGTTTTGTATGATGGGTTGTCGTATTCAATTTTGTGGGTGTGTGATGATTTTTAGTTATAATTAAATAGAATTAAAAGATAATTTGATGATTTAATTTAATGGAAATTTAATAAAGAAAATTTAGTATTTAATTATATTTAATTAATCGAGAAATTAATTAAATAAAAGAATTAAATTTAAAGATTATATTAAAGTTATATTTTTGACATCTTTATATTTATTTAATTTAATGATAATTATTTAGAAGTTTTATTTAATAATAAACTCTAAATAATGTTATTAATTAATTTAGGGAAGAGCCCACAACACATCGGTAAATTGCGAGCCTCTTATCAGGGAAGTCTTGGTTTCAAATCTACTCAAGATTAACACATAATAATAATTAATGTAATAATAATAATAACTAATGATAAATATTCCAGGCTTTGGCAGATTAACTATCAAAAATAAAAATAAAAATGTTATTAATTAAGTTAATAAATATATTATTAAAAAAATGTCTTGTAAATTTATTTAAATAAATGAATGAAATTTAAAGACAAAGTTATGATTCTAATTGTGGTGTAGTTATATTTATTTAAATTAATGATAATTATTTAGGAGTTTTATTTTAATAATAAACTCTAAATAATATTAATAAATATAATATTAAAAATGCTTTGAAAATTTAATTGAAGAGAGGAAGCTAATTATTTAAATAAAGATTTTTTTAATTAAATATCTAAAAGAGTTTGCATGAAAATGTAAAAGATATTAAAATAATAAAAGAAATTGATTAGCAGGTTCCTTCTCGTGATTGCACAATCAAAGCCCCAAATTTAGGGGAGAACTCTTGACCAGAGATCTAGATCTCATTTTGCAATCACATAGGTTTTCAGGGAGCTAATTTTAGAGAGGAAGGTTTTTAGAGAAAGGGGATTGTTTGAGTGCTTCTTGCGATAACACTTGCCCACATGCATAATAGATTCCCCACGTATCATTGTTTCCTCTAGGTTTAGATGTCTTTTGTGTCTTGGTACCATTGAGTTAGATTAATTTTAGGTTTTCCTTGACTTAGATATTGGATTTGACTTTTGCATTTATTATCCTATTTGGGACTTGAGACTATCTCCTCAACGTGGTGGGAGTGGACCTTTTTCGGTTTCACAAGGCTGGGTGGTAGTGCATTTTCTTATACCATTGAGATCTGACAGTTTGATTCTATGGTTGGAGTTCCCTGTTCTATACTCTCTTTCATTTAGTTTCTTATGTACTATGATGGATGATTGTATTGTATTTGATTTCATAGATCTTACAAGATGATGTAATCTATTTCATGATGTATATTATTTCAGCCTTTCATACCCTGTGACTTGTACAGTGGATGATTGTGCATTCTGGTTATTGCCAAGTGACATCTTGTAATTTTATATTGTTTAAATAGAATTTGTACTTGTAATTATTCTTTAATATGGATGTGATATATATTGGAGTTAGTATTAATTAAAACTTAAATGTGATTCAACATCATGGGACCCTTAAGAGTTGCAACTTGATTATTTGTTGTTGATATTTGAGTGTATGCTATTGCTTCCACTATTCTATTACTATTATGTATGTTATCTTCTATAAAAAATGTTAGAAAAACTTAGTGAAACTTTAGGTAATTTCCTTTGGGTTCTTTGGCAGGGTGTTACAAGTTCTATTGCTTTCTTGGTTTGATGGAGTGAGCTGTGTATTCAATATTTGATCCTATGTATTAGGTGATTGCAGTAGTAGGATACCTATGCATTTCAGTGAGATTGATCATTTATCATATAGACATTCTTTCATTCCTATTTTTGGAGAGCATGAAGATACCTTCCATATTTGATTGATCGACTCTTCAAACTTAGTCTTCTCTACTTGGTCATGTTCTATATAGTGGAGGTTCTTCAGATCAATAGTTTGGCAATGTTTGCAACTGCATACTTCAGTGGTGTTCTACATGATCATCTTTTGTTCCTATCTTTTGGGACATTTCCTAGTTTGGAGGCTTCTTCAGTCCTTCACTAGTTCTTTCAACATTATTTCCATCTTTTTTTGGAGTATAATTTTTCCCATGTGGTTTTCTCTATTTCTCCTCTTTTCAAAGATTTGGTTGTGCTTGGGTACCTCATTAGGCATTGTTTATTGGGACCCAAATATACTTTTAGCAGTAGTTTCTATATTTTTAGCTACTTCCTAAGTTTGTCTTAAGGGGGTGTGTTAAAGTAATAAGATATTTCCTTATTAATTAAATCATTTTGATTTAATTATTAAGTCACTTATTATCTCTAGTTTACTTAAGCTACACTTTAGAAAAAAAATAATAATTATTTTATTAATTATTATCATGCAACCTAGGATATTCCTCTTTAGTGTTTCTACTTTTTAGGTTTTACCTTTCTCCTTTTATAAGGATGGTAATTTTAAATCTATTTTTTCATTCACTTTTGATTATAGCAATTTATTTTTTTGCTCATCAAGAAAGTCTCATCTATGGATCTGAAAATTCTAGCCTCCATCACCTTTTCTTCTCTCTTTCTATGATAGGTGTTTGCATGTACATGATTCTTAGGAGTTGTGGAGTTGATCTTTCATCAACTTAAACTTATATCAATGCCAACAACTCCCATGTAACCATTATGCTAAATCACCCATGACATCATAAAATCCATCTCCTACATGAAGATCCTCCAAGTCTACACATGTAGCTAAAGTGTCAATACCAAGTAAAACCAAGATCTCTAAACCAAGAAGATATAAGTCAAACTAGAAACTAATCCTATACTTCCACCTCATCATTGTCACAAGCTCCCACTAAATGGTGTATTCGAGCTATCCATGACATCATGATTAAAAAAATATACTCTAACCATGGGAATCAACCAAGGTATTAAACCATCAAAGAACTCAAAGTGCATATCATGAGATCTTTAAAAGGAACTAAATAACCATGATCATGAACCAAGAAGATATATCACCATAACCAAGGAATCCAAAACAATGAGAACCAATTAATTACTTTTATATCCAATCATGTCATGCCAAAATCCATGACACCTTGATCACATCCATGAACCGAGCATCTAACTCCCAAATTATCCAACATGTCAGCATAAAAAAAATCAACCACAATCCTCTACTATAATTCTATTTAGTAAAAATATCTCATCCCTTCTACATGAAGAAAAATTGGCAAATCATGTGACTAAGGGAATAGAAAGCCCAAATCCAAGCCACTAATCTAAATATGCATCAATGATAAAAGATCAATAGGAAAAGGCAACCTATCTCCAAGCCATAAATGCAACCTATAAGTATAGACTTCATACAATATTGCACAACTTGTAGACTCAACAAGTCATCATACATATCCATATCAAACACTAGTAACCATATCATCATGAGACCAATCTAAGATATAAACCAAGCATACAATAACATCAAACTCCAAATCTCCAAATGACATAATGTCATAAACTAATGATATTACCAAAGTTAATATATATTATAAACCATTCAAATCAATATATCACCTAATGAACCATGCCAAATCTCCACCAAATCTAAACCAATGTGTAGAGCTCTCGAAGAGCTTTTCGTTGACTATTCAAAGTCCAAAATATGACTCTGTATGCCTAAGTTATGCCCAAATATGATTTTTTAGATCAGAAAAAATAAAAATGTCAACATTACAAAATCAAACCTAAACCAAGTTTTATTGCTCTAAATTATCTTTCTAAAATATGTAAGAAGTTTGAAATATGACATCTTGAGTGTAAGTTATGATTGTTTTACCAAGACAACCTTTTTACCATTTTCAAAGTGATTTTTTTTCATGATGAAAATTCCAGTGAGATTAAATTTGGCAACCATCACAACCTGAAACTTAAAATCTTTTGCATTTTCTCTCAAAATGGCCAAACTAGGGCATATTATACATCATTTATTTTGAAAAGGCCAATGTGGATCCAATGGTGAGGTTTATTTTTTCCCATGAGGTAATTTTTACAAGCTCTCCCCTAAAACCCTTATTTAAATGAAACATAAAAAAAACCCTTTTGACCAACAATTTCACATGCCCAAAATCTGTCAACATCCCATCATAACAACAAACCCAAAACCCTCAAATATGTAGTAAACAACCAAAAAAACCCATATATTTTTCCCTTTCTATTATTCTTTCATGCTATCCCATGGATTCAATATAAAGTCACAACAATAACACTACAACTCTATTACGACTTGTAAGGAAACTTGCAAGTATAAACATTGACATTTCCACATAACTCATAATAGATATGAAGTAAATAAACACTTAAAATCTAGATTTAAGAGAATAAATAATATACCCACAAAAATATGACACATGATACACCCTAGGAAACCCTACTTGAGGGAAAAACTCAACCTCCAAAAACATCCATCACTATGTATTATTCAACAAAAACACCATCACAATACAACCACAGAAGCCTTTAAAGCCATAGCCACAACCAACCAAGCCATGTGAACAAGCATGAATCCACACATCCCATACCATGCTTCTAACCTTCATAAATTTTCCTTTGGCTAAGCTGTCTCATCTTGTCTTGCTTAACTTTGCTTTCTTGCCTTGCCTTTCCAACAAACCTTGTGGTTTCTTTTATAGTACCAAGCTCCCACAAAATCACCAAGTGGTATTACATTAACCATGCACTATCAAACCCCTATTGACCCACATATAATATTGTGCATTTTTTATACCAATATTAAATAATTATATCAAATATTATCAGAATGTTACAATGCAATTCATCAAGTATATCCCATGGTAATCTCTACATGTTGTGCACCCACCTAAGTACTTCTAGGTACAATATTACATAATAAAATAATATAAACAATATTATGTAATGTGTGCAACACATAATCTCAACACCATTTGTGGATATTAATATAGCCTTGTACCTTTCCTCCAAGAAGCTATTGATATGGTACTTATACCCTTACCATTTGAAGATGTTGAAATGCCTTAGAAAAGTTTTCTTGATGAGAGACAAATAACTTGAAGTTGCACCATTTTGTACAAGCCCAATGATTGAGTCTCCACGTTATACTCTATTTATTTGAGTAGTGACCTTACTTTTTTTTTCAATGCCCGTGTTCAATTTTATTGCTTAATTTGTTTCATTAACCTTGAGTCTTTCATATTATTTGATGTGTGTGTATCCTTATAGCATTGAGTCTCTATGTTATTACAATAGAGTTTCCCTCTCCATTAGCATAGTCGATTGAGCATTTGGGTACCGCATGCTAGTGAGGTATTGTAAAAATTTTACCACTTCTTAAGACCCATGTATAAAGATGGACCTCCTCCAACCTAAGACTTAGAGCTTGTCTGCTTACTCCTTTACTTGCATAGTTATTTGATGTTCTAATTTTTGACATATTATGTTCATGCTTTCCTTATGATGTATGTTGATGCAATCAAGTTTCTATGGACTCTGTATGCATGAATTGAGTAATCCCTAGTGTGGACATAGATTTATTTTCATGTCATAAATTGGCATCAACATGCGTACCCATTTGTTGAACTAACAAATTTTTTCATTGCATTTTTGGCAACAATGTCTTCTTTCTAAGACCTTGCTCTATTCTTTGGGTAGTGACAAAAATATTCATTCCCTAGGATGGTTTCAAATCCACTATAACATAAATCTCGTCAAGATATTTTTGATGCATTTTGAATGGACTCAATCAGATCTTGGATGCAAATGTTATACCCTTTAGAGTAGGTTTAGCATCTAGGATGTCACCTAGTTGCATATGAGATTCTATAATTATTCATTCGGGAATATTATTACATATGGGATGCTACAATTTTTTATATCTGAGTTTTGTATTATGTGGAATACCATCTAATTTTTTACTAGATACTATTTGTTTGACATGCCATCTTGGTTCACATAAGGGGTAGTCGACACTTATGTTCATATCTTAAAAAAAACTAATTGCTATTCTAGATACCCTCTTTCAACTAGAGACCATCTCATTCATAACAGACAATTTTTGTATTCATTGGTGAATTTTTCCTTCGTCTTGTATGAAAAACTCATGCTTTGGTTTATGGATAGAATGATAAATGGACTTGTATGGTTACCTTGTAGGAACTTTCATTTGGGCATAAAAATAACATCTTGCTTGGTATAGATAACATAGTATCTCCCTCTTGTAATTTGAGAATATTATTTGGATGTCCTTTTAGTTATCTTAGGAATGTTTGTTCTCTTTTCCATGTATATGGTTTGTGGCTTGGGAATCTTTATAAGCATTAGAAATAATTCTTCTTTTATAGGTGAATATGTGAGTTTGTTACACTCCCTGAGTTTTGTATCATTTTTAGATGTTTATTTATTGCACTTGGTTATTCTATTATGATGTTAGGTAACTTATTATATGAAAATAATAATTAGTGCACATTTTATCCTTGTTTTCCAAGGATTCTCAAGTGGGGCACTACAACATGTCCTATCATGACATCTATAGGGATGAAAGAAATACCATTAGGAAATCCAAATAGATTCCAAAATTCCTTAGAAAACAAGCATTCAAATAAAATATTTTTATGGAATCATAGATTGGGCATGCAAAATAGATATTTAAATCTCCATCTAGTTCACACATTAGAAACTTAATTTGTTAGGGTAATGAAACACAAAGAAGTGGGGGGGGGGGGGGGGGGGGGGGTGGGTGGTGAACTAGTATTACAACACTTTTAAACAAATTATAGAATCACTAAGAGGGTGGGGGAGGGGTGTGGTAAATCAATACCAATGAGAGGATATGATATGGTATAACATCACTATCTCTACTACCTCTAGATTTGTTGGACCAAAAACTACATAGAATAAATGTGCTATCTCCAACACCTCAAGTTCAATTTTCATTAATTCTATTTTAGGAATAAATAGACTCCTTAACTCAACAAACCTATTATAAATAGGAAATACTAAGTGAGGGTGGAGAAGGGTGGGGGTTGAATCATTATTTTATAAACTTTAGCCCAAAACTGGATATTATTAACAATCTTATAACTTGCATATGAAAGTAAACTAACTATGGTGAATAATAAACATAACTACATAATAAGAGAACTCATAAAACCATATTTTGTTAAATAGGGAACCTTGGCCAAGGGAAAATCTCGATGGGGATGGTACCCAAAAACTGATCCACTAATCAAAAGTATCTTGTGAAAGATATTGACCTAGTTAAGAGTCTATTACATCCATATAGTGTCTCAGTCCTTGTTAGAGGATTAGATCTTTTTAGAAGCCTCAACCTTGTTAGGAGTTGATATATACAAATATAAAATGTATGCAAGATGAGCCCATTGCCCAAACATGCAATATACAATGTAGCTCTTCAATACAAAGAGATAGATACAAAAACCTCTTTATTGCTCCTGATATATTCAATATTTGATATTGTATTTTCCACTCATCACAAAATTTTCATTCCTTTGATCATACATCAGAATTCACATATCAATTATTTCACAATCACTTACACACAACTTCACATTTACAATCTTTCTTTTGTACCTTGTTAATTACAAATTACTATCCTCTCGACCTTCATGTCTTTATTCCCTTTACAAAACATAAAATTAACTTTTTTTGAATTAGAATTAACATCTAGGATGTGATCCCTAATTAGTTAAGTAATTATTTCATAAAAAAAAGAATTCCTTAACCTAATATACCCATTTCTCTGTCTTGGTCTGTTTTGCAAGTATATTGTTGCGATTGTTAATATGTCCATAAATTTATCTATACTATGCATATTGACTTGCAAACTTGAACATCTCATCCTAACTATCTTAGGTATCCATACCTAACTCTTCATGTGTCTATGTTGCCTCTGTAAATTACACTGATAAAAACTCTATATGTTTTACTAGATAAGCTAAGTGATACTTAAACAATTTTCTAACTACTACTGTCATAACTCAATCTTCATGATCTGCCTTCTTTAGATAGATGATATTTTTCCATAAATGACAACATCAAATATCATAACCTAGTCAAATTACCAAAAATTACCCCCTTTTGCATTGATGGAAACATATGGGAAAATTGGCTAAGTCCCTAAAAAAATACAATCTTTAAAGTTTGGCCTTTACAAAATTACAAAAACTATGGATCATGACATTTAACCATCTTTATTTATATATCCTTACATAGTAACTCCCCCTTTGATTATAATACTAACTTCTACATTTACTCCCGCTTACTTATTTCTTCCTTATACATATATATCTATATAATTTTTCGTATCACAGACCCCTTTGAAATCAATGAAAAAGGTGCCAGAAATTATATACAACTCAAAAATTTTCTGCATTACCTTTGAGGTTTCTATTGGTTGGTGATTCATGATATGAAATCATTATTTTCTACCTCAACATGGTGAACTCTATGTCCCATTTGTCTTTCATTGCATCTACAACACTCAAAACTGCACATAGAGCGTAGGACACTATCTCTATTATATCTAGGTCTGTGTAGGAAAACTTGTCATAAGATGGATTTTCTATTAGACATTCATACAACTATTTCTATACAAGATCAATATTAAATGCAAGGTGTTCCCTTAGCAATGAAAATCTCTTCAACTTCATCTCCTTCTGTACCTCTAAAAGCTTGATGTCATCATTGACTTTGCTGATTTTTTTCTCAAGATCTACAATCTTGGCCTAGAGATCTTGCATTTCATTCATTAGTGTTTCAAGTTCTTTGAGTTTTCTAATCATCTCATTTTAAATATCCTAATTAGTGTGTATACACTAACACACTTCCCACAAGCTATCTTTCCTTCAATCAGACAATGTCTCAATTCCTTGATCTTTTCATCAAGGTTCTTCAGATCATTTTTGATATTATCATAGACTTATTTGAATATCTCTACATCATGCAAAGTTTGTGCCTTAACCGTTACTATATTAGGAAAATTTGTAAATTCTACATCAAAATCTTGAAAAACAACTTTTTCTCTAGCCCAAGGATCCGATTAGGTCATTCTCATTGACATGGTATTCTGTAATCTATTTATTACCTCCATTAGTGTATTCTGCACTCTTCACTTTCCTATTTTTCTCAATTATCTTGCTGAGTGATGAGATCAATTTAGTTTGATCATCATCATTTGATATAGTAAGATATGTTAATGCAAGGGGTGTCCTAGAAGAACTAGGTACACTTGCATTCTTCTCATCTCCTCCCTTTTTTCTTCTTTTCTCATCTTCTCCTCTTCCTCCTTTCTCTTTGCTTCTACTATAATTTTATCTTCTTCTTCTCTCCTTTTCTTTTCTTCCTCCTTGTTCTTTAATTCTTCTTCCTCTCTTTTCTTATTTTCCTCTTTGTCCTTTCTCTTTTTCTTCTTCTTCCAATTTCATTTTCTTTTCATCTTCTTCCAACTTTTTTTTTAATTTTCTTCTAACTTCCTTTCCTCTTCTGCTTTTTTTTTCAATCTTCTTCTTTTCTTCTTCTTCTTTCCCTTCCTTTTCTTCTTCTATTTTCTTCCTTTCTTCTAGTCTCTTCCTCTTCTTTGCTTCTTTCTTTCTTTCTTCCTCCTTTTCCTTACTCATTTTATCTTCCTCATCTTTAGATGTGGTGTAGCTAACTAAATTGCCAACAAAAGATTGCCCATAATCCTTAAAGGTATCTTCTTCTTCCGTATTAAGAATAATCTTTGTATTATCCACTTGCATGGTATCAATAGCAATAGTTACATGTGGTGTTGTCTCAATCATTATAGTATCCTTTCCAATATCTACTACTAATATTACTATTGGTATAGGTATTGCTGATTTCATTGCTATTGCTACAAGCTTAGCTGATGGTGTCTTTTCTACCATAGTAGGGATTACTCCCCCTAAATCCTTGCTTGCCTATATAGTGCTAGGTGTAGAGGTCATAAACTTATCAATTACTTGTTCAGTTTTCTTGTGTACCTCTTCATAATTTCCACCCATCAAAAGTATTTCTCTTTTCTTATTCCTCAATAGGGGCTCAACACCCTTCATTATTCTTTCAAGGTTTTCATAACTATTTTTCATAACACCCATCTACTATTTTTCTCTTTCTATTAATCAATATAATCAATCTATTATACAAGTCCTTTGGAACTTTCTTTTGAATATCCTCAAACCTTTTGTTTACCAAAATCACATGTCTCACAACTACATTCTCTAATTGTAATCTATCCATGTTATTATATAGATCATAATTTATTTTTTCAGATGTACAAAATTGTTGTTATTAATAATTACAACATTCAAGGTCTGAACCTTTGGTTTCCAAAGTCTTTTACTAGACTATTTCTTTACCACTTCCTCTACCTTCTCTTCTTGTCTTTCTTCTATTTCTTCTTCTTTTGATCTATCTAATTCAATTATTTTTAGAGTTTTTCTCCTTTTTCTTGGTCTACTTGACATTTGTTTAGTCCTTTTCTTCAAAGGGGGCTCTACTTGCTCTTTCTTAACCTCTGTTAACCTCATAGACCTCTTGGTGCTAGGCAAGGTAATTGTTTGAACTTTTTTAATACTTACTTCCTCTTCATCTTTACCCTTTTATACTTGAGGTATAATTATAGGTTGCAATAGCTAATAGTCCTAGTATAGTGGTGCCTTTTGATGCTCCAACATGTACTATCAGTGATTTTTCTATTAACACTTTAATTTGACCACGTGCTTACATCTCCATAGAAATTCCCATTGCTTCTCTGTATTCCTTTCTTTTCATTCTAGATTCTTTTAAAATTGCATCAATCTTTTTCTCTACTTTCTTCTTAATTTCTTAACTATTAGTTCATAGTAAACTTCCTTAACCTTTTCTCCTCATAGGTGCCCCATCTAGGACACTCCTTGTCTCTCTCAGACTCCAAGATTATCTTAGCATAACCTTCAATTAATTCTTTAGTCATTTCATATCCCATAGGGTCAATGAATTTGACACTAGGTTCAATTGCTTCCATACAGGTGACATATGTTTCTACCATAAAGAAAATATCATTCTTTTACTTTTCAACCAAAGATGGTGGAATTCTATATTTGAGTTTTATGGTTGATTGAAAATTTTTCATCATCCTTATAATGTCATTAGTCATTCTCTCCTCTGATTTCTTCTTGTAGTAGTATGTTATTATACTCATAGTGTATTTATTACTATCCCATTCATTATCGGGCATACTTGGGAAACTTCTAATTACTTGAAAAAATAAATGTGTCAACAATGATCCAAATCTAAATATTGTATTCTTTGTTTTCTTCAACTTGTCAATGTTATCCGATAACTATTGCCTTACAATGTCACACATATTAACCTTTTCTTTCTTTATCATTATTAGGGAATATGCATGGATGAATCCAATGGGCATTGAGTTCAATCTAGAATTGTAATTCATCTTTTAACTAACAACTTTGCTGATTAGCCTTACCACTATATTTGTTATTAGGTCTAGTCTCATGTTTCTACCATCAATTTTGTCTTAAGATTAGTTTCAACCATATTAGTTACATTCTTCTCATTACTCGGATTACAACCTTCATTAATAAGACTATTAAGTTTTTGAATCATCTCGTTATCAATCATGACTAAAATATCTCCTACCCAAAACATGTCTTCATGAATTCTTCTAAAAATTGTTTTGGTCCATTCATGGTTATCAAAATTTGTGTAAAACATATGGTAAAATATGTTCAGACCACTTAAATTGTTCAAACCTTTTCTTCAAAGACAAATAACTGTTGCAAACTAGGTCCAAGTCTTTGTGAACATCACTATCACCAATACTCTCAAATTTGTAATGTATATATGCTCTAATGTCCTCAACATGTAAAATATTGTGTGGAACTTGTGAAAATGCTCCTAGGGGATCATCTTCCAAAGATACATATGGGTTCTTCTTAAACATGTATCTAGGTCTCTCATTCACATCACAAACTATAGGATTTTCCATCTTTCAAATTAATACTTCAAATAACAACTGCACACACAATAAATACATTGTTTATGGGGAACTAGAGCTTACTTTTGTTTGCATTTGAAAACTCTTTCAAATTTTCGTAAAATTTTCTCCAAAGATCTCCTTTGATTCTTGTACAATCAAATGGTACTCCATAGCTTGATTTTGATCCTTAAAATACTTTTAATTGACTATTGCATTAATTACACAAGTATGCAATCAAAAAAGCTATTTCTGATTACCATGAAACTTGGTTTCCTTCACGCACTCACATACAAATTCTAAATAATCAGCACACTTAACCACAACTTCAACACATCACATTCTACCTCACAGTAACTTTGCATACCTTAACTCGCTCTTTGTTAGCACTTCTACCTTTCTGATGCTTGATCTCTTGTAGAAAGTACTTAATGCAAGTAAGATGAATTAAATATAATTGTTGACTTCAATCTACCTTCAGGTTCTTCATTTAACTTCTCTTCCAACACTACATGTGAACTTGATGGATCTTTATCTTTGATAAATACTTCTTTAAATTCTTCTACATGTTCTTTTATGTTGTCTTTCTGACTGTCACAACTGTTATTAGTCCTTTTAGCATTCCTATTTATATTCCTTCTAAAATTTGGATTCCTTGTGTTGTCCCTCACATCCATTCTATATAATCTTGATTTATGACCAAAGTTGTTATAGAAATGGCAAACTAGTGCACTGATTCGAAATCTAGGTCCAAACTACTTAACAAGTGCTCTACAATTTCTAGCAATATGTCCAAAATTGTTACACAAGTAACATACAATTTTTTTCCTCGCTCAATTATTTCCTTCTTTAGATCCTCTTCCTATAGGGTTAGTACCTCTAAACATTCTACTATTTCTATTATTATTATCAAATTTAGGTTTCTTACAATTAACTTCTCTATGACCAAAACCATGACAATTATAACAATACAAGTTAGTGACTGGCTTAAATGACTTACCTGTGCAATCCCTTTTCATATGAAAAAATTCATTACATGAATAACATCTACCTTTGAATTCATATCTCACTCATTTAGGAGATTCAACTTTCTCATGTTGCATAGGTTCATTGACTAGTTCAGGTTGCTTGACTTTCTCAACCTCTTTAGGTGCATTATTAGATTGATTTGACTCAATCTTATTCAGTTCTTCTTTATCTTGCATAAGTTGATAAATTTAAGGATTAGGTTCCTTTTTAGCTTCAAATTTCTTAGCTATCTTTTCTCCAATGAAATATCCAAGAGTAGTTTTATTATAAGGTCTTTGAAAAGACAATTGTTCATCAATCTTTTCATTACTAGAAAATATCTTCTCAAGTTGTTGCTTGGACTGGGTTAACTCTCCTTTTACAATGGTTTTGTACTTCTCAAGTTTGACATACTACAACTTAGTAGATTCAAGCTCAAATGCAATTTTTGTAAGGTTAGATATCATATCTGCATTCTTAGATTTCAAATCTGGCTCAATTTTTCTATCATCTTTCTTCAGGTTCAATTTTAGATCAGTAAACTTTAGTTCATGCTTCAGGATCTCATTTTATTTCTTCAATCTTGAAACATCATCACTATCCTTGATCTAATCTTTAGATTCTTTCTTGGATTTTAGATAGTCAATCTTATCTTTCAACTTTCCAATATTTCCCTTTCTATCTTCATATCTTTCTTTCAAATCATCTCTTTCTTTAGTAAGAATATCAATATGCTCAAGAGCTTCTTCTAGGTTCTTATGCAACTATTCCATATCCAGAGGGATCTTACTCAATCTATTAAGCCTTTTTTGAGTAACTATTTTCTGATACTCAAAAAATTATGGCTAGAGGGGGACTCAAACAATATCATCAAATGTATAATTCATGTTCTCCAACCTGCCTGGACAATTGCAAATATAATTGAAGAAATCCGTACAACACTTGGAAAATTTGAAAGTATTTATGTTAGCCATGAGTACATGGAGGCTAACTCAATGGTTGATTGGTTTTCCAATGAAGCAGTAAAGAAAGAAATGGTGATGATATGGAACACTGGTAGGAATATTCTATTAGACACAAAAAGCCTAATGGATCAGGAGAGGATCTAGGGAGGTGCGGGTGAAATCCCTAGTTAATTATGGAAACTAATGCTAGTGTGTGCAAAAACCAATGCATTTATGGAAAATACAAGAGGAATAGGTGGATAACATTTTTCATGTCAAATTGCAATGCTTTATGGGTTGTTTATTTTCATTACCAATTTACTAGAATTGAAAGACAAAGCGGTGAAAGACAAAGTGGTTTTGAACAAAGTTTATAGTGGAAAGGGGAAGGTAAAGAGAGGGTTGCATTTATGAGAAAGGATACCACTTAGGTTACCAAGATGGTGGGTGAATGGAGCAGGATAGAACCATTTGGTAAAGTAGGGAAATGAAAGCAGAGAACCAAAGTTTGGGAGAAACTTGAAAAGGGTGGCATCGCAAACTACATTGCCAAGCTTCATGGGTATTATCCAATGATTACCAATCTTATGGTAAATTTGTGGAAGGATGGTAGGGTCAAAATTGATTGGGTGTCATTTCAAGTTACTGTGGAGGTCATCACCCATGTCACAAAAATCCCAGATGAGGGTTTAAAGTTCTATAGAGACAAAAAGGTGTCTGTGAATGCAGTTAAGGATTTTTCCAAGAACATGAAAGAGAAGAAGGAACTGGTAAAAAGTGAGGCCTACTATGAGATGGACTCGATTAAGAAGCTCTGGATGTATGTGCTGAGAGCCATTATTGAGTTTATTTCTCTAGATTTGAGGTTTGATAGGGTTAGAACCCATCATTTTCTTTTGCTCAATCATTTTCGTTATGGGGTTAAGGTTTCCTTTCCTTTTTATTTGTATTCTTCCATGCACAAGAACATTTCAGGGTACAAGAAAAAACCTAGTGCTAACACTGCCCTACATGAGGGTTTACTTCTTTTGCTCTATGAACATTTTAAGGCTCAATCTAGGAGTAAATCCCTATCACATGTTGTGGTTGCTTTTGAGGAGATGAGGAGCTCTAACTTCTCCTCAGATATAGAAGATGTTCAGACTATAAGCTTAGAGGAGGAGGATGATTATCTTTTGTTGGGAAAAAAAACTAGGGGTAGAGACAAGGATACTCGTACTCCAAGTAAAGATTCATGCAAGAAAAGCCTTAGGGGCCATGGGCCCAAAACTACTGGTAAGAGGGAAGAAGAGTATAATGAGGAAGGTGAAGACATGGATACAAATGATGAGAATAAGGGATAGGATGATGAGAATAGAGAGGAGCTGGTTGGTAACCCTAAAAAGAAGCAGAGGAGGATGAAAGAGGAGGATATGCCCTTAGAGGGGAAAATTGATTCAAGTCTGGAGATTTCTATGCTTCCTCCCTCTCTGATTCCTCCACAAGAGCAAGAAAAGGAGAAAATTGAGGAAGGTAGTAGCGAGGTGGTTATTAAAGACATGCATATGGCTTGGAAAAATTTCAATGCCAGAACCTCAAAGATGGGGATTGTGAGAGAAGTCATGAATCCTCAAATCCTTGAAGAAAAGTAGGGAAAGATCCAGTTGGAGGAACTAATTGAACCAACGTTGATGGCCATCACCGAAAATGTGAGGGAGGTGGGAATGAACTTGCTCAACAATGCAAAAAATAACATGATTGATAACTTCAGATCAATTAAATGGTTTTTTCATGAACTGGAGGAGGTAAAAGAAAGAATGGAATAGTTGGAAAGTTAGGGGAAGATGTTTGAGCAAGGGAATCTGACAGACCAGGGGGATCGTATTAGGTTGGTTGAGAAAATGATGCATAATCTGGAAACTTACAACCACAACATGGCTAACCAAATGATTTCTATTCTAAACTCTCTTAATGAAAACATTATTACTCTTGCTGGTAAGCTAAACGCCAAGGGTTTTGTTATGGAGAATGAAGGAAAGGACAAAGTAGAAGACAAGATGGAAGAGGACACCATAACAGACATAACCCAAATCCACTTGGATCATACTTGTGTGAAGAACCAAGAGCAAATGGCAGAGGAATTTCAGAGAGCCTATGAAGTGGCAAAAACTATTTAGGACCTCGAAAGCAAAGAAAAGGAGTAAGTGAAGGATTATCAAGTTTTGTATTTGGTTTTTTTGGTTTCTATTGGTTTTTTCTTTGACTTTTTTCCTATTTTTCGTTTTGGCCTTTCTATTGGCTATAGTTCTATTTCTAGGCTTGTTTTGATTATTTTACAACCCTTTGTTATGTAAGAACTTTTGGGTTTTAGGATCCCTATAAAACCTATTTTTATTATCAAAACTATTTTCTAATGCCAATTGTTAGAAATATGAAATACTAAGATGGGGAAGGAGGGATGAATCAATATTTTTCAAAATTTAGCCCAAAACTGGATATTATTAACAATATTATAACTTGCATGGGTAAAAGCACAAACCTGTGTCACCTTTTATAAAGGAGAAGTGATATCAGAATTTAAAGTCTTCAAATTTAACGAAATAAAAGTGGCATTTGTGCTTAGAATTTGAAGATGATGTAAACTAATGAAATGTGTAAAATTGGATGAAGTTTATGTCTATAATTTTTTTTTAAAAAATTGAGATAAAATTTTATTTATTTTTGAATTTTTAAAGTGTATTTTTTAATTTTTTAAAAATACTAAAAATATAGAGTTTTTTTCCCGTCAAACAAATATATGCAAATCTTCATATTTTGGTTTGATTTTGGAATATGTTAGAGTTAACATGTATACCTGGTGCAATATTTTTGAAGTTATAATTGGTCAAAGTCAAAGTTATCAGAAATAGACAGTTTTTTTCTCCCGTCAAACTTTTTCCATCAAATCTACATATTTTTAAAAAAAAATTACATATTCTTGAAGAAGACTCTCTCCTCTAGTGCACCATTAAAAAAAATAAAAAATTTAACATGATTTACTATTTTTTTCTTATTTTTGAATAGACATCTTCCTGAATCTTAAGATACCTACTTGTAATATTTTAAAATTATAACATATTATTCATAATCAAAACTTTAAAAAAATTATACAATCATAATCGTGACTCTGAGAACTACTAAATTATATTTTTAGTTTTAAAAAATACTTCAATTTAGTAGGTCAAATTGGCCTTCAAAGTGAGATGTTTACAGAAGTTCTGATTTTTGCTTGTTTGGCTGCCACATAGACAGTTACGGCCGGAACTGTTTCGACCGTAACCGTTTCGGTCGGAACAGTTATGATCGAAACCCCTAGTCGGCTTGAGAAATCGCTAGCAGTTAGTGTGACTTTTTGATATAAAAAAATATTGTTTTATCTTTTTTAAATAATTAAATATACAGGGACAGTGAAAATTGAAAGAAGATTTGCAAAAAACAATTAATTTTGAAGCAATTTTCAACAACTGTTTTGCGGATTTAATCAATATTGCAAAGGATCGAATAATTTGAAGATGCTTTTTTTCTCTTCTAATTATTTTTATTTTTATGTATTATATATTGAACCATTAGCTGATATTTAGTGAAATCTAATTTTTTAATTTTTTTTTCTATAGGTTGAATTATTCAATGGGTAGTAAAAGGAAAAGATCAAGGAAATATGATAGAAAAAGAGATGACAAAATGAAAGGCCATACAAAACATGCTCAAAACCAACCTACTAAAATTCCTGAACATGATGAGATTCATGAAGAAAATGAAAGTAATGAAGAGGAAGAAATTGATAGTTCTATTGATAGAGACAAATTAGAAAGCATAAAAAAATTGATGGATTTGGATGAAGAACTACTTTTTAACCAAATTCCATCTAAAGATATGATAAATGATAACACTATCAAAAAGCATTGTCAGAACATGTGGAATGAATATTTCAAGGATAAAAGTATATTTGGACAAGCACAATTATTTGTCAAGTTATTTAGGAGAAGAGATATGAGACCTGTCTTAGAGTTGTTGGGTGTTGATAATAGGAAAAGCCATGCTCATAATATTAATAAAACAATAGTTGAAAATTTGCAAAATGCTTATAACAAAATTGACAACACAACTCGAGGAGGTGATTTGAGTAATGCACGTAGAGCATTGATGACTACTATATCTAGTAGAAAATTGACACATAGAAAATAGGTACGTGCAATTTCTGATGTACTACATATATCTAGAAGAACTGTCCAGAGATACATCAAGAGGAGAAATATGCTAGATGATAACATTGAGAATAACTGGGTGAATATTTTTAGAGTTCCTCGAAAAGACAGGATTTTTGAAGAAGTAAAAAGACAAGTTATTGAATTTTGGACCACACATTCTCGTGTTTCTTCCAATAGGCGTGATACTATACAAATTAAAGATCAAGAAATAGGGGCCAAAATTGAACATCCAAAACATTTCATAGATATAACTCAAAGTGAACTTTTTGAAGCATTCAAACAAGAATTTTCAAATGTCAAAATATGTCAAAGAATGTTTGAGAGTTTACGTCCTTCCTTTGTACGCATAAATAAGATGCGAGAAACTTGTTGTAGAAATCATGTTGAATTTGGTCTACACTTGCAATCATTTAAAAAAGTTATGGCAATACTTGATCCTAATTTGGTCATCCCTAGCAGTACAACACAATTTGTGAGGTCCATATTATGTGATAAATTAGAAGATTCAGATGAATTCAAAGTGCAATGCATCAAAAATCAGTGTGAAGTTTGTGCAGATTTACACAAATTTTCTCAAATTATGCAAGTTGAGAATATTAATGAATCCACACCAGTTTCATGGATGAGATATGAATATGAGACATACCAAAATAATAGAGGGGATGAATCCATAAAAATTGTATTGAAGGAGAATGAATTGCATTATGATGAGTTCATGGCCAAGTTCCGTCCATTGATATATCCACATATCCAACATTGTTATGGTGCACGATGGCAAGCTAAACAGTTTCGTGATTCCAAATTTTTTTTTCCACCTAGTCGTATACTTTCAATTGAAGATTTTTTTGAGAATTATACATTTGCACCTCATACAGAGCTCCAAAGCCAATATTATCATTCTGAACAAGTTGCAATATTTGTGCAAGTGACCTATAGACATGCACAATTTGAGGTGGATCAGATAGAAAGATTGGATGAAAATGAGCGCATCATCATCAAAGAGGTTCATTTCTATATTAGCGATGATAAAGTTCATGACAGGAGTTATGTGGCTCATTGTTTTGCAATGTTCTCTGAAGATCTCAGAAATCGTGGAATAAATGTTTCAGAGCATTGGATTTGGTCTGATGGATGTGCAAGTTAGTATACACGAAATAATTACACATTTATTTAACTTTATTTTAACTTGTATTTATTTGGACATGTCTATTTCTATTTAATATATGTACTTGTATAATTGTAGATACTTATCATGTTTCACGTTCACAGGACAATTCAAATCTGCAAAAGCATTTAATTGGTTAGCAATGCAACATGCTAGAACCAATGTTAAGTTTTTATGGAATTTCTTTGAAAGTGGACACGGAAAAGGGGAGCATGATGGAGCAGAAGCATGTATAAAACATGCACTTCGACAACATGAACTTGCAGGTAAATATATGCATTTTTTAAATGTACATGTTTAATACTCTAATAGCATATATTTTAAATTTTATATATACATGCATATTTTATGTACATACAGGGAATAGGATAGAGAGCGCAAATCAAATTGTTGAATGGTGCAAAGTTCATTTTGCTACTCGAGATACTGAATACAATAAGCGTTACTTTTGGGAGGTGAAAGGTGAACTAAGTTATATTTATTTTTAATGTCTTTTTCAAATCAAGTTGAGTTTTTAATTAAATATTTATTTTGAAATATGACAATTAGTTTTTGTATTTGTAACAGATATAGATCAATCTAATCCTTACAATTGTCAAACGATTCCTGGAATTAGAAGTTTACATCAAGTGATGACTACAGGAAACCATAAACCTCCAGTACTTAAAGTAAGAGAGAAAACATGTTTTTGTGATGATTGCATTAAGGACAATGTAGTGAGTGCATGTGAAAATATTGAGAATGGATATGTTTCACATTGGGATTTGAAGGAGATAGTTAGAAAGCCTCCTTTTGAAGATGTTGACATTGACATTGACATTCATGATTCTGTATATTCAGCTGATTATGAGCGCATTTCTGATTTAGTTGTGGCAGGTTTGTGTGCATATATACATATATATAAATTAATATACATGTATATTTGTTTTAAAATTAATTTATATTTCTCTTTTTATATACATGCAGGAGATATTTTTGTAGTTCAAGCCTTACCAGATAATGCAAAAAATTTGGACTATTATCTTTTAAGATGCACAAAAGCAAAACACAAGTTGCTAGAAGGAACTATAGATGCTGATGAACAATCATATCCAATTGGATCGGTTGTTATTGAAGGAACATATTATCAAAAAACAAGGGTAATTGGTAGTGGTATTGAATTTATTGAATACAAGCCTGGAGAAAAGGTTTTACACTATAGCAACCATGTTATAGCAACCAAATTACAATTTGAAGCAGTACAAAGAAATGGACGTTGTGGAAATTAAAAGTGGAAATTGCCTATTGAAGAACATGAAAAACTTCTAGAGATAATAAAAAGTAGAGAGGATCCTAACAATACATTGTTTGTGGAGCTCTAGTTTACCTATGTACTTATTGTGGAGCTCTAGTTGAGTTATGCCTGTATAGCTCTTATACTTTCATATTTAATATTGATAGGATATTTGTTTTATATAAATTTTTGTACATTGGATCATTTATCTTGCATATGCAAAATTAGACATGTATTGTTATTTTTATTTAAATTCGACATGGATATCTCATTTAAGACCAGGTCTCTTAGGACCTCCCCTTAAGACAACCTTTTTAGTATTTGTATGTACATATAATCTTTATATGTTCTTATATGATACATTCTTTATGTTTGTATATAATCGTTATGTTAAGATTACATGTATATGTTATATGAACTATGGTACATATAATTACATGTACATTATATTTTATTAATTAAATGCTGTTAATTAAGATTAATTAAGAATGTATGTCATTAAATATAGTTAATTAAGTTATTAAATAGAGTTAATTATTAAGACATTAAATATAATTAGATTAAATATAGTTAATCTAAAGGTTAAATATAGTTAATTAAGACATGCCATTAAATAGAGTTAATTAAGTCATTAAATAGAGTTAATTATTAAGACATTAAATATAATTAGATTAAATATAGTTAGTTATAGTTAATTAGGTTAAATATAGTTAATTATAGTTAATTAAGACATGTCATTAAATAGAGTAACTAATTAAGTCATTAAATAGAGTTAATTAGTAAGATATTAAATATAATTAGATTAAATATAGTTAATAGGATTAAATATAGTTAGTTATAGTTAATTAGGTTAAATATAGTTAATTATAGTTAATTAAGGCATGTCATTAAATACAGTTAATTAAGTCATTAAATAGACTTAATTATTAAGACATTAAATATAATTAGATTTAATATAGTTAATTATAGTTAATTAAGGCATGTCATTAAATATAGTTAATACATGATCTACATTAAATATAATTAGACTAAATATAGTTAATTATACAGTTAATTAAGACATGTCATTAAATATATGTTATATTGTTATGTACATTGACCATTAAAATTATATAGTTAATTACACTTAGATTAAGGCATTAAGATGAAAAACTATACATATACATGTAAACTTGAATATTGAAAATATGAATAACATATAGAAACATGTGCATAACACATACATAAGTTACATAAAAGATGAAGACATCAAAAGATCAATAAAATAGAGGTCTACATTAAAAGATCAATAACATACATGTGCATATATCTAGAGAATATGATGTACCCATATTAAATGTATAAAAATAGATCATGTAGATCAAATGTCTGGAAATAACATATATAAAACATCAAAATCTCCATATAAGCATGTATCTCGAAATAACATATAAAACATCATTTAGTGTCCATGATATAAACACGTATCTAGAAATAACATATAAAACATCAAAGTGTCCATATAAACCATGTATCTGAAAATAACATATAAGACATCAAAGTGTCTGGATATAAAATGTATGCATATGGAAATAACATATAAAACATCAAACTGTCCATATAAATATGTATCTAGACATAACATGTGTGTAGTAAAATAAAAGGCCACATATGATCTAATCAGCTACATCCCCCCTCCTGATCTTGGGCCTTGTCCCCAAAAGGGTCTATTAGTTGCATCTGAATCCTGTGTCAAATGATAACAAGTGAGCCATTTAATTATGTGTACAGACAAATTATATCAAGCTCTACATGTATATAAATCAAATATATATATATATATATATATATATATATATATATATATATATATATATATATATATATATATATATTGTAACATACCTGGGACTCACGACGTGTAGGATCTGTCGGCACTGTCTGCAGATTAGCAAAACGTAACATACTATCAGTCAAACCCTATAACACATACACAAACACACACATATACATTAATTTAAACATATAGACATATTATTTACTATAATAAAAATAAATCTAAACATATAGAGATATTTACCGTAGCATTATGTAATGCTCTGCCGATCTGACTGATATCTGAATCATGTAATGAAAAAATAGTATCAACATCCAAGTCAATAGTGCGGCCCTGATTTAAAAGCATGGAAGTAAATAGACCAGGCTGTATGGTGCCACTGAGATCCTGAGTAGGGGGGGTGCTGTAGGGTCCTGCGTAGCTGGGG
This sequence comes from Cupressus sempervirens, assembly GCA_028749045.1. Taxonomy (NCBI): domain Eukaryota; kingdom Viridiplantae; phylum Streptophyta; class Pinopsida; order Cupressales; family Cupressaceae; genus Cupressus; species Cupressus sempervirens. The sequence continues at coordinate 577,458,778 of CM053786.1, forward strand.
CTGGTGCTGTAGCCTGGGCTTGTGTAGCAGTAGGAGTAGTAGAAGGTGAAGGAATGTCCTCCTGCCTCTATGAATCCTCTGGGACTGCTGTACGTGACAAAATATGTCTAATCTGAGAGCTCATGTCATGAAGTGGAATCCCTGAGAATGTAGATAATGCTCGATATGCATCTAAAAGATCAGATGCTAAATATGATGCCAAACGATGCAATGCATCCACCTCTAAGACTGCAGAAATGTCTACAGGAGAAGGTATGTTCGCAACTCCATAATCATCATCAACAGGTGTGCTAGATGATGCAGCTGTGGGAGAGGTACCTTGAGACCGTAGCATATATCGACTACATCGATCAGAAGAAATCTCATGTAACTGTGTGGCGATGGTGGCGATGCTCGAAAAAATTTGTGTCCTAATTGTGTCATCAGGAACACTCTCACCTGCAGTAGCCATCTGTGGACCTCTCGACATAACCAAAAGGTTTGGACCCACCATTGCCCATTTGTTAACAGGCGCAGGAGTTTCTGCAGGTCTAAATCTATTAGAAAGTCTCCCCTGACCTTGCCCAACATGCCGTGGATAATCTGTATAGTCAACATCATAGTGTAAATGAAATTCTGCAAACAATTGTTTGTAGAAATATAGGGGGAACTCATCCTTCTGTGGCCATCTATGATGAGTAGCCAACCAATGAGGATACATCAATGGTGCAACGAGTGGATCAGTACACTTCGTCGTAGAGTAGCCTCTGACTCTGCGATGATGTGCATAAGATGGAAACATGGTTTTCACCATGCCGGTGGAAACCTCGGTATCAATCTGTGTGTACTTCACAGTGCCAGTGACACTGTGAGATAAAGAAGAATAAAATGTCTCAATGCTCATATCATCAAAAGGGTTGTATGATTCAACTGTCTGAATCATATGAAATAACTCCTCTCGCATCGCTATAACCTTCTCCCTATTAGGGAGGGTGGTAGAAGAGGAAAGCGAGCTATCCAAAACCTGCATAGCACGAGATAATCTCGCTACTGTATCTCTAAATAACTGCTGTCTATCATGGGTGGAGGTCGCTCTACGTGCTGTACCAAACTCAGCACTCTGACCCCCACCACAAACACTGGCATCCCCTGAGGATGCAGGAGCACGATCCCCAGAACCGGATGCCATAATGTATATATGAAAATAAATATGAGAATATGAATGTGAAGCTACAATCTGAGTGATAAATATCTAGAGATCTGCACATGCATATATATACAAATATAAACATACAAGTCTATTTAAATTAAAATAATTAAAAGTTAAATTTAATTTGAAACACATGTACATATAAATACACAACATTAAATGTATGGTGCTAAATGAACAATCATGTAACATACATATGTATTTTAAAACAAATTATCTTAGAGACCATATCTAATGTACATTGTAACGTGCTCATGCAAATGTGAAAAATAAATATTCGTACATGTACATGTATATGCAATAAAAATAAAATAAAATTTCTTGATTAAATGATAACTAAGTGCACACATGTACATACATGCAATAAAAAAATATAATTCTTGACTAAAATCTAAATTTTGATGTAAATGCTTTGATGATTATGGGGAGTGTAGATGAGAGTTAGGACATAGGGATAGAAAAATTTGTTACTAGGTAAGTAAATGAGTTTAGTTAGCAAATGTTAATTTACAATTTAGAACTCATGACTTAATTTACTAGTTTGAATTAGAGTTAAGAATGTTAATAAAGTAAATGGGATATAGTTTTATTAAGGTTGATAGTAAGGTCAGTCTATTATATGCTAGTTTAAACATATGAATACCTATTACAACCTATAACAGACGTAATGACCTAGTAGGAGTCCCTAGGTCCCCTTAACATATATATATATATATATGGATAAAAATACCTAGAAATGTATCATGAGATCCTATTATGACTCCTATGTCCCCTTAAGACACACATGTATGGATAACATATTGAAAAATGCAGTTGACATAAGTGATCAAGTAATGTGTTGTTTGGTAATGTAAGACTCATTATTACCTGACAATACCTATTATGTGCTAGTAAACATATGAATACCTATTACAACCTATAACAGACATAATGACCTAGTAGGAGTCCCTAGGTCCCCTTAACATATATATGGATAAAAATACCTAAAAATGTATCATGAGGTCGTTATGTGTCATATGGTAATGTAAGAATCATCATTACCTAATAAGACCTATTATATCCTAATAATACATATTAAGATTTATTAGAACCTATAAAAAATAGTATGACCTATTACGACTCCTATGTCCCCTTAAGACACACATGTATGGATAACGTATTGAAAAATGCAGTTGACGTAAGTGATCAAGTAATGTGTTGTTTGGTAATGTAAGACTCATTATTACCTGACAATACCTATTATGTGCTAGTAAACATATGAATACCTATTACAACCTATAACAGACGTAATGACCTAGTAGGAGTCCCTAGGTCCCCTTAACATATATATGGATAAAAATACCTCAAAATGTATCATGAGGTCGTTATGTGTCATATGGTAATGTAAGAATCATCATTACCTAATAAGACCTATTATATCCTAATAATACATATTAAGATTTATTAGAACCTATAAAAAATAGTATGACCTATTATGACTCCTATGTCCCCTTAAGACACACATGTATGGATAATGTATTGAAAAATGTAGCTGACGTAAGTGATCAAGTAATGTGTTGTTTGGTAATGTAAGACTCATTATTACCTGACAATACCTATTATGTGCTAGTAAACATATGAATACCTATTACAACCTATAACAGGCGTAATGACCTAGTAGGAGTCCCTAGGTCCCCTTAACATATATATGGATAAAAATACCTAAAAATGTATCATGAGGTCGTTATGTGTCACATGGTAATGTAAGAATCATCATTACCTAATAAGACCTATTATATCCTAATAATACATATTAAGATTTATTATCTAACCTATAAAAAATAGTATGACCTATTACGACTCCTATGTCCCCTTAAGACACACATGTATGGATAACGTATTGAAAAATGCAGTTGACATAAGTGATCAAGTAATGTGTTGTTTAGTAATGTAAGAATCATTATTACCTAACAATACTTATTATGTGCTAGTAAACATATGAATACCTATTACAACCTATAACAGACGTAATGACCTAGTAGGAGTCCCTAGGTCCCCTTAACATATATATGGATAAAAATACCTAAAAATGTATCATGAGGTCGTTATGTGTCATATGGTAATGTAAGAATCATCATTACCTAATAAGACCTATTATATCCTAATAATACATATTAAGATTTATTAGAACCTATAAAAAATAGTATGACCTATTACGACTCCTATGTCCCCTTAAGACACACATGTATGGATAACGTATTGAAAAATGCAGTTGACGTAAGTGATCAAGTAATGTGTTGTTTGGTAATGTAAGACTCATTATTACCTGACAATACCTATTATGTGCTAGTAAACATATGAATACCTATAACAACCTATAACAGACGTAATGACCTAGTAGGAGTCCCTAGGTCCCCTTAACATATATATGGATAAAAATACCAGAAAATGTATCATGAGGTCATTATGTGTCATATGGTAATGTAAGAATCATCATTACCTAATAAGACCTATTATATCCTAATAATACATATTAAGATTTATTATCTAACCTATAAAAAATAGTATGACCTATTACGACTCCTATGTCCCCTTAAGACACACATGTATGGATAACATATTGAAAAACGCAGATGACATAAGTGATCAAGTAATGTGTTGTTTGGTAATGTAAGACTCATTATTATCTGACAATACCTATTATGTGCTAGTAAACATATGAATACCTATTACAACCTATAACAGACGTAATGACCTAGTAGGAGTCCCTAGGTCCCCTTAACATATATATGGATAAAAATACCTAAAAATGTATCATGAGATCGTTATGTGTCATATGGTAATGTAAGAATCATCATTACCTAATAAGACCTATTATATCCTAATAATACATATTAAGATTTATTAGAACCTATAAAAAATAGTATGACCTATTACGACTCCTATGTCCCCTTAAGACACACATGTATGGATAACGTATTGAAAAATGCAATTGACATAAGTGATCAAGTAATGTGTTGTTTGGTAATGTAAGACTCATTATTACCTGACAATACCTATTATGTGCTAGTAAACATATGAATACCTATTACAACCTATAACAGATGTAATGACCTAGTAGGAGTCCCTAGGTCCCCTTAACATATATATGGATAAAAATACCTCAAAATGTATCATGAGGTCGTTATGTGTCATTTGGTAATGTAAGAATCATCATTACCTAATAAGACCTATTATATCCTAATAATACATATTAAGATTTATTAGAACCTATTAAAAATAGTATGGCCTATTACGACTCCTATGTCCCCTTAAGACACACATGTATGGATAATGTATTGAAAAACACAGTTGACATAAGTGATCAAGTAATGTGTTGTTTGGTAATGTAAGACTTATTATTACCTGACAATACCTATTATGTGCTAGTAAACATATGAATGTACCTATTACAACCTATAACAGACGTAATGACCTAGTAGGAGTCCCTAGGTCCCCTTAACACATATATGGATAAAAATACCTAAAAATGTATCATGAGGTCGTTATGTGTCATATGGTAATGTAAGAATCATCATTAACTAATAAGACCTATTATATCCTAATAATACATATTAAGATTTATTATCTAACCTATAAAAAATAGTATGACCTATTACGACTCCTATGTCCCCTTAAGACACACATGTATGGATAACGTATTGAAAAATGCAGTTGACATAAGTGATCAAGTAATGTGTTGTTTGGTAATGTAAGACTCATTATTACCTAACAATACCTATTATGTGCTAGTAAACATATGAATACCTATTACAACCTATAATAGACGTAATGACCTAGTAGGAGTCCCTAGGTCCCCTTAACATATATATGGATAAAAATACCTAGAAATGTATCATGAGGTCGTTATGTGTCATTTGGTAATGTAAGAATCATTATTACCTAACAATAACTAGTTGTTAAAATGAACATCATCAATATCTAAGTGTGGTTCATTCGGTTAGTAGAGGGCCTATTTTATGGTTAGAATGTGGTATGGGTTATGATTGTAGTTAATATAAGGTTATGTTAGAATGTGTATTTAATGTCAAAATTAATTTCACCATAAGATATTATTGTTTCACCTCTAGATCCATCAAGTTATGTTAGAAACTGAATAATGCTCCCTAAAAGTTTGCTACATTTTTTACTAATATTTTTTTACATGTTTACCTCATAACCTAATATTTTTCTATATTTTAACCTAATATTTTTTCTAATGTTTTTCTAAATTTTAACCTAATGTTTTTGTATATTTTAACCTAATTAAAAAAAATTTTTTAACCTAATGTTTTTCTACACTTTTAACTAATGTTTTTCTATATTTTACCCTAATGTTTTTCCTAATATTTTTCTACACTTTTAATTAATGTTTTTCTATGTTTTTATCTCATGTTTAACTACATTTTTGCTAACAAATTAATTTAAATACCATTCTAAAATAATCTAAAATAATTAAAATAATTTAAACATATTAAAAAATAAATAATTTAAAGCATTCCACTCACAAAATACATAAAAAACAACTATTTTAAGTACGATTAACATCTATTAATCAAAAAATACGTTTAAAAACAATTAAAAAATAGGGAGGGAAAAACCACCATCCAGTTACGGTCGAAACCCTTAACCCGCTCTCCAAACATTCAGGAACCGCAATAGTAACAATGATAGCCGCTAGAGGTTTGCGTCGAGTTTTATTCCGTGTCAGAGTTTCGGCCGAAACCCTTTCGGCAGAACCAGTTTCGGTCAAAACAGTACACACCACGTAGGCACACAAAACTGCCATGTCTGTACAGCCAGATCCGTTACGGTTGAAACAACACAATATATCACAAAAGGTGACACAGGTTTGTGCTTTTACCCGCATATGAAAGAAAAATAACTATGCTGAATAGTAAACATAACCATGCAGTAAGAGAACTCCTAAGACCATATTTTTTTAAACTAGGGAAACCCTAGCCAAGGGAAAAACCCAGTGGGGATGCTATCCCCAAAATGATCCACTAATCAAAAGTATCTTGTGAAACATATTGACCTAGTTAAGAGTCTATTGCATCCATACATTGTCTCAATCCTCGTTAGAGGAACAACGTCTTGTTAGAAGCGTCAAATCTATTAAGATTTTATATATACAAATATAAAATGTATGCAAGATGATCCCACTTCCCAAACATGCAATATACAATGTATTTTTTCAATACAAAGAGATAGATACAAAAACCTCTTTACTACTACTGGTATCTTCAATATATAAGATGTCTTTGCTGCTCATCAAAAAATTCACATTCCTTTGATCATACACTAGAATTCATATATCAATTATTTCACAATCACTTACACACAAGTTCACATTTAAAATCTATATTTATACCTTGTTAATTACAAACTATTTCCTAGTCGGCCTTCATGTCTTCATACACTTTATAAAACATAAAATTAACTTTTTCTGACTTAGGGTTAAGATCTAAAATGTCATCCCTAATTATTTAAGTAATTATTTTTAAAATAAAATTATTCCTTAACCCAAAATACACATTCCTTTGTCTTGCTCTATTATGCTTGTATATTGTTGTGACTAGTAATATGTCCATAACTTTATTCATATTTTTTGTAATGACCTATAGACTTGAACATGTCATCCTTATTGTCTTAGGTACCCCTACCTAACTTTGCATGTGTCCATGTTTCTTCTATGAACCACACTGATAAAAACTCTACCTATTATGCTAGATAAGCTAAGTGATACTTAGACAATTTTCTAAGTACAACTGTCATAACTCAATCTTCATGATCATCCTTCTTCACACATATGATATCTTGCCATAAATAACAACATCAAATATCCTAACCTAGAAAAATTGTCAACGAAACCTCTTTTGATTTCTCCCCTTCTCATTTTGAAGAACATTGATCTTATCCATCAACTTTGATACTTCCTTATTAAAGTTAGAGGTAACTTGGTTTGATAACTCATAATATTTTGTGAGATTTTCCAATCTCTCATCATCTTCTCTAATAATTTTCTCTAAATCTAATACATTCTTAGAATATCTTATATATTGGAAGTATATCTTCTTCCCTTCTATAATGTAGTATTTAACCTCCTTTATATGTTCATCTATTAGTTTTGTATCACTATGATGGATTAACATATCTCACTAAACCTTTTTGCCTTATATCCTCTTCTTTCCTTTAGTGCTATTGCATTCCCAATTGACCTAAAGTGAACAAAATCCAAGAGCATCTAGTGATGTAAAGAAATCATGTATCACCCAAAAATATGTCTAGAGATAGTTTTTGTTTGATGTGTTTGCATTTCTGGATACCTATTTGAGAAAAATAGTGATTTAAACTCTTAAATTTCCACTATGTATTTTTTTGGTCAACATTTTAGTAAACACAAGGATTTATTGAAGAACACACAATTGTAGAAAATGAGTTTTTTTTTTGGCAATCCATAATTATGAAGAAGTAGAGAGTGTGACTTTAGGGGAAGGTTGTAATTCAAAATTTAAGCAATCTAGAAAAAGAATTAGGTCAATGTGTTTCACCATTTGAAATTTATTGCATTTTAAAGTTGTCCAAAGACCACCTAAGAACTTTTGTGAGTAAAATTTGAGGCACTAAATGACCTTATACGACCCCAAAAAATGGCAAACAATCTTAAGAAATCCATAAGGCTATAGAGCACTCAAAGGAATTACTGAGAATGTAAACGGTTTGTCAATCAAAATCCCAAATCAAAATTTGTGCTTCCCAAAAGTTGGACCACTTTTTCCAAAACCTTCTATTTTTGCACCAAATTCTAATTTGAATGCTAGAACCTCTATTTTGGTGTTGACCACCCAATTAAAAAATGTAAATTCTATTCTTGGCCATAAACTTAAGATATGATATTTAAAGCCATTCTTTGAGGTGAAAAGGTAGCTTTTAGAGGAGTTTGGGAGAAGGTATTGTGAGAAGGGTTTTTTCTCCAAAATTTAGTAGTATTATGTCCCATAGGGCATGTAGTTGGGTTTGTTTAGACTGTAATTCATGTAATAGCTTCTTATTTTACATAATAGAAATTTCCCTTTTTCTGTTGTGTCATTTTTGCATTGAGTTGTGCCCTCTTCAAGTGGTATCAGAGTAGGAGTTCTTGAGTGTGTAGATAGATCACCCTCTATGAGGCAGTTTCCACCAAGATTGTGGTTGTGGGTTGTGTGATAAGTGTGAGAATTCCTCCATGAAGTAACTATAGTGGAAGATATGGAGGTGTTATAGATGAGGGTTTTAGAGGCTTCCAAAGGCAATTATAAGCCTTGCAAGAGAAATTATAAAGAGGGATCAATATTGGGCTTGGAGATGAAAGTGAGGAAGAATATGTAAAAGAGAGACCAGTTAAAGAGGTTCAATAAGTTGATGGGGATCTAGATTCTGATAGTTTTCCAATTTTTACTATTATAATTAGAAAAAGGCCCTGGATTTAAGTTTCCACATTTTATGGAAACCTTAATCTATAAGAGTTAATCATTTAAATCAATGGTATCGATGAGTATTTTGAGTAGAAGATGTCAAAAATATTGAGAGGGTCGAGTTCAAATAGACCAAATTGAAGAGCCATGTCAAAATTTTGTGACAAGATGTCTAGTTGGAAAGGAATCAAAGAGGAAATGAGAAAATAACAAGATGGGTTTAGATGATCGAGAAACTAAAGAAACAATTCATTCCCATCAGCTATGAGCTTGATTTGTTCAAAAAGATGCAAGGTTGAAACAAGTAGGAAAATGTGTCTAAGGATATTAAAATGATTTCTACCAAGTCATCATCAAGATAGGGCATGCAAAAGATGATATAGTGAAGGCTGTATGTTACCTTAGACCAAGCATTGAAGATGAGTTGAGTCTGGCTATAATGACCAACATTGAAGAGGCATACTAGTTTTCTTTAGGAGTTGAAGAGAAGCTAAATAAGAGGTTTCATGAAAAGTAAAGAGGATGAGGCCAAGGAAGAAGGAGTGGTGGTAGGTCTTTCAGAAGCCAAAATGAGGACCAAAGGACAAATAAAGATGTGGGTACTAGTCAAAATTAAAGGAATGAGGGTTTCAACTACTCTCATGATCAAAATTGTGGAGATCAAAAAGGAAGAGGAAGATGATGTTAGCATGAATGCTGATGGTATTTTTTTTGGGGAGTATTCTAAGCATTGCTAGAGAATGTGGGAGATTGTTAGCATGATTGACATGTTGCATTCATGACTATTTTTTTCATTGATGTCAATAGAATATGGTTTCTATGAAGACTGGTAGAGTAACTGATAGAGAACAAGGTCATACAGAAAGAGTTTTGATGATCAGGTCAAGCACAGTTAAGGGCATGTTCTAAAGTGTGTCTTGATGACACGATTAAAAGTGCAAGAAGAGAATAAAAGTCATGCATAATATATGGTTGATTTACAAAGGGAAATATATATATAGAGTTATTGAGAAATAATTTCTAATGGTTGGATTGTATCTCCTAATAGAGATAGAATCTAGATGTGCAAAGTTGAATAGTGACAGTAGATATCCTGATGAGGATGTCAATGAGTGCACAAGGTCTAAGATCACACATGTGAGAATTTGTGAAGATTGTGAGCCAACAATGTTGTGTAATTGTAAAATAGCTAATTATTCTAATGAGGTCCTATTATAATTAATTAGGAAAGCCTCAAGGCTAACTCAAGGATTTTTTTTTGAGGACATGGTATAAAAGAAGGTTATTTTCCTTTTGGTGAAGTGTGAGTGTAATGTGATGAAGTGCAAAGTGTGCAAACAAGAGCAGAGTATTTGGTAAATGTGAGTAAGAGATCTAAGGGATTATTGGATGCAGAGTTGGTGATTTGGTGTCAAGATCAGAAGTTAGTTGATAGGACAAAGGAAGTACAAGTATAGTTAATTTCTATTATTCTACAAGGAATAATATAGAGATCAGTAGGAAAATGAGTTCAATGGTCTTACCCCTAAAGCTATTTGGATAGTGGGTCCATCTACCTTCTTCAACTCCTAATAGGGTTGGCACAACTCCGACTAGGGTTGGAATATCCTAATAGGGATTCAAATTCTCCTGGAATGATTTGTACTAAATGTATTTATTGACTCTTAATCAGGTCCATCCTCTAACAAGGAACATTTATATTAGTACATCATTTTGTGGGTACCATCCTCACTGAGGTATTCCCTCTGATCAAGGGTTTCCCTAGTTAACATATCTGGTGTTATTGTGTATGAGTATCTTGTTATGGTTGTTTGTTATATTGTTCACATGCATAAGGATTAATAATTGATAAGTGTTTTAATAGTTGGATAACTAATTCAACCCCCCCTCCCCCCAGTTATATTGGTGAAATTTACTCTCTAACAATTGGTATCAGAGCATCAAGCCCTCGAAGAGAAAGCTTAACAACTTTAAGAGATCAATGGTGGGTCACTTCATAAAAGAAAGTCATAAGTTTGATGGAGTTAACTGTGACAGTTGGAAGGAGAAGATGAAAAATCACTTTCTATGTAGGGGTCTAGGATATTGTCTTTTGAAAAAGAATGACAAGAAGGTTGTGGAAGAAAGAAAACTCAAGGAATGCAATATAGATAAAAGAGATCTATTTATGTGCAATATGCAAGCCAGAGAAGCATAACTGAAAGATCTTCCTAAAAAAGAAGACAAACAAGTAAGATCTTTGGAAACATCTTATAAAATTTGGAAGGCTTTAGAAAATAATTTTGAAGGAGATAAGAATGATAAAAGAGTAAGACTACAAAATTGGATATGTTTGTTTCAAGATGCTAAAATGTTGGAAGATGAATATGTGAGAAGCTATATTGGTAGGATATTTGAGATTGTAGCAAGAATTAAGTCTCGTGAAGGATCTAAAGATGAATATGAGATTGTATGGAAGATTCTAAAACAATTGACACCACCATTCAAATAAGTAGCACAAATGATTGGACTTTTGATACCCTATACTGAGAAGTTCACAAGATAAACTTTTCTTAGAAGATTGGAAGCAACATAATCAAGTTTGAGCTAGTATGGAGAATTTAAAAGATTGGAAATAAATTTAAGTGCATTAAGAGTTTGCCCTTGCTTTACAAGATGTGCAAGCACCATTGGAGATTATGCTAGCAGGAGAAGATCTTGATCTGAAGAAGATAGGAAGATTGAAGAAGGAATATCCCTACTTGTAAGGAGAGAACAATATGGTAATAATTTTTTTAAAAATGTTGGACTTATGATGAATTTGGTCATTATGCTTCTAAGTGTCCTAACAAAGAGAAAAAGTATAAGAGAAATTTCAATCGTAGAAGACCTAGAGACTGTTTGTATGCAAATGAAGATGATGAATATGAGGAAAGAGTTTAGAGTGAAAGTGATGATGAACTAGGATTGGTGGTCATAAAAGAAGAGAGTTCTGAGATTGAAATCATAGAAGAAAAATCCCTATTTTTCTCAAGTTGAAAATAAATCTAATTGGATTATAGACAGTGGATATTCACATCATATGATTGGTGATATGAACAAATTTATTAAAATTAGAAATCGTGATGGAGGAATTGTTAGAGTGGGAAATGATGTAGCTTGTCACATCATAGGGATAGAATATATTACTCTTGATGGAAAGAATAATACCAATGGTGTTTATTTTTTGATGGATTAAAACATAACTTGTTGAGTGTTGGACAGTTGGTTGATAAAGTATATCAATTGCAATTTACAAAGAAGACCTACATTATCAAAGATAAGGATGGTAAGCTGATTGGAATAGGTACAAGATCTAGAGGTAATGTGTTTCAATTAAATCCTATTGAGATGACTTGTTTGGTTGCAAAAGTAGAAAATAATTGGTTGTAGCATAGAATCTTTTTTCATATAAACTTTGATAACATTGTGAAGGCTAGTAGTACATTTGCAGTTAGAGATTTGCCTAGAATCATGAAGCCTACTAATGTTGTTTGCAAAGAATGTATCATGGATAAGTAGAAGAAGGTTTAATTTCCCAAAAAGAAGTTCAATACTATAGAGAAGTTGGAAATTGTTCATACAAACTTGAGTGGTCCTACCAGAGCAAGAGAATTCTATGGAGAAAGGTATTCTATGATTTTTATTGATGATTTCACTAGACTGATGTTGGCAGCATTTCTTAAAGAAAAATTTGAGGCATTTGAAAAAGTTTAAGATATTTAAGAATAGAGTTGAGAATGAATCTAGAATAAAGATTAAATGTTTGAGATTAGATAGAGGAGGAGAGTTTACTTCTAGATATTTTAACATGTTTTGTGAAGAAAATGGAATCAAGAGATAATTATCATCACCCAAGACTCTTGAGAAAAATGGGATTAGAGGCAGAAAGAGCAATGATGTTTGAGAATGATGTATCTAGGACATTTTGGAGGGAATTAGTCAATACAATAGTATACACCATGAACAAAGTGTAGATTAAAAAATTTAAAAATAAGACTCCTTATGAATTATGGTTTGGTCATACACCCTCAATAAAATATTTCAAAATTTTTGGAGGTAAGTGTTACATAAAGAGAGATGATGACATTATTAAGTTTGATCTAAGAAGAAAAGAACATATGTTCCTTGGTTATTCATTGAAAAGAAAGGCTTATAGATGCTTTAATCAGAGAACTAAGACAATTGTTGAGTGTGCCAATGTGAAAGTAGATGAGAAGTTTGGAGTCAAAGAGAGAATGTTGGATTATATTTCTAAAGATGAGGAATATAATCCTAAATTTGTTAGAGACAACGTTGAAGTTTTCTTTGAGACTAAAAATGATTCACAAAATGATGTACAAATTGTTCAGCATAGAGAAGAATGGAGAAAAGAACCAAGAGAAGAGGTGAGAGTTGAGATAGCAACTATAACAAACAAGAATTTGGCAAAGAAGCACCTTGTTGAACATATTATAGGAAGCAAAGATAAATGAGTAATGAAAATAAATAAATTACATGAGTAATTATGTTTGATTTCTCAAGTTGAACCTAAGAGCACAGATGAGGCATGCAAGGATGATCATTGGATTCAAGCAATGAAGGAAGAACTAGATGAGATTGTGAAGAATGAGACATGGGAATTAGTTCCTATGCCTAAAGACAAGAATGTGATAGGAACTAAATGGGTATTCTAAAAGAAGATGAATGAACAAGGTGAAGTTGTGAGGAACAAAGCTAGATTAGTATGCAAAGGTTATTCAAAACAAAAAGGTATAGATTATGAAGAAACATATGCCCCTGTATCTAGAATGGAAGTAGTAAGAATGTTTCTAGCTTATGCAAAAAATAATAAGTTTAAAGTGTATTAGATGGATTTCAAGTCATCCTTTTTGAATGGAGAACTTGAAGAAGAGGTTTATATTGAGTAGCCTAAAGGATTTCCTTTCACAGAAGAAAAGGACATGGTATGTAGATTGAAGAAAGCATTGTATGGTCTAAAGCAAGCACCTAGAACTTGGTATCCAAGCTTGGACAAATATTTGACAAAAATGGGATTTGATAAAGGTACAACAGATAGTAATTTGTATCTAAAAGAAATTGAACATGTTTGTTGATTATTGTGATATTTGTTGATGACATAATCTTTGGAGGAAATGATGAAGCAAGTGATAAGTTTTCTGAAGAGATGGAGAATGAGTTTGAGATGAGTATGATTGGTGAGATGAATTTTTTCATGGGTTTATAGATTGTGCAAAATATAGATGGTATTTTCATATCATAATTTATGTACTTGAAAGACTTGTTGAAATATTTTGGTTTGGAAAGTTGTAAGCCTATTGGTGCACCTATGACAATTGGTCACAAGTTATCTAGCAAAGATGAGACACCTACCATTGAGAAAAAGAAGTACATATCAATGATTGGAGGTTTGCAATATCTGAACCACACTATACCAAATATAGAAAATGTAGTTGGGATAGTAGCAAAAATTCAAACTGATCCTAAGTAGTATCATTATGCAGAAGTAAATAGCATATTTAGATATTTGAAGGGTACACCTAGTTTTGGATTATGGTATGATGAATTAAGTGATTTCACTTTGTGTGCTTATACTGATGCGAAATGGGTAGACAATATTTATGCCTAAAAGAGAACTAGTGGTGGAGCACTTTTTCTTAGAGGAAGATTGGTTTCTTGGCTAAGCAAGAAATAAGATTGTATTTCACAGAGTACAACTGAAATAGAGTATGTGGTAGAAAAAAAAATTGTAATCAGATCATGTGGATGAAGTAGATGCTGAAAGATATTAGGGTAGAATTTCAGATCCTATTATCATATATTGTGATAACACAAGTACAGTGAATATGTCTGTATATATCCATTAAGTATCATGTTTTAAGAGAGAAAGTGATAGAGAAAAAAATCAAATTGGAGTATGTCAGTACAAAAGATCATATTGAAGATATCTTTCTAAAGCCTTTTTGTAAAGATACATTTGAGTAATTATGAGGTATGCTTGGGGTTATGCCCCTGCCTACTTCTAAGTAGATGATGCAGCGATTGCATTAGTCTAGTGGTACAAAACACTATTGTTTGACTAGACTGAGTGTTGATGCTTCTTGTATGGGGGAGTATCTGAGATGAGTAGAGTAATCTAGGACTCTTGGAAGTTGGTCTAGAATAGTGTCTTTGGACACTCAATATGCTTGAAGACTTGGAGCAGATGATTGACATAATGAATCCTTTTTCATTGATGTCAATGGGGGAGAGTATGAACAAAAAAAATCTCCTATGAATGGGGAGAGATAAGTACCATGAATGGGGGAGATGGTCCTCTAATGGGGGAGAGATTGAGATCTCCTATGTATGAATAAGGGAGAGATTGAGTTGTTGATGTCAATGGGGGAGAAATTATGAACAATTGATTTCCATCCATATAATACTAAGAGTTGTTCTTGAGAGTCAGAGTATGAAAAATTGATGCCAATCCTAAAGAAAGAGATGCAAACAAAAAAAAATTCTTGTGAGTTTTAGATTTGATTGATGAAGAGGATTTGAAAATAAGAGAGCAACAACAACAATGACAAACTATAGATTTGTTATTCTTGGAAATTAGATGTTTTTCATCTATGTTGCCATCAATGCCAAAGGGGGAGATTGTTAGCATGAATTCTGATGATATTCCTTTGGGGGAGTATCCTAAGAATTTCCAAAGTATGTGGGAGATTGTTAGCATGATTGGCATGCTGAATTCATGATTGTGTTTATCATTGATGTCAACATAGCCTAGTTTCTATGAAGACTGACAGAGTAGAAGACATAGAACAAGGTTGTACAAATAGAGTTTTGATGATTAGGTCAAGTGGATTAAGGATGTGTTCTACAATGTGTCTTGATGAAGTGGTCAAAAGTGAAAGTAGAGAGTTGAAGTCATGCAGAAGATATGGTTGATTTACAAAGAGCAGTATACAAACAACATTCTTGAGAAGTAATTTCTAATGCTTGGATTGTATATCTTAACAAAGATAGAATCTTGATGTGCAAATTTGAATAGTGATTGTAGAAAATCTAATAATGATTTTTTTCACAAGGTTTGAGGTCACATGTGTGAGAAGTTATAAAGACTATGAGTTGACAATTTTGTAATTGTAAAACAATTAATTATTTTAATGAGGTCTTATTATAATTAATTGGGAAAATCTCAAGGCCGACTCGAGGAATTTTTTTGAGGACATGGTATAAGGTAAGGTTATTTTTCCTTTTGGTGAAGTATGAGTGTAATGTGATGAAGTTCAAAGTGTGCAAACAAGAGAAGAGTATTTGGTAAATGCAAGTAAGTGATCCAAGGGATTATTGGATGCAAAGTTGGTGATATGGCATCGAGATTAGAAGAGGAAGTCTAGTTGATAGGATAAAGAAAGTACAAATACAATTCATTTCTATTATTCTACAAGGAATGATATAGAGATCAGTTGACCAGTAAGTTCAATGGTCTTGCCATTGAAGCTGTTTGGACAGTGGGTCCATCTACCTTCTTCAACTCCTAATAGGGATTCAAAGTCTCCTAATAGGTTCCATCCTCTAACAAGGAACATTTATATTAGTACATCATTTTATGGGTACCATCCTCACTAGGATTTTCCCTCTGATCAAGGGTTACCCTAGTTAACATATTTGGTATTATTGTGTATGAGTATCTTGTTATGGTTGTTGGTTATTGTGTATGTGTATGAGTATCCTTTTATGGTTGTATTAGTTATATTGGTGGACTTTACTTTTAAATAAATGAAGGCTTGGACAAGGGCCAAGAAGAGGTAGTTTTTGAAGAACTTGTATTCATTATGGAAAAGAAGGGCATTGAGCCTATGAACATCATTAGTGCAAAGAGAAGATAGATAAGAGAGATAAAGGCCAGGAAAGAGTGGCACATGTAGATGAAGAAGAAAAGTCTAAGATTAAGATGATGTAGACAAGATAGACACCCTCATTATTAAGAGAGCTATAATAGCAGGAGAAAAGTAATTAGATAAGAGGAAGTGTCTATTTCTCTCTAGGTGAAAATGTGAGAATAAGTGTTGTAATGTAATTATTAACAATGAGAGCACTAACAATCTGGTGTTAGAGGAGATGGTCACAAAGTTAAGACTCAAAAGAGAAAAAAACTCACGTCCATAATGGATTTCCTAGTTGCAAGATGAACACAAGGTCATGGTAAATTAAAAATGCATGGTGAAGTTCAAGATTGGAAGCTACCATAATGAGGTACTATGTGATATCATATTGATGAATGCATACCATATGTTGTTGGAAAGGTCATGGTAGTACAATAGACATTTAGTACATGATAATCACACAAATACCTATTCTCTAACAAAGGGTGGAGTTTTTCACAAGATAAAACCCCTAATGATGGAAGAAGAAAAGGTATGTAGCATTTCTAGGGTATTCCTTTTCAATGGGTAAAAATTTCTAGAAGATGTGAACCATCAACACCTGTGTTATGCTTTAATTCCTAGGATAGATAAAGAAGGAAGTAGAGAAGTTCTAGTACAGGTTTTGGGTCTATTAAATGAGTCTTAGGAAGTTGTATTGAATAATGTCCTTGAGGGGTTGTCACCCATTAGGAAAATTAGTCATAACATAGACTTAGTTCCTGGATCTAGTTTTCCAAACAAGGCTACTCATAATATGACTCTTACTAAGATTGAGGATTTGATAAGACAAGTTCAAGAACTACTAAGGAAGGATCTAATTCAGGAAATCATGAATCCATGTTTAGTATGTACAATACTACCACCAAATAAGGATGGATAGTGGAGGATATGTATAGACTGTAAGGCTATACAAAAGATAAGCATCAAATACATATTTCCACTACCAAGGACAAATGATCTTATGATCTTCTTGAGTGAAGCTCAATACTTCACTAATAAGGATCTAAAAATTTTGTATCACAAGATTCAAATTAAAGAGGGTGATGAATGAAAGACTACATTCAAGACCAAGGAAGGTCTGTATGAATTGTTAGTCATGCACCAAGCACTGTCATGTAACTCATGAATGAGGTACTGAATTAATTTATGAGAAAATTTCTTATTGTGTATTTAGATGATATTTTGATTTTAAGTAAGGCATTGGATGAACATTTCACACATTTTTTAGAGTCTTTTATAAGATAATTTTTATAATTAATCCACAGAAGTATAGATTTGTAAAGAGGGAATTAGTCTAGTTGGCATTCATTATCTCACCTAATGGTCTCAAACTAGACCCAAAGAATGTAAAGGGCATCCTAGAATGGCCTACCCCAAGGTCTGCTATTGAGGTGAGGTATTTCTATGGTTTGGATAGTTTCTATAGGAAATTTATTATAAATTTTAGTAGTATATGTGCACCCCTAACTAAAACAATGAGGGGGGATAGAAAAGAGTTCAAGTATATTGCAAGAGCTACAAGGAGTCTTGAATTGTTGAAGAAGAAGATGACAGAGAAACATGTGTTAACACTCCTTGATTTCAAAAAGGTGTTCAAGGTGGATTGTGATGTTAGTGGTAGTGTTATTGGAGCTATATTTAAGCCAAGAAAGTAAGCCTATTGCATATTTTAGTGAAAAATTAAAAGATGCAAAGAAGAAGTGTTTTGTATATGACTTAGAATTATATTGAATAATTCAAGCATTTTTGACATGGAGGAATTATCTGTTGCCCCAAAAAAATTATTTTGTATATTGATCATTAGACATTACAATACCTAAACAGCTAGGGTAAATTGAATCAGAGGCATTTGAGATGGGCAGAGTTCTTGTAAAGCTATGCATTTGTATTGAAACATAGAAGTGGATTATCTAATAGGGTTATAAATGCATTATGCATGCAAAAAATATTACTAACAAAAATGTAGGTTGAGGTGGTTAAGTTTAATGATCTCAAGACTTTATATCTTGAGAATATTGAATTTTCAGAGGCTTAGAAGGCTTGCAAGGAACCTGCTAGTCTTGATTGGACAAGGTGGCTAGACTACCTAATCCAAGATGTCACATTATTCAAAGGGAGTTAACCATGTATTTCGAGGAGTTTGATGAGGGAGAATTGGATCAAAGAGAAACATAATGGAGGAATAATAAGACAATTTGGTTAAGATAAGACCAAAGCCATTGCCAGTGAACATTACTTTTGGCCTCAATTACCATAGGATGTGAAGAAGTTTGTGTAGATTTGTTGAGTGTGTCAAACAACTAAAGGGGTTAGTTAGAATATAGGACTCTATCAACCATTGTCTGTTCCATCAAAGCCCTAAGAAGATATATGTTTGGATTTCACTTTTTTTTACTGAGGACATAAAGGGGTAATGACTCAATATTTATCGTAGTTGATAGGTTTTCAAAGATGGCTCATTTCATTACTTTCCATAAGATCCATGATGGGGTTCACATTGCAGATTTATTCTTTGGAGAAGTAGTGAGGTGACATGATCTTCCAAATAGTATAGTTTCAACTTGTGATACCAAGTTTGTTGGGTATTTTTGGAGAACATTTTGGGAAAATTTAAAGATATATTTGAAATTTAGTTCTACACATCACCCATAAATTGATGGGTAGAATAAAGTAGTGAACAAAAGTCTGGGTAATTTGTTGAGGTTCTTAGTAGGCAATAAACCCAAGGAATGGGACTTAGTTCTACCACATGAAAAATTTGCTTACAATATTTTTTTGAACAAAATTACTAGTAGGTCACTATTCCACATTATGTATGAGAGTAATCTAACTGCATTAGAACTAAGAAGATGGATCAAGGAGGCATGACTAGTGATGAGGTAGAGGACTTTACTAAATATACCAAGAACCTACATAAGAAAGTGTGTGAGCATATTACTAAAATGAACATATAGTATAAGGCAAGGATGATAAAATAAAGAGGAGGCATAAGGAGCTCCAAGTTGGATATCAAGTCATGGTGTACTTAAGGAAATAATTGTTTCTAGTGGGCACCCACAACAAGTTAAAGATGAAGAGTTTGGTCCCTACAAAATTTTTCAAAAACATGATTTAGGGAATGCATATGAAATGGAGTTGCTAAATGGAATCTACATTTCTCCTATTTTCAACATTACAGTTTCAATAGAGTATTGAGAAGGTGGTATAGAGGAGGAATTGATACTTGAGCATGTTCAATTCTTTCCTCTTAGAAGGAAGAGATTAAATAAATCTTGGACAATCGTGTGGGAAAGAGTAATAAAAATAAGTTGAGGAGTACCCGATGAAGTGGAAAGGATGACATATAGGAGAATCAACTTGGTTATCTAAGTCATAGGTTGACCATTTGGTTTCTCTCCAACCAACTAAGATCTTATAGGGTCACTTCTCAAATTATACTGGGTGTGTGATGTAGAAATATTCAATGGTGTAAGGGTGATATTGTATCACCCAAAAATATATCTATAGATAGCTTTTGTTTGATGTGTTTGCATTTCTAGATGCCCATTTGGGAAAATACAAGATTTCAACTCTCATATTTCTATTGTTACTCTTTTGGGTCAACATTTTGGGCACACGTGAGGATTTATCAAAGAATGTACAAATGCATAATATGAGTTGGTTTTTTGGTGAGGCATAATTATGAATAAGTTGGGGTGTGTATTTAGGGGAAGGTTGTAATTGTAATTTTAAGAAATCTAGAAAAATAGGAAGGTCAAAATGTTTCAGGGTTTGAAAGTCATTGTAGTATTAATTTGCCTAAAGACCTCCTAGAAACCCTTTGAAGTCAGATTTGAGGTACTAAATAGTCTCATACAACCTCAAAAATTTGGGGAATAGTTGTAGGCATTCCATAGGTCTATAAAGCAGTTAGAGAGCTTTTTGATGATGTAAACAGTTTGTTAATCAGAATCCCTACTCAAAAGTTATGCTTCATAGAAGTTGGATCACTTTTTTTGAGACCTTCTATTTTTGCATCTATTTCTAATATGAATTCTACAATCTCTGTTTTGGTGTCAGCTACCCAATTTTAAAATATAAAATACTATTCTTATCCCTAAACCTAAGATAGGCTATTTAAGACTCATTCTTGAAGTGAAAAAGCAATTTTTAGAGGAGTTTGGGAGAAGGTAGTGTGAGAAGGGGTTTCCTCTAGAATATAATAATATTGTAGCCCATAGTGCATGTAGTTGGGTTTCTTTAGAGTGTAATGCATGTAATAGCTTCTTATTTTAGATATTAAAAATTTCCTTTTTTGATTGTGTCATTTTTACCTCAAGTTGTGCCCTCATTAGAATGTAAAACTCATCAAGAGCTTTATCCATGTTCTCCACTACATCACCACCTTAGAACACATAAGGGATGGATAGTAATTTGTTTAATGTTTCTATTGGCCTACATATGGACCCAAGTAAAAAAAAATTAAGGCAACTTCTTTACTTGCACATCATGCTTCTATAGCCATATTTTTCCCTTTAAATTTCTAGCTTAAAATTATGGTTAAGTGAAAGCACAGGTCATTGAACTAGTTCAAAAGGTTCAATTGGGTTCAAGAAGTTCAAAGGTTCAAACTATTCAAAACTATGGAAAAAAGGGGAAAGAAAATTAAGGGAGGAAAATAATTTTGGGAGAATTCTGTAATTCTAAACTTCGGGTTCAACATGTTCAAATAGGTTAATCCTAATTCATAGGTTCGACATGATTTAAACAGGTTCAAAATGTTCAATGGAGTTCAACCTAGTTCAAATGTTCAATCAAGTTTAACAAGTTCAAAGGTTCATAGTGGTTCAACAGTCTCAACAAGTCCAATGGTTCAATACGACAACCAATTTCTATGCACATCTAAGAACCCAAAATCCATATTAAAAATTATTGTTGGTTATTTAAATGTGAGGCTAGCCCACCTAGTCTTTGGCCTTAAATAATCCTAGACATATTTTTCATAACCGTGTAAGAATATATGGTATATTATTTTAATATTTTCTCAAACAAAACAATTAAAAATAACATTTTCAATTGGTTGGAAAAGCAACAACTAAAGAAAAATTATTTTATTTCTCTTTATCAAGAATCATTTATAACATCTGAAAAGGTTATGAGGAAATTATTTATTTGAGAAAAATTTCAGCATAAAGGGTTCAAATCTTTTCCATAAGTCTTTGGTGTTGAAGGAAGAGGCATTTTCTATTTTGGTTTCTAATTGTAATGGAGGGGCACATTTTTCTTTCTATGCAGATGTAATGTACAACTCATTTTGGGATATTGAATAATGGAGGAATGGTTTATGAGTCTTTGAATTGATTATTGTTTCTTCAAATTTTGTTGAGTTTTGGTCTCATTAAAATCATTTTCAGAATCATGTTTTATTATTAAGTTGTGCATGTGCTTGATTCCAAAACTTTGTTTTATGAAATAAGCCATGTTTGGACAGAACATATGTTCCTTGATCTAATGAGTTAAAATTTTTGAATGTGAGAGAATTGAGCTTTGTATCATATCCCCACATATATTTTGTTTCCATATTTAAATCTCTTCTCATCTACATCATGTTTATGGGTAGATGTTGGTGCCTTTGGTTCTTTCTGGTAAAAAAAATATCAGTATTATAATTCATTGCAAACCTTTCAAAGAGGGAGTTGTACCTCTCAATTAAGAGGAAAGTTATCAATCTAATGATAAATTATCCAATTGTTAGTAACATTTTTACTTCTATCTAAGCATCATGAGCCATTGTGTGTTGATCTTTTTGAAGTGAACATCCATTTACTAATAGATTTTTAGTGAGTCTTCTTGGGAAACATAAATGAAGATTAGTGTGGGATTAGTTATTCTCAACTAGATTTCATTCATGCAAGATTGGTGAATTTGTATTTTAATTTATATAATATTTGATTGAAGAGTTGTAATGTATATTATGCCTTTGGTTGTAGTACAACTAGGGGGAGCTCATTTGGACCCTTTGTTTTATCTCAGTACTCATCATTCCCCAAAGAGTTGGAAGAATTCCTTCCTAAGTTTGTTGGAGATAAAATGCATGATCCAAATGACTACATTAGATAAGTTGTAGTCACCTATGGGATTCTTGGTGTGCAAGAAGAAGATGCCTTTGTGAGATTATTTTCTATAATCCTCATTGAAAATGTTGCTGATTGGTTCTAGAATTTTCAAGATGATTGTATTACTTGCTAGAATGATTTGGAGGTAAAATTTCTTGAAAGATTTAAGCTTGATGTTGATGTTAGTAAGTTTTTGTTAAACTTCTTTCAAATCCAAATAGAAGAGAATGCGATTTTGTTGATAGATTCAATAGATATGTAAATAAAATTCCTACAACTTGTTAACCCAATGAAAGTAATTAGTTATACATTTTCATTGCTACTATAAAAATTTCTCTTAAATTGTTAAAAAGTGCAAAGACTAGAAGATGCACAGAATGAGGCTATTAGGATAGATGATTATTTGATCCTAAGTGGGTTAAAGTCTATGGAAATTTTACAAACAAAATCTTGTCTTTCTGAACAACAAGACAATACGTACACAGGATAAACCTATTCTCAAAGTAGTAACACTGACACTCCAACTTCATTTTATTAAAACTTGACAATTATTAATGAAGAATATTTTTAAGTGCCTCTTGAGATCGGAAGAATACCCTTAACATAGAAAGAGCTTATCATTTATATATTGAGTCTGATGATGAACATGTCTCACAATTGACTGATTCAAGAACTTGCTTTCTATCACATGTCTCTTCTTTAGGAATGAAATCTTTAACCTCTAATTTGGATTCAACTAATGATTTTGTTCAAGAAAGAACTAGAGATCATCTTAAATAAGAAATGTCCATTTCAGCAAAGACACTAGAGGAAAATTTAGAAAATAAAAAAGTGACATATCTTAATTGCTTGGCTCTTTGAGAAAAAGGATTGATACCAACAATGCCACAACCATTAGCACCTTGTGGTCACAATCAACAATAGAGGGAATGTTAGAATATATAGTGCAGTGATATAACTAAGAAGGGGTGGGTGGGGGGTGAATATTTTATACAAATATGATAGTAAAATGCAACCTTAAACAAACTTAACCATGTGAGTAATATAAAGTAAAACCACAACAAGATACTCATATACAATTAACACCAGATATGTTAACAAGGAAACCCTTGATCAGAGGGAAAACTCTAGTGGAGATGGTACCCACAAGATGATGTACTAATATAAATATTCCTTGTTAGAGGATAGACCCTGTTAGGAGTCTTTTACAACATTCACTATATATGAGTCCCTGCTAGGAGACTTTGAATCCCTGTTATGAGATTCCAAACCTATTAGAAGTTGTGCCAACCCTATTAGGAATTATGGAAGACAGTTGGACCAACTTCCTAAATAGCTTTGAGTTTAAGACCAATGAATCCACTGTCCAAATGATCTCTATATTATTCCTTGAAGAATAATATAATTGATATGTACTTCCTTCATCTATCTCTGCCCTACCAACCAGACTTCTACTCCTTCAGATCTTGTAACTAGATCTCACATCTAATAATCTCTTAGATCACTCACTCACATTCAGTAAGCATTCTTCTCCTTTTTGCACTTCACAAAATTCATAGAAGACTTGATATATTTCATGCTTATAAACAAGGGAAACAACTTTCCTTTATACCATATCTTCATAATAATTCCTTGAGTCAGCCTTGAGGCTTTCCCAATTAATTATAATAAGATAATTAATTAATTACAATTACAATAGCTTTGTCAGCTCATAGTCTATACAAAAATTCACACCTGCAATAGCAAGGCTTGCACACTTGCTGGCATCACCGCATGACTATCCTCTATCACTATGTGACTGAGCACTTCTTCATTGCATCTTAGATGTAAGATAGAAATCAAACATCAAAACACAATTCTTTAATACTTTGTTTCTATATTGCTCTCAGTAAATTAGGTACAATTGCTGTACATCATCAACTTAGACTTTGCACACTTCACCACATCATTAGGACATAGTCTAGAGCATATCCTCAACTGTGCATCACCAGAAAATCAAACCATTTTCCATACTAGTAAGATCTTTGACTTTTGTTCTCCCAATCTTTATAGAAACACTGCTATGTTGACATCAATGAAAAATACAATTATGAATTCGATGCAACATGTCAATACTCTCCATTGCTTAGGATACTCCATCATCAAAATTCATGCTAACAATATCCCCCTTTGGCATTGATGGCAACATAGATGAAAAACATCTAAGTTTGAAAATACCAAACTATACTCTGCTACTATTGCTACTCTCAACTTCTCAAATCCTGTCCATCAATATGGAATCCTTTGGATTCTATAACTGGCATTAGCTACTCACACACTAAAAAAATTTCAACACAATAGGTGCATATAATCCTTCTAGATAGACATTGATTGTTCACTTCACACTAAAAATTCACAGTACATTAGATGCACATCAAGTGCATACTCCTGCTATTCTTTACATGAATCTGTCTAAATCTCCCTAAAGAGATATCTCTTCCTCATACATACTTATGAGTACTTCTCCCCCATTTATGAGTAGGTTTTTTTCGTGCAAATTCTTCCCCATTGACATCAATGTCAAAGGCCTCAAAAAAATACAAAATACTAATTATTACATACCAATTGTTATCACTACTTCTTCAACTCTTCAATTAGCTCAAGTGTCCAAAGACATTGTTCAATACCAAATACCAAATACCAAATACAAAATACTAAATACCAAATACCAAATACCAAGATTCCTTAATGATGTAGTATACAACAGATACTCCCCCATACAAGAAGCATCAACACTCAGTCCAATCTAACCATAGTGCTTCATACCACTAGATTGATGCACTCTCTACATCATCTACTTAGAAGTAGGCAGGGGCATAACCCCAAGCATACCTCTTAGGTACTCAAAAGTATCTTTAGGCAAAGGCTTCATAAAGATATTTGCAATATGATATTTAGTACTTACATACTCTAATCTAATTTCCTTTTCTGCTGCCTTCTCTCTCAAAACATGATACTTAATAGATATATGCTTCATCTTGGAATGTAATACAAGATTATTAGACATACTCACTGTACTTATGTTATCATAGTAAATGATAATAGGTTCTATAAACTCAATCCTAATATCCTTCAACATCTACTTCATCCACATAACTTGATTATAGTTATTTGCTGTTGCAACATATTCTGCCTCAGGTGTACCCTATGAAATACAATCTTGTTTCTTGCTCAACCAAGAAACCAATCTTCTTTGAAAAAAGAATGTGCTCTTTCTGTCATCCATACTACCTACCCAATTCACATTAGTATATTCACACAAAATAAAATCACTTGATCTATCATACCAAATCCCATAATTAGATGTTCCTTTCAAATATTTGAATATTCCCTTTACTGGTGCATAATGGTACTCTTTAGGATTAGCTTGAAATCTAGCTACAATCCCAATTGAATTTTCTATATCTAATCTGGTGTGAGTCAGACATTGTAATCCTCCAATCATAGATATATATTGCTTTTGCTCAACTATAGGTGTCTCATGGTTTTTAGATAACTTATGACTAGTTATCATGGGTGTACCAATAGGTTTACAACTCTCTAATCCAAATATTTTCAACAAGTCCTAAGGTACTTAGCTTGTGAAATGAAAATACCATCACTGTTCTGCACAATTTGCTATCCTAGGAAAAACTTCATTTCTCCTATCATGCTCATTTCAAACTCATTTTTCATCTCTTAAAGAAAAATCATTTTCTTTATCATTTCCTCCAAATATTATGCTATCCACAAATATTACAATGATAAATAAACCATTATCAATTTCTCTCAAATACAAATTACCATTTGCTGTACCTTTAATAAAATCAAGTTTTATCAAATACCTATCCAACCTTGCATACCAGGTTCTAGGTGCTTGCTTCATACCATACAATGCTTTCTTTCATCTACATATCATGTCTTTGTCTTTTGCTAGAGGGAATGCATCCGACTGCTCAATGTATACTTCTTCTTCAAGTTCTCCTTTCAAAAATGCTGACTTGACATCCATATGATATACCTTGAACTTCTTATTTGTTGCATAAGAAAAGAACATTCTTACTATTTCCATTTTGGCTATAGGTGCACATGTCTCCTCATAATCTATGCCTTCTTGCTACAAGTAACCTTTGCAAACAAGTCTAGCCTTGTCTCTCACAACTTCTCCTTATTCATTCATCTTATTCTTGAATACCCACTTGGTTCCTATCACATTCTTGTCTTTAGGTTTAGGAACTAACTCCCATGTCTCATTCCTATCAATCTAATCCAATTCTTCCTTCATTTCTTGAATCCAATGATCATCCTTACAAGCTTCATCCATGCGTTTATGTACCACTTGGGAAATTAGATACAATTCCTCATTCACTTTGTTCCTTATCATCACACCTTTATCTTTACTTCTAATTATTCACTCTAGAGGGTTATTCTTTGTCATATTCCTGTTGGAGGTAGGAGTTGACATCTCAACCCTTATCTCATCTCTAGGTTCAAACCTCTACTCTTCTCTATGATCAACAAATATCACATCATTATGCAAGTCATTGTTAGTCTCAAAGAAAACTTCAACATTCTGTCTAACAATTCTAGAACCATCTTCTTCTTCATCATAATTATAATCTATCATCTTTTCCTTAGTACCAAAATTTTCATCAATTCTTACATTTGTGTATTCAACTATTTTCTTGATTCTATAGTTGAAACATCTCTATGCATTTTCTTTCAATGAATAACCAAGAAACATACCTTCATTGCTTCTAGGAGAAAACTTACCAATGTCATCATCTCTCTTAGTGTAACATTTTCTCCCAAATATTTTGAAATATTTGACTAATGGTGAATAACCAAACCATAGCTCATAAGGTATCTTGCTCATGCCTTGTCTGATCTGCACTCTATTCAGAGTGTACAATGTTGTATTAACTGCTTCTCTCTAGAATATCTTTGAGACATCATTCTCAAATAACATTGCTCTAGCTACTTCTACTACTGATTTATTTCTCCTTTCTGCAATCCCATTTTTCTTAGGTGTTCTAGGTGCAGATAGCTATCTTTTGATTCCATTCTATCCACAAAAGATGTTAAACTCTCTAGAGGTGAACTCTCCTCCTCTATATGATCTCAAACGTTTTATCTTAACACTAGATTCATTCTCAAATCTATTCTTAAATATCTTAATCTTTTCAAAAGCTTCAAATTCCTCTTTAAGAAATGCTACCCACATCATTCTAGTGAAATCATCAACATAAAGTACCTTTCACCACATAATCATCTTGTTCTTAAAGTACTTGTCTGTGGTAGTGAACTTCTTGCTAGGAAAAGATATTTTCTTGTATTTAGCCAAGATACATTCCTTGCAAACAACGTTAGTAGGCTTACTTATCTTAGGCAGATCTCTGGCTGCAAACATGCTACCAACCTTCACAATATTATCAAGGTTTATGTGATAAAATATTCTATGCAACAACCAACTGTTGTCCAATTTAGCTACCAAACATGTCATTTTAGTACGGTTCAACCAAAATATAGTACCTCTTGATCTTGTGCCTATTCCAATTAACTTACCATCTCTATCTTTGATAATGTAGGTCTTCTCAGTGAACTACAACTGATAACCCTTCTCCACCAATTTTCCTACACTCAATAAGTTATGCTTTAACCCATCAACAAATTAGAAATCATCAGTGTTAGTTTTACCATAAAGAGTAATAGATCTAATTCCTGTTATGTGAAAAGCTACATTGGTACCCACTTTAACAATAGCTTCATCATGATTCCTGATCTTCAAAAATTTGTTATGTGATGTGAATAGCCACTATCAATTATCCAATCAGACTTCTTTTTAACTTGGTAAACTAAAGCTCTTTCTTCTCTAATTTCTCTATCTAGATTATCTTACTTGATAGACACAAATCCTAATTCATCATCATTTTCACTCTGACCTTTTTCATCATATTCTTCATCTTCATTTGCATACAAATAGTTTCTATCTTTTCTAGGCTTAAACTTTCCTTTGTAATTTTTCTCTCTTTTAGGGCATTTAGATGCATAATGATCAAATTCATCACAAGTCCAAAATTTAAATATTTTCTTACCATCTATTTCTCTTCTTACCAGAAGGGCTATACCTTTCTCAATTTTCTTATCATCTTCAAATTTTCTACTGCTAGCAAAATCTCCTCTTATTCTTGCACTCCTAGACATATTAGGTCAAATGTTCAGAGCACTGAAAGCTATTTTGACTCTTGCTAGATCTCCATATTGTCTAAGTTCTACTTCTGTAGACTCTAATCTTTGAAGAAATGCTTAATTTGTGAAAGCTTTAGTGTAGGGCATTACTAGATGAATCATCTGAGCTATTTGATTGAATGGTGGCATCAAGCTTTTCAATATCTTCCATATAACTTTATCATCTTCTTTAATTCCACCAAGAGACCAAATTCTTGCAACAACTTATGATATTCTACCAACATAATTTCTCATAGATTCATCTTCCATCATCTTAGCATCTTGAAATGTGCAAATCCAATTTTGTAATCTCATTCTTTTTGCATGATCATCACCTTCAAAAGTAACTTCTAATGCTTTCCAAATTTCATAACATGTTTGAAGTGATTTTACCCGATTGCATTCATTCTCTAGAAGAGATGACAATAGGCCTTCTCTATGAATAGATCTCTTTCTCCCTTATTACAGTCCTCGAGCTTTCCTTCATTAACCATTGTCTTACTACCTTTTGTGAAAAGCCAATATCCTAGACCCATCCACAACAGATGAGTCTTCATCTTTTCCTTCCCACTATCATAGTTGGACCCATCAAATCTTGGACTATCCTTCTTGAATAAATTCACCATCTATCTCCCAAAGCTACTAAGCTTATTCTTTAAGGACATGCTTCTCTGATACCAATTGTTAGAATATATAGTTCACTAATATAATTGAGGGGGTGGGGATAGGGGGGTGAATCAGTTATACAACTATTATAATAAACATCAGCCTTAAAAAAACTTAACCATATGAGTAATATAAAATGAAACTACAACAAGATACTCATACACAATTAACACCAGCTATGCTAACTAGGGAAACCCTTGATCAAAGGGAAAACCCTTTTGGGGATGGTACCCAAAAAATGATGTACTAATATAAATATTCCTTGTTAGAGGATAGACCCTATTAGGAGTCTAATACAACATTTAGTACATATGAGTCCTTGTTAGGAGACTTTGAATTCCTGTTAGGAGATTCCAACCCTGTTAGGAGTTGTTGAAGATAGGTGAACCCACTTCCCAAACAACTTTGAGGTTAAGAACAGTGAACCAACTATCCAAATGATCTGTATATTATTCCTTGAAGAATAATAGAATTGAAACATACTTCCTTCCTCTATCTCTGTCTTGTCAACCAGACTTCTGCTCCTTCAAATCTTGTAACCAGATCTCATGTACAATAATCCCTTGGATCACTTACTCACATTTAGTAAGCATTATGCTCCTTTTCACACTTCAAAATTCATACAAAACTTGATACATTTCATGCTTATGAACAAGGAAAACAAATTTCCTTTATACCATATCTTTGTAATAATTCCTTGAGTCAGCCTTGAGGCTTTCCCCATTAATTTTATAATAAGATAATTAATTAATTACAATTATAGTAGCATTGTTGGATTCGAGTCTATACAAAACTTCACATGTACAATACCAGGGCTTTCACACTTACTAACATCACCACATGACTATCCTCTATCATTGTGTGACTATACCTTTCATTACATCTCAGATGTAAGATAGAAATCAAACCTAAGAACACTATTCTTCCATACTATGTTTCTGCACTGCTTTGAGTAAATTAGGTACAACTTCCATAGGTCATTGAATTAGACTCTATGCACTTAAATAAGCCATTAGGACATAGTCTAGAACATATCCTTAACTGTGCATCACCAAAAAATCAAACCACTATCTGTACCAGTAAGATCTCTAACTACTATCTTTCTAGTCTTTATAGAAACATTGCTATGTTGACATCAATGAAAAAAACAGTCATGAATGCAACATGTCAATACTCTCCAATGCTTAGGATACTCCCCAAATGTAGTATCATCAACATTCACACTAATAGGGAAAGCCCCCACCAAGCTAAAAATGGAAGTCTTAGATCTTTTGCATCATGTGTGCAAGATGGAAAAAGAAAGGAGATACATGTACAAGATGGTTTTCCTAGTATTAGTAATGGTATGAATAACTCATATTTATTAGATGGATATTTTGGTTGTATCATAATTGAAGTAATTCATCCTTTAAAGTTTGATCCACTAAGGATGGAAAATAATATCCAAAAATCATTATTTTTGGCCATGCATCATGAAGATAATCTATCTTACATATTGCAAGAGGAATTTGTGAATTTTGATTTCATTTTTGTGTGCCAAGAAAAAACCATAAAAAATATCGCAGCAACCAAGAAATAATCTAAAAAAATTGGTAATGAAATTAATTGTGGTAGTATGAATGCATCATATTTACCTACAAGATTTAGTGAAGATCAATGATAGTCCTCTTTTTCAATTTCATGATCATGAACCAACCAATAATAATGTACCAACTTAAAATGGATGCACTTCATTTTGAGACCTTTTAGCCCTCCTTAGTGTGGTTTTGGTCTCTTTTCCTCATCTTCTCTTCCATTGCACTCCTTTTCATCATCTCTTACTTTCCAACATTGTATTTTAGGTGTCATTTTGATACCCTTTTGATCATATCTCCTTATCATCTCATTATCTTTCAGTTTCTTCTACAACTCCTTCTAGAGACTTCTATGGCCTTCTTGTCTAGTCCTCCAGGACTAGGTCAACCCAGGTCAACTTGGTCTAGGAATAGGTCAACCCAAGTTGACCTAGTCCCTAAAAATTTCTTGAGTTTATTAATTAGTTTAATTAACTTCTTGATCGACCTTAGTTATTTTCAAGCTCAAAAACTAGTATATAAGGAGGCTTGGGGGCTTCATTTTCATATCAAGAATTCTCAAGACATCCACAAGCAAGCAAGTAATCAAGGCACTCTTTTTCTTCAAGCATTCAAATTCTAGCATCTCCTTCTTGCATCAAGCTTCTTCCTTCAAGATTGTGGAGTTTGTCTCTAAGGAGAAGATCCATCATTGTAATCCATTCAAGCTCTTCCATGATTCATCCATGGCATGTCACATACGTTCCTATTCATGAGGTTTTTGCTTCTTTGATCTCCTTATGGTTTCTTTAAGTCAAGGGTATTACACTTACATACTTGATCATACATCAAAGTCAAATGCATCTTTGAAGGTAATTGTATCTTTTACTTGATATTATTTGAATCTATTACATGCAAGCATTTACTTTACATTTACATTTCAATTATGATTAATTCCTTAACCTAGGGATTGACCAAGGAAATCCCTCATCAAACTCCAACCCCCAAACCTCTCTTTTCTGTGTTGATTTGCAAGTTGGAAATGAAAAAGATTATAGATCTAGAACCTATAGTTCACAAGCTTTCTATAGTCGTCAGTTACAAGTCACCAAACTATATTAACCTAGTTGTACAACATCTTTCCAAGTTGACCTAGTTCTATAGTCTCAAATTCTAGGGAGATTTCTGGTTTTTGTTCCATCATTGTTTTATTTCAAGATCCATAGACATATATTCAAATACAGTTTAGATCTGAGAGTTTTGGAGAAAAAACACATCTTCCTCTACACATTTCAAGGTGATTTATTTATGTTCTATTTCCTTTCATATCTTCAGCCTGGATTTACATTTTAATTGGGTTGATTGTCTTTATAAATCATTTAGATTTACATTATTCAATCAATTAGTTCAATTTCACATTCATGTTATCTTATTTAGGGCCTAAGAGAGTGTATTTATTTGTATTGAATTCCTCTTTATAATCCAAATTAGTATTAGCACCCTTCTTCCTTTGGGTCCTAGCTAATCTAATTTTGGTCATAAGTGGAATCATACTTTGAAATCCCCCTCTTTCCCTCATAGATACATATTTGAATGGCTTAGTGCCTTGTAAAGTTGAGGTCTACATCTTATGAAAGTGCTTCCACTTTATTGCTAAACAAATAATTGATCCCTCCTCTATGATAGATCTAAAATAAGAGAACATCTTCTTGAAAGTGATGATGAGAATTTTTATTCTTAAAAGAATGGTATGAAAAAATCAATGCAAACAAATTTATTGAAAAGTTTTTATTGTGGAATTAAATTTCAGCCTCATGAAACACACCCTTCTCCATTAAAAAACATGCAAGATATTGAGAAGGGGCTGGGTTATGATAAGATAAATGAAAGTTTATTTGCTACCCTCTTTCCAAAATTTAATCCCTTTACATTTGAAGCTTCTAATGCCATGTTAACTATCGATGTTAATCTAAAAAGTCTAATGGATCAACATAAACAAGAAGGAATTAGGGGTGATAAAATAGAAGAACTTCCTCATCTTGATGAGTATATGAAGCATTAGGGTTTTCATTTTCACAACACGCCACATTGTAAAGAATGGTCACAACCTAAGGTATTAGAGGATCATGAAGATTCTTTAGAAGACATGGTTGATCATTCTACACAATGAAAATTTACATTAACTTGCTCAAGTACATCTTTTATTGAATACAGATTTGTTGATCCCAAACCAAATGAGAGCCTGTTATCATACTTTTCTTTTTTAGAATTAGAGTCTTCTAGACTTCATACTTTGGGTATATATTTAGCTAGTGGCTTTGTTCAAGAGAGTACAAGAAATCAAATGGAACAAAAGAGGTGTAGAGATGATAGTAGTGAAATAGGAATTTTTTCACATCTTAATCTGCAATAGAATTATGAATCTTTCTTATTTGATTACATGATAGATAGCAAAAAATCACCACAACCCAAAGAATCCATGGTCTTGATGAGTACTAGAATGGTAGAAGGATTAACACAATGTACAAATGCAGAGAAGACTATCAAAATTTTTAACGATTTCTTTTGGAAAAGTGTAAAGACAAGTCTGACGACCTTTCTTAAGGTTATGAATTTCAATACATGTACACTAAGGCTTGATTCCTAGACTAAAAGTGTTAAATAGTCAAAGTTGACTTATTTTTCCAAACTTAATTTCCTTCTATATCACTACCAGAGCTCTTGGTACCCATTGATTTGTTAGTTTTATTTTGGAAATATATTATTATATTGCATGTTTGTGTGGCTAATTGATTGTGTGAGTGCCACTTCCTAATCTGTACATAATCCATTAACTGGTTAACTGGCTTGTTGTTTTGCTCTTATTTTCTCTAATGGAAAAGGAAGTGAGTTGCCACCTCAATTGCCTCTGTTTCTACTTCTAACAAGTAATATTGTGAGCAATCCATTTGATCTTTTATAAAACTCTGTAATTGATAAGCCTTCTTTTTAGACACAAATTTAATTAATTTTTAATTTTTGCATGAATGGCAGGTGATTTCTTTTTTATAAAGATATTTTGTATGTAAACTATGATAAATTCTTCCACCCCAACGATGTTGCCACATCCACAAGCTGAATTAGAGTCTTTCTGGGTTGATTGTGAAGATGAGTTGTCCAATATTCCTCCTTTGATTGAGTCATTTTATTTTGGAAATGATCTTAATGATGCTTACACTTGGGACAAATTCATGTTAAATTTAGATTCATATTTTGACTAGCTCATTCAAAGTGATGCCACAATATTGCAAATAAAAGTAAATAATGAATAGTGGTTCTTTAGATCTAACATGTTACTAAAGTTGTCATAGAACATTGTTGTTGGATCTCTTCTTGTAGCCATTATAGATTTCTTGTTTGGAATGATGCATCTTTTATACCAACCAATTTTTTGTGTCGGAAGGTACTTCTCTCAACTAGTTGATGGATTTACGTAAGTAATCAAGTGCATTCTTCAAGGTATGGATTGTCTACCTTATCCTTTGTAAAATAAATTTTTTGTTGTGCTTTAAGTGTAGCTTTCCTAGTGTTAGTTTTGGCTTGTTTCATAGCCTTGTTGCCCCTCCACCCATCTGCAAGCATCCCCTTGTACTTCATTCTTCTATGACTTTATTTCCTAATGGTGCTAGGCTATGATTTCCTTTATCAGAGATGTTGGAGTTCTCTACTTTTGCAAGAAAAGTAGTCCCAAAGTAGAGCCTATGTTGGCCCACATATTGAACCAAATTTAAAATATTAATCTGACTCCTTTACTTGCACATTATGATTCTATAGCCATATTTTTTTCTTTAAATTTATAGTTTAAAATTTTGGTTAAGTAAAAGCATAGGTTGTTGAACCCCTTGGAATAGTTCAAAAGGTTCAATCGGGTTCAAGAAGTTCAAAGGTTCAAAATGTTCAAAACTAAGGAAAATAAAAGGGCAAAGGCCATTAATGAAGGGGAATAATTCTAGGAAAATTCATTAATTCTAAAATTTGGGTTCAACAGGGTTCATCTTACTTCATAGGTTCAATATGGTTTGAAGAGGTTCAATTGGGTTCATCCTAGTTCAAAGGTTCAATCGAGTTCGACAGATCACAGGTCCATAGTGGTTTAACAGTCCCAACAGGTTCAACATTTCAATGCAGGAACCAATTTTTGTGCACATCCGACAACCCAAAAAATGAATTAAAAAAATATTGTTGGTTATTTAAATGTAAGGCTAGCCCACCTAGTTTTTGGCCTTAAATACTCCTAGACATATTTTTCATATCCATTTAAGCATACATGGTATATTTTTTTAATATTTTCTCAAAAAAAAGAAGAAGTTTTTAATTGGTTGGAAAAGAAACAATTAAAGAGAAATTATTTTATTTTTCTTTATCAAGAATCAATTATAGCACCCAAAAAGGTTATAAGGAAATATTTATTGGAGAAAACTTTCAGCAGATTGGGTTCAACTCTTTTCCATAAGTCTTTGGTGTTTAAGGAAGGAGGATTTTCTATTTTGGTTTCTAATTGTAATGGAGAGGTAGGTTTTTCTTTCTATGCAGATGCAATGTACAACTCATTTTTGGATATTTAATAATGTGTATTAAATATTATATTACAAAGCCACCATTAAACAAAATTTGATTAGCATAACCAAATGAAGGAAGGATGCTAATGAAAGATCTATGTCCAAGGGGGTTTAGATTCCTAAGAGGATAAATGTGACATGATAAAGTATAAATGATAAATCTAGTATAATTAAATATGTGCAAACGAAAAATAAGGAGAATAAGTGCATCTCTAACTAGATGGAGAGGGTAGGACTTTGAATCTCAATTTTACTTTCATTAGAATCTTGAATTTTGATGTAACTTTAGATCTAGATCTATATGTCCTAATATTTTCATTAGAGAA